>JACEVL010001035.1:0-100000 GCA_020284085.1 Aporrectodea caliginosa
TGAAAAAATATATCGTAAACAAAGCGAAACATCAGATTATTATAATAGCTCAATTTCATAAAAATTTCTACTGCGATGCCCGACTGAATATGTAACACAAACTTAGCGAACTATTTATGGACAGATCACGATTCGCGGATGAAGACGTGATTAATATTCATCATGTAGTGGTCAGAGATTGAACGCATGCGTTCAAATATAGCATACCAACGGGTCCTTAATTGAACGCCGGTGTTCAAAAATGCAGCTCCAACGTAGCCTACACTTTTATTCAACTTACTTCATGTACAAATGCTAAAGGAATTTAAAGGTTATTCATGTCATTTATAATTGATTTTGATCGTATACGCTTCAGTGTTGCATGTCGATTTTGATTGTTAGCCTGTATCGAGCCATTAGGCCTATCGTTGTTTGACAGTCTTCTGACTTGATTTCGATAATATTTTAATCATTTAGGCTACATAATGAATTCTGCATTTCTAAGCAGGCTTATCATGGAGCCTTAGACCTATACGCCTATACAGTTACAGCGGCTTTGACGTAGGCTACATGTCTGTTTTCCATAACTTGAACGCACGACGCGTCATATTGAACACGCGTGTTCATATTTTTAAACGCCCGTGTTAATTTATAGAACGCCTCAGATGTGCTGCCGGACGCGTCCGGCGTTCTGAGGATTTACAGTGTAGGGTTACGCGTAGTTCACATGACTATCCCTGGAGTTTAACCCAGATGGCAACTCTGCCACCATGCATTAGCCAGTGAGTTCTTGCAATAGGCCTATATATGAGCTAGCTGAGTGTGTAGGCCTACATAAGCTTATAGGTCGGTAGGTCATTTCAGAGCCAGATCTTAAATGCTTTTATTACTAATTATCTACGTAAAGGCGAATTGTTCATAGAAGACGAAGAAGAGACTTTGAGTAAATTACTATACGTTTCCAATTTCCTCATCCTAGCCTTCTTACAATTATAGGCCTACATCGATATACTGTATGTTGCACACGCAAACCAACGCACAGACATCCTCACACGCACACACACGCACACACAACACACGCACACACATCCATCCACACATACGCACAAACACACGTACGCCCACGCAAGTGCACACAAATTTGAGCCTAGGTGACAGGTACATAGACAGAGTGCTTTGGTCAAAGCACTTCTTAAAGCAATGTGTACTGATGTGAGACACCAACATCTGCCTGGCCTCAGAACCAGTGGCGGCGCTACAGCAGGGTAAGTCAGGGCAAATGCCCTGGTAAAAAAGCCTTTGCCTTGGTCGTTGCTGTACCACGAGGCTGCCAGAATTTGTACCATGCCGAGAATTTATCTGGGGCATAAATCGTCCCCTGCACTGGTTACTTATATGACTGCCCTGGCTAAGCCCTGGTTAAAAATTGTCTGGCGCCGCCTCTGCTCAGAACTCTTTTACGTACGCTACAGTAGGCTACTTCCTAGTAGCGCTGCTTAATAATTCTAGTTGCATACAGTCAGACACTTTGTCTCTTTACAACAACTGGCTTCATTGTGTGTGAGTCGGAACTTGAGAATTGGAGAGTGATAGTTTTGTTGCAGACTTGCAGTGTGTGTGTGTGTGTGTAATATATACATATATATATTATATGTATATATATACATATGCAGGGTGAATTTGTAAATTGTTTATGTCTATGGGCTGAGAGTCCGAGTGAGATGTGCGATCTCAAATGAACTCGGAAACCTCATAAGCACGAGGTTTATGTCACAGAATCAGAAATTATTGCGAACAACGTTAACGCAGATTCAACCAAAACATAATGGTAATACTTATGGTTCAATTTTTATTTATCAACTTCTGTTAAACACTTATTTGCTGACAAATTCAATTTTTATTTATCATACTTCTGTGTAAACACTATATTGTGTTTCGTACTAATATGAGAACAGTTTGCTACACTCTAAATAAATTTTTTAAAGAGGGTCAACATCTATGCCGTTAATTTCTTCCTATTCGCCATTCTGCTGCGGCTCATTCAAGGATGATTTCTCTCGCCCAGATACGCCTTAGGTATAATTCTGTAGGAATTCTACCCAGTGCAAGACTTGGGAAAGAACCCGGTGTAGGCCTATGTAGGACGAAGACGAAAGTGTTGTGCTTGTAGTGCAGCGAAGTGTGACGCCAGAAGAGCCCCTCTTCTGAGTCACGCTTATGATAGATGCGTTGTTCTGCGTGACCATATAAGGACTTGCCATCGCCTTACCATCGTAGCCCGCAAACGTCGGATATAAAGATATAGTCTAGACATAGTCCAGTTGTAAATGCCATTTAACATAGGCTAGCCGAAAGAGAGCGTGTTCTGTGAGATACTTAAAAATGCGGTATATTAAATGTCCCGACACATAGGCCTACATACATACATACTTTGTACTAGTACGTACATAATTGTATGCATGCATATTGCATACATAAAAGTCGCATAGCTCATGATAACAACATACAAGTCTATGCATCAATATAAATGTGTATATATATACATATACATCTATATATATATTGTTATTATTGTACCGTATACAGTAGGCCTATCTCCCCAAAGCAACTGAGCATGCAAATACTAGCGTTACGTTAAACGCGGAACTCAAACTTTTCTTCCAATGTTTCTGAACACTCTATTGATGGGTTGCATCTGTAAATGGTGTGATTGTAGGGAAAACTGGACCTTCTCCTCACTGATTGATGTCAGGCTATCCCCATGGGTATGCACTTCCCATTAACCTCTACAGACGCAGTTATTCATTTACTTAGAAGTTGCACTCTCCATACCTGCTTAACATGGCTCATCCTTAAAAAGGGCATCACTCTTAAAATTAACTTAATTGTGTATTCTGAAGACGGATTTCGGGGTTGATATCTGTAGAAGGAGGAGTGATTGTAGGGATGACGGCAATTTCGATGATGTTGTCAGGATATGAGGAGAATGAGGAGGAGCATTATCCATGATGATGAGGAGGAGGAGGATTCAGGAGGAGGAAAAGGAAAGGACTACATAACTGAAAAGGAGGCTCACCCTTAAAAAGGGTATGACTCTTAAAATTAACTTAATAACCTGCAGCGAATTTCGACGATGATGATGAAGGAAAAGGATAGACGATTATGATGATGAGGAGGAGGAGGACGAGGAGGAGGACGATGATGATGATGATGATGAGGACGAGGAGGATGATGATGATGATGAGGATGAGGAAGGAAGGACTATGAGGAGGAGAGGAGGAGGAGGAGAAGGAAAAGGGAAGAGGAAGAGGATGATGATGATGAAGAGGAGGAGGAGGAGGAAGAGGATGATGATGACGATGATGATGATGATGACGACGATGATCGTACCTGATGATGACGCATTGGTTCTCCATATCGATCAACATATTACGATACATGTTATCCGTCAGAGCAAAGACGTGAGGTGGATTTTCATAGGAAGCCTACAGCATGAAAAATGATGTTGTGTACTGTCACTGCTGCTTTGTAGCATATTACCAACACAGTAATGCATGGCTTATTTTATCACTACAAAGTGAATAGCAAAAGCGAAGTAGTATTATTACATGAAAGAAACGTAGAAACATTTTGATGCAACGAACTCTAAAATAGAACTGTAACACAACCATAAGTCGAATACACGTAAAATCGGGTGATACAGTAAAAACCATCATCATCATTTTCGTCATCGTAGTAATCACCATGACCACCGTCACCACTACCACCACCATACCACCACCACCACCACCACCACCACCATCATCATCGTCGTCAACATCGTGGTCGTCATCATCATCATCATCATCATCATCATCGCCCTCGTCGTCGTGTTCTTCATCGTCATTTTATCAGCAATGACAACAGTAACACCGCTATCACCACCACCAATAGATTAACTGACAGTCTGACACCACAGCCACGACCACCACCCAGCACCAGCAGCTATAAGGACCACCTAATATACTACGACCACCAGTTCTCACCACCATCCACCACAAGCACCACCAACCAAACCCCATGCACAGAATGCACTCTGATCTGAAGGTTTACAAACGTCCTGCTACTATTATAATTGTTTCAAACAAATCCATAAGGACTAAACACCCAGTGGTAATATGCACGGTATAATGCTATTTGAGAGATACTTAACACGTGTGCTACATAAGTCAATATTCATCCAGCCATATTTTACACCAACTGTACACACACACACACACACACACACACACACACACACACACACACACACACACACACACACATGCACACACACACACACACACACACACACACACACACACACACACACACACACACACACACACACACACACACACACACACACACATATATATATATATATATATATATATACACTGTATAATGTATACATAATGTATATTGGTTATTTATTTTCATATATTATATTTTATTTTATTGCGTGATTTATGCTCTCGGTTGCCTAATAGTATGATAAGGTGCCTTCTATGTAATAAAAGTCTAATTTATCCTAATAAATTGCCATAACTCATCTCAATGAGAAAGTTTATTTAGTGAGATTGTCAGGCATGTGACACTGAAACGCACGAGCCATGTGGTAAATTGGGTGAGAAGTTTAGGGCTGTAAATCTGCAGACGAACAGTCATTGGCCATCATTTCAGACTAAAGGTTATAAGACGTGTTTACGGATTGCTTCCTATAAGATACGATTAAGCACTTGAAGGAGAAGAAGAACAGTCCCTTAAGCTAGTCCTGAGGCAGCCATGGGTATGAAGTGTTAGCGACTAAATTTTCTTAGCCTTGGCATATGAGGGCGAGTGGCCAATCCTTTCCCTCACCGTCTCATCTTCCCACCAACAGTGTACATTCAGTGTACTCATTATAGCTGAGTTTGCTAGCGGATGCAGGTGGAGGAGATTATTTCGAACCAGATTTCTGCCCTGGTGGGATTTGAAACCCTGATATATCGATTGAGAGTGGATCAGGCTAACTACTAGACTATCGCACAACCCACTAAGCACTTGACGTGATTGAAAACATGGGCAGTTGTGAGTACAATTCAGTGAACTATCTAATCATAATAAATAATAATAATGATAGTAACAATAATAATAATGCTATTGATATTATTATAGCTATTACTGCCACTGCCACTGCCACTGCCACTGCCACTGCCACTATCACTGTTACTACAACTATTACTATTACTATTACTATTACTATTACTATTACTATTATTATTATTATTACTATTATTATTATTATTATTATTATTATTATTATTATTATTATTATTATTATTATTATTATTATTATTATTATTATTATTATTATTATTATTATTATGACCGAACTCCGGAGACATTGTACTACAGTGTACACCCGCTCGTATCATAACCAGTTATGAGATTGGAATCGATATATAGTTCCTGCTGTTTATTAGCCTTGCTGTATACAATTATTATAAATGATTCTTAATAGCTTGTAACCGAACAGGACACATTTAAGTGGCAATGGATGCATCCGCCTCTGTTGTTTTAAAGTAGGACAATAGATACAGAAGGTGATGCGTTATATGGTGTTGTAATTGCATATATATATATATAATGTATAAAATACATATATATACATATATAATATATGTATATATATATTACAATTATCATCAATACAAAAACAAGGCAAGAATATATAATGCAATACAGTACAATATTAAACCGCATTATTTTCTAGTGCGCCATTTACCTCTCAGTAATCCTCAATATAACAGAATACAATACCGTTACGGTAGGCCTATTCAATTACGTTATTAGCATCTAGGCCAAAAGTGTTTCTAAATACTATACAATACAATACAATATAATGCTGCATTCCTATGCCATTAACATCTACAGTAATTCTCAATATAATATAATACGACACAATATTCCCATTATTATCAGAAATATTCTTAATTGCGCTAGGTCATAGAAAATGCGATTTTGATTCGCGGTTATAAGTCAGTCGCCAGGTGAAAAGCTGTTAGATAAATATCCAGATGTATAAAAGCCAATGAGAAATAGCGAATCTTGAGGCGTTTCTTAAAGGAAGAGAGAGATTTCGAACTTCAGACAAACATTGGCAGTCGGTTTATCCTTTGGGGCCGCACAAGAGCTTATGACAGTACTACATCAAAGCTACCGGTACATCAAAAGATCCGTACCTGAAGATTGCAGACTGTGTGGCGGAATATAAGGAGAGAGTAAATGGCTAAATGTCGGCAGGGTTGCTCGCTGTGAAGGTTTCATACATAAGATAAGCCGTTTAAAATCATATTCTGATTTCTACAGGAAGCCAGTGCAGCTGTCCCAGCAGAGTTGAGCTTGAATTAAAGTATGCACACAGAACCACGCGAGCCTGCAGAGCATTTTGTATGCGTTGAAGCCGGTTGACTTCAAGATCTGATATGCCTGCAAACACAGGGTTGGCATAATCGAGGCTAGAGCAGACAAGAAACCAGGATATAGGGTCTTACTTACTTACTTACGCATTACATATCCACGATTTGTAAATTTCCAACGATGAATTGGGATTCGAAGCAGAGGCACTCAGCTAAAGGTCGACTCGTGACCAATCGCTTTTGAGAGGAATAAAAGGCGCTATATAAACACACAGATGCATCCGTATATAGTCGCCCACCAGGCGTACACTATAATTATAGCACACACACTGACGTATGAGTCAGCCACTCGACAATTCAGCAGAGATCCGCCACCGGCCTAATAATTATGTTTTTAGGCCAGTGCGAATGTTATGTATGCCTATAAATTCCAAAGCTTTGATCTTACACTCCATCCATTATTACCTTGAGGCATATTTAGATAGATCTGTAGGCCGTATTTACTTCTAAATTCAATAGATCTAGACTATGGATATTGAATAATGGAGCTTCAATGCTGCGGATTCAATACAATCGTTCAACTCCGAAAACACACGATATAGATGAATTCTAAGCCATTTAAGTGAATGTCTTCTAAGAGTGGCCGTATTCAACGAGTGCCTATACAGGATGTTTGTGATTAGCCGTCAAATCGTGAGAATCTGGTCTGCAGTTAATTAATTATCAGGCCATGATGATGCATGATGATGGCACAATGGATCTATTAATAAAACATCTGGATTTGTTTGCACAGTATTTTACCTTACTGTCTCCATGACACAATAGGAACGAAGTTCGACTATTTTACTTTAAATAGCGTTGTCTTGCATGAAGCAGTTTTCATTCATTCATTCATTCATTCTTCGTTTATTGAACCCCAAAAAGTCAGCAAAAGTAGATACAGACATGAAACATTGACATGGGTATTGAGAAACAACATGTCCCACATGTGGTTTAGCATTATATGCTAGGCATGACGCGTGTCATAAAACGTTTGCAAGCGTATGTGTAGTCTGTGTAATGTTTGGCAAATGTGTAGTCTGTGTAATGTTTGGCATATGTATAGTCTGTTTAAATTTGCTATATGTAGTCTGTGTATTTTATATTGTCGTTCGTAATGACACTTATCATCATAATAGGCTAGTGGCTGAGTAGATATCTTGAAGAGGCGCTTTATAAATTCTCAGAATGAATGAGTGAATTTTTCTATGTACACCTACAGCGTTATGTTTGTTGTTAACACAATAAACGAATATTATGATTATGTGTATTTTTTGCTAACATATGTTTGCCTGTAGTTTCTGTATTGCGATTACGCAACAAAGTTAATGGCCTATAGACACTGAAGCTTTTAGTCACCATTCAAATTCAAGATCTTATCAAGATCTTTATGGACTGCTCTATGATTCAGTAATTCATGACTAATAACTTCTATGCAAATGAGCAAACCGAACCATTAGATTACATACAATCGTAACGCAGGCCTGTGTTATGTATAAGAAATTCGATATGACAACAGTAGTAGGTAGGCCTAGGAAACCAAATGCGGCAACAGACGAACAAAAGAAACAAATGTCCATAAGCCAAAACGAAAACAGACGTAACTAATTGTTTTCCGAATTTAATCAAAATTATCCTTGCCGAGACCCATACATCCCGTTTTCGTTTCCTCGATACTTATCATGTCTCCCCTTTAATTAGTCTCTCCTTCTCCCTTCTATCTTTCGTCCGCTTTTGCTTCTGAACTTTTAGGGTATACTATATATACAGGGCCACATTAAGCCTTGTTCGGGTACGGGTGCTGTGACGAGTGTGATTACCTTCAAAAGGCCCCCTCTGATAACCACCAGTCCACCACGCACATAATTATATATAACATGCTTACTAGTGAGTATTAACTGCCTAAAGACAATACTCAATTAACGTTACATTACTATCTGTACACGCAATGATTAGTGTCAGGTAAATAACTATAAGCTTAAGTAATTAAATTAATTGTGACTTCGTATTTACTTATGTCAAATAACTAAGTAATTAAAGTAATTATTAGGTCTACTTCGTATTTATTTATGTTGCAGCATTTTCGCTAGATTTAACAATAAGTTAATAAGAAGAACATTAAAAAATTTCTTCACTTCCGAAAATGTGGGCCCCTCAAAACTGCGGACCCAGGTGATGCAGCACCCTTAGCACCCTCCTTAACGCGGCTCTGGGTGTATACGCCTTTTAAGCCAGTGAACTCCTTCCTCCACTATCCGTACTCTGGTATTGCCAGTCCCAAGCCTGTATAAAAGAGGTGGGCAACCGACCTCAATGATACTGGCAGCCATTGGATGTCGTTAACAATAGAGACTGAGTTTGAACCAATGAACTTGATCTGACTAAGTACTTACCGCTCCTTGATACTGTTCCACCTCCTTTTCGGAGTAGATTGGCAGGTTTTTGAAAGGGTTGACGGATATTAGTACAGGACCGATGTATGTCTGAGGTTGGCGTTAAGAAATATACAGCTTCTCATTTGCATTTTTTATCAGCAGTTCCAAAAATTTCTAAAATTTTGCTCACAAGCTTATAGCTGTGTAGGCCTATATCAATAGCCATTTAATTTGCTTATCTTTCATGCGCTGCGTGTCTGTATGTGTTTAAGCGGGCTGACCTTAGTGTTTAGATATCACTTTAGTATTTAGGTAAGACTTCAGTATCCAACAAGACTTTAGTAGTCAGACAAGACTTTAAAAAACTTCAGGGTTCGGATAATACTTTTGTACTTAGACACGATTTTGGCATCCTGGTGAGACTTTAGTATTGAGATAAAGCTTACATATTCAGTTAAAGCCTCCGTAGAGATAATAGGCATGACTAGAAATGAGCAAACTGAGTTAATTAACTGAGATGATTAATTGAGAAGATGAAAGGATACGTAGATGCAGTCATCCATGAGTCGTTTCTTCAGATTCTCGACGATCGATGCCTCTGAGATCTTCTGCAGCAGGACCATGTCCTCCACTCCGCTCTGCTTCAAACGATGCCCGTAACCAGCCTAAACACACATTAAATAAAAGATATTGTATGAAAGATGTAGTTACTTGGACTTGGCTATCCATCCATGGTCTCTGACTTGTAACAACGAATTAGGTAATTTTTTACAATGATACTGATAATGATATTGATATTGATTAGGAAAACTTACACAATGATATTGAAAATTATATTGATCATGATATTGATTAGGGTGCGAGCGTTTGGCAGTTTTGCAGATTTCCGATTCCGGATAGTTGACCTGCTTTTCGCCGATTCCTCATCCGATCCAATTAATCGGCAATATATATTTTTATTTGTTTCTAGGCACTGTTTGTTACTCCACGATCGCAGAAATAAAAAACAATTTTTTTTGATGAATCGATTCAAAAGTTTATTATTTTACACGGACTTTCAATGATGAAGATTAAAGATTACCACAGGAGGTCGCCAAAGTAGGTTACTGCTTTTTATTAATGAAAAGAAATTGTTTTTGGTCAGAAATATTGCTTCCTTTGATATTTGGATCGGTAGTCTTGGGATGCGCCGATTCTGATTAATCGGTCTAGGCATATTAGGGCAAAATCCGGCACAAATCGATTTCCGATTCAAGAATCGGTCACATCCTACATGCATATTGATAGTGATTTTAGGTAAACTTCTACAACGATATTAACAACTTAGAGAAGCCTTTTCTTCTGGTAACAGACGGGCGAGTTTTTTGCCCTTTCAGGATGAACATGTGGTCCTTTGAGTATAATGGGTGTTTACCGCTTTAAACTTCGTTGCTGTCTTCCTCTTTCCCTTCCTCTATCAGTCAAGCTAAGCTAACTTCTGTTAGGCTAACGGGGTCTACCCAGTACCAATCACTTTCGGTCTCTGTCTCTCACTGTCTTTGTCTCTGTATCTGTCTGTCTCTGTCGTGTGTATGTGCGTATGTCATGTTATTTTATGTTTGTTTGTATATGCACGTTTGCATGTATACATGTAAAAATTAATCGCTATATCGTAGGTATATATGTGACTATTTGTATTTGCTTTTTATGAACCTCGTAAAGGCGCTGGTCATCCTGCAAAAGATATTCCTGCAACATAATCTAAATGGATGCGGCTTAAGATAGGTTGGGAATCTTTCGTCAGTTCTGTGAGTAAGTATTTTCAGTGGAAGAGATGCGCACACTGATATTATGCTATCAAAGGACCATTTGAATTTTCCACTTGCATGCAGGAACATATCTATCAATGGGAAGTCCCTCCCTCCGTCCCTCCCTCCGTCCCTATCACTGTGATGCACATGAATACACATTACAATCACGCAACACGATATCATATATTGCAGGACCCTGATGTAACACGATCATATAATACAGAACCATCATGTCATTGGTCGATATCGTACGAATTAGCCCTTCATATATTACAAGGTCACACATCGTAGAACCATATGTGATTTAGATGCAAAAGTTACGTTATCATACTTTAAAAGAAACGTTATAATACCATCAGAAAGGAATTACAAATATTATCGCAATACCATACTTTAACGAACCATTAATTTTGTAGAAGATTAAAACGTTACGAAACTATACGTTAACAGACCACTTATAGGACCATACAAAATTATCAAGATACGTTCTTCAGTCCAGGCAAGGAATAAGAAGTCGGTGGTTAGGCTTATATTTTCGTGAACAATCCACCTCCACCGACCTACCAGCCTTAAGTACACATTGACGAGGCTTCTTCCACACAGCCTCTTCTACCATCTGTCCAGGGAGTGCCTGCTGTGATGAGCGTATACGAGGTTTGATTACTGTTCCTTCATGGTCGCTGGAACCACTGCGTGGAACAGTTTTCCCTCGATCATGTCAAGAAAACGCCATCTCTGAAGACATTCAAGTCACAGTCCAAGACCTATCTTCTTAAAATATATCACATGACTGTCAATGATTTTTCAAACTCATGAACGGCGCCCATTTCTTCGGCCTCGGCTGTACTGCGTCGCTATATAAATAGCTCTATTATTGCTATTGTTATTATTATTATTATTAATAGCAGTGGCGTTTGAATTGCACAGTCACATTTGTGTTAGATACTTCATTTTCTCAGCTTCAGGATATGAGGGCGGGTTTCCTGTCTGCCGTTCCTCCGCCTTCTAATCATTGCGACAGTGTACAGTTGATGTAATCATTTTATACTTGAGGATGCCAGTGGTATAAAAGGCTATAAGTTTCTCTCCTGGATTTGAACTCCGACCTTTAGGTCAACGTGACGAGACCATTGGGCCGCACGTAAACAAATTACGGCCCTATATATTTATCAACCGGGTCAAGACTAAAGGTATAACATCAGCCGTATACAAATATGTATTGTTTATAGGCCTATACAGGATCTAGGTCTGTATACAATTATGTGTTTGTGCACACGAGAAAACACGTGTGTACTATACACAATCTCACGTGACCCTAAACTATTATTTAGGCTAAATGAGACATTGGAGTTTGTCACAATCACAGTGCGTCAGCTGCTGCCCTCCTCCCAACTTCCTCCCCACCCCATACCCTACACCCTCCTCCACACAGCGCTATGAAATCCGGTCTGCAGCCCAAGATCAATTATTCTAGTTGAGATGATTTGAAAACGAGGGGAGGGCAGTGAGGGAGGGTGGTAGGAATTAAATTAAAGATTCCGATTAGGATGCCCAACAAATGGTTATAGTTATGTTGATTCGAAGATGCTGCAGCATCTGGCATGAATCAACGAGAATTTCATTACCGCTTGCCTCAGTACTGTTCGTAGAGAGTGGATCAGCTGTATATATGGCTATAATTACGGCCTATGTGCACGAAGGCGAAATCACACAGGCCTATAAAATGATTAGGCTTATTGTTTGGGCTTCTGTCTATTTAAGCTTAGCACAGCTGTGGCTGAGAATTGATGACTCCATGTGTCGAGGCATAAATGGTTATAATAACAGTCAGGAAACGCGTCAATACAGAGATTGGGGTCCCTGCAGCCTAAACAGTCATTAGGATTTTAGCAAGTTCATTTGAATCTCTGCGAACTGCCTACAAGCCAGCCTATATATATATATATATATATATACAATTATACATATATACACATATATATATATAGAATGACGGTTGGCAACATATGTATATATAGGATATAGGCCTATATATTCATTGCCATTTGCCAACCATCAATGGGAATGCATTGGTTGGGCTCTTTGTCTCTGCTGGAGACCGTCAGTGGTGACTTTTCTACCTATCTGAAAAAAGTTGCCTACTGTTTTTAGAGCCTAATGACCTTATCACCACTTAGGACAGAGCGTGGGCAGCGCCTTTGTTGTGTACTTAAGAAGCGCCTCATTGGGTGTCTAGATAAGAAAATGAATATATATATATATATAAATATATATATCATAGGAACTACATTTAATAAAAGCACTTATGGATCGATATCCGAGTACTTGATGCATCATGCGTGTGTATATATAGGTCTGTATATAATAAGTGCTTGATTTAAATTCATTGCAAATGTTTAGTCCGTTTCTCCGGTAGAAATGTTTTACCGACGAGGAAGTGGACTGGCTCATCAATAAGATAGTTGCAACTACAACGTCAGTTTACGAGCCAAGAAGAAAGAGACAGACAGACACAGAGAAACAGACAGAAAGAAATGCACACCAATCTAAACACACGTAAAGACAGGAACAGAGAGACCGACTTGGACAGGGACACCATACTAACAAACCACATGCTGAGTTGGCAACGTAGTCGTCATGCTTTCTATTATAGGGAAGTCACGACTATACCTGTATCCTTATAGGCCTGCTTAGGCCTATTAGGATACCTGATGCAGGCATCTTCGTTGCTACATTCGAGTCTAACTCGAACCCATCAACCGTCGAACACAGGTAGATAAACAACAGGTAAGCTGAGGACAATGGTTTACACCTTCACAGGTGCGTCACGGCAAACCTGCCTGATTGGCACAGCGAGGATCGGATTGCAGAATGACTTACCATGACCCACGAGACGCATCTAATATCCTCGCGTTACAAGACAATCCAGGCCAGAGACGGCTCGCACGCCAACGTATTCCGAGTGGATTCGTCTTTGGAATAAAAAGCAGAGCACGGCTTTACGTCCAAATGATTCCGTATTTCGTTCGTTTCTACCTAAACAGGTCGTTTACTAACGGGACGGATTTGCTTCCTGTATGCAGGAAAGTGACTCTAAGAGTCCGGTCACGTGTTACAGGCCTGTACGGGAGACCGGCCTGAAATTGTTATAATACGATCGTGCCGTGTTTTCGCGTTCTTTCTTATAATAGACACCTGGAAGGCCTCTTCTATATTATTATTTATCTCTAGGTCTATTGATACGAGAGGAGGACTGGCCGTGTGCGCCGTTGGGCCCACAGCGCCTGGCTCACGCTCGCTCGGCCGTTGAGCGCAGTGCGTGCGTGCATAAGTGTTAAAGGCAATGGCCTAAGATCGTGCGCATGCGTAGCTCGCCTGTCCCGTAAATGGCCTATCAGTCTACCATAGCCTTAGTTTACCGATGGTGCATTCCATTCGAACGGCTAACTCGTATTTTCCGAAGACGTGATCTCGTGACTACGACGTCGTGAGTTAATTTGCTTTCACTAATTTTGCAAGCGAAGAGAATGCTGTATTGTATATTCGTTTATTGCATAATCACATTTGCAAAATGCAATACGTTACACATGCGTCTATGTGTATGCAAAGGTCTCTCTGAGTCAAATAAGCTGTTGTTTACTAGGAATATTGCATGTAGTGCATGGGATTGTATGGGATTCCGTGAACTCCATGGCATTCTATCTACATGCCCAAACCAGATGAATAAGACCGAATAAATCGATAGCGTCACGAGTGAAGAGCTTAGATACCTGGGACAAAAACGTAGTCAATGCAACAACAGCGTGTTACTCGACAAGTAGATATGGGCCGCGGCCTATATTCATATTAACTTGCGTTGAACACGGCCATTTTTAAAGTCCATTGCTCCTCTTAGTTAGTCCAAGTGATGTTATGTCATCATTTATATTAACTATCCAGCGTAAGGGACTCTTCTTTCCTCTGCCTCTTCTTCCTCTTATCCTCCTTCTCCTCCTTCTCCTCCTCCTCGTCCTGTTCCTCCTTCTCCTTTTTCTTCATTGACATGGGCACATTTACATAATGTACTTGACGGCTTTTGAATACGGTGTCCCAAACTCTGAATCAATTTTGAACATCCAGCATAAGTAGCTATAGGTATACGAATTTACGAGTCCAAAGGAATGCAGCAAGACTGCAACCAGGCTATGGTCTATATTCTAGTGTGCTACTGTGCGCTACTGTGTGACAATACGAACTTTAAATCTACACTTTGATACGCATGCTAAACAGCCGGATATAACGATCCAGATGGAGCTACGCCATAGGCGTAGCCACATAAAGGCAGGAGGAGGCAGTTGCCTCCTCTTGGATTTTCCCGTATTTGCCTCCTCTTGCCCGAACTCCATCGCCATACAAATCTGCATGCAATTTACTTACTTACTGCACTGTTCAAGCGAATGTTGTACCGTACGGCGTATACTATTTCCTGACACACAGACACAGTTTTCGTTTCCGGTAACAAACGCCTAACTTCAGTATTTTTCAAGTAAATTGTACTAATCGAATTATTGTGTATTATCGTCATTCCGACTCATTCGTCAATTCGTCAATAGTCATTATTATGTCTGCGGGGCCGCCAAATAAGAAACTTCGACAGATTGTGCTATCTTTTGCCAGCCAAAAGCCAGCGAAGAAATACACAGGTAACGACAGGTTATTAGTAATAACGCCTATGGTTATTAGTTATAATTAGTAACGAAGCTTCTCTTGAAGAAAAGACCTAGTTTCATCAATCCAACTTTATATACTTACGGAAACAATTATTTCCATCATCCAGCTTCTATTTAATCAAACTTCCATTTAGGCAAGAAATCATTCTCATCAATCCCTGCAGCTTCCATTTTAAAGCAACAATGTAAAATAATTTAGCAACGTAAACTAGGGTTTAACCGTTATACCGTTAGGATTAGTAAATAGTAATTATGGTAACTTTGTAAGGGGCTTCTATCCCCCCTAAACAACCGGGCTCAATCCCTCTCCTTCCCCCCTACTGTGAGTGAAGAGATCTGTAACTTGTAAAAGAAACACTCCCCCTGTTTTTCACTGGGCTCAACTTGAGCCCACCGTGTATAGGGATAGAAGCCCCTGATTATGGTTCCTTTATCAACTGGTGTTTTTAAATTACTGTCGTAATTTTACTTCATTCTCATAGAGCTCATAAATAATATATTGCCACAGTGTAAAACTAATTTGTACAAAATCTTCTTTTAACTGGTGTCTTTAAAATTACTGAGCATTGTAATTTTACGTGACGTTTTTCGTCTATTGCTCCATGGATAAATTTTGCCTCCTCTTGTTTGCTCCATGGGTACATTTTGCCTCCTCTTGTGCCTCCTCTTGAAAAGAGGTCTGGCTACGCCACTGAGCTACGCCCATCTGCCTAATGAGCTAATGAGAGTTTGAGTATTAAACAAACAGAGTATATAGACCCTTCATTCTTCATTAGAAAATTATATGAGCATATATAATATATTATAATATCATATATATATAATGCATATAATATATTAGTCTTCTTCTATGAATATATGTATTATGCATATTTTAGGTATGAATATGTATATTGTCTGCCTGAACTGAACGTGCATATTGGTCTACTTACTCTAGTAGGCCTATATACGTAGGATCATAAACAGGTTTACAACTGTGTGTACAAAAATTAGTCATATTGAATCAGACAGCGTATTAATATTAATAAATCCGTGACTACCTATACTTGACAAACCACTTTGCACAGATTCCTAACTCTTCTTTTTTAAATCTACGGACTTCTTAGAAATGATTTCAGGTCTTCACTTAATAAATGACATCATAATAATACAGTCCTACTATCAGTAGTCAAAATACAGTGAGAGGCCTTTAAACTTTTTCCCGTCCACGTGAAGCATTTATATCCCGGCTCTGTTAACCCAGTAAACAAAAGCGTGATATTACTGATATATGACATGCATATAGATATGTACACACTAACTGTGTATTCATACGTGGATATGTATATTAATCGCGATCACTTGACAGCTCAGATAATAATTAGTTGATGTGTGTTCACTATAGTTAACTAGCCTACTTAAGTTATATTGCACCAGCCCCTGCAGTATATCATTCTATGAAAGGGTGAACCTATATAATATATGTGTGTGTGTGTGTGTGTGTGTGTGTGTGTGTGTGTGTGTGTGTGTGTGTGTGTGTGTGTGTGTGTGTGTGTGTGTGTGTGTGTGTGTGTGTGTGTGTGTGTGTGTGTGTGTGTGTGTGTGTGTGTGTGTGTGTGTGTGTGTGTGTGTGTGTGTGTGTGTGTGTGTGTGTGTGTGTGTGTGTGTGTGTGTGTGTGTGTGTGTGTGTGTGTGTGTGTGTGTGTGTGTGTGTGTGTGTGTGTGTGTGTGTGTGTGTGTGTGTGTGTGTGTGTGTGTGTGTGTGTGTGTGTGTGTGTGTGTGTGTGTGTGTGTGTGTGTGTGTGTGTGTGTGTGTGTGTGTGTGTGTGTGTGTGTGTGTGTGTGTGTGTGTGTGTGTGTGTGTGTGTGTGTGTGTGTGTGTGTGTGTGTGTGTGTGTGTGTGTGTGTGTGTGTGTGTGTGTGTGTGTGTGTGTGTGTGTGTGTGTGTGTGTGTGTGTGTGTGTGTGTGTGTGTGTGTGTGTGTGTGTGTGTGTGTGTGTGTGTGTGTGTGTGTGTGTGTGTGTGTGTGTGTGTGTGTGTGTGTGTACATGTGAAATTTGTACATGTATTTCTGTTGTTGTTTACTTCCTTTGTATGTTTTGGTTACCAAATAAATTCAATTTAATCCAATTCTCTGTCTGTCTGTCTGTCTGTCTCTTCTCTGTCTCTGTCTCTGTCTCTGTCTCTCTCTCTGTATATATATATATATATATATATATATATATATATAGTCCGTTATACATTTTATAGTGTGATAATTATAGCAGTGCCTTTTTGGCTCGTTCTTTCCGTGACCTCAACCTAATATGTCCCTCGTATGTTTAGGCGGATTGTGTGTATGCGTCATGTGTATTTGTGTATGCCTATACGTATGACTTGATGTCCTTTTAAAGCAAGCATTCCTCATTGTTCCAATTTTAGCGGAGACGTGCGGTGACTAATGGCGTATCTACAGGTTGGAGTGGGATAGGGTAGAGTTGATTAGCAACTTAGCCTAGAGTAGGCATATACGGTAGGTTATGACTCAATAGGAAATAGTCACTAACATGTAGATATGGATCCAAAAATAGCCAAATTACGTAATTTTTTATGAGAATGCATACAGACAGAACATGCTCCGGTTTGGAAAGCAATGTATTGCAATTTTCAACAGGAGACGTTAATGTGGTAGTTAACACGTCTTTATATAGCGCCTCTTTGCAACCAAACAAACTCAAACCCGCTTCTGACAACAGGAAAAACAGATCAATTGAACATACAAGAAGTGAAGGACATGTTGCAGGTTGCTATAGGCAACCGATTCAGGAATGACGAGGAGAGCATGAGCGTCAAGACGTCCGTTGTGCAGTGACTAAGGAAGAGCTGCATGGATGAACAGCGAGGTCATCCTGAACACTCTGGCACGAAGGAATCTGCAGCCCGGCACAGATTGGTATATATAGGTGTTGTGTGGCAGAGGGGATTTCTGGCCGCATTAAAACAAGTTCAACTTAAAACACAGCAGAATGCTCCCTGTAAAAGGACATCTAGATTTTCAACAGATGTGGTTAAACCTGGTCCACCATTCCTTTCGATTGCAGATTCAAAGTGGCACGATCCCGAGTAGGTTTCTTTAAGGGGCGCTATACAAACTCTCATAATGAATGAATTAATGAATGAATGAAGTCACTTCATCGGAAAGGCTACCAAGAAGTCGACGGAGCCACCTTAAGGATACCAGCAAGTATGTTAGATGTTCCAATGGGTTTGGAAATCTAAACTCACTCGCTAGATGGAGAGACAGATGGTAACGTTGTTAACGTCTGCAATTTCACTCGCCAGAGAGAGCAACATATTTGAAGACGGAGAATGATGAAGACTGGACAAAAGACAACCAGGTTCATCAGCGAGTTGGCGGAAGGGAAATTTATCCTTGACAACTACAGGTCATCGGACATCGTGGATCGTGCCACTTGTCAGTCGTCAGTGTAAAGTGTCTAGAGCATCTAACGGTTTCAAGGTTTGTCTTTAGGCAATTCAAGTGGACGACAAAACGAGCTTTCAGGTCGGACTACTTTGCTGGGACAAGTTGCTACTAGAAAGTTAACCCACTGGACATTCTTGGCCAACTGGACATCAAAAACAAAGAGGGAATAAACAAGAACAAGAATACCATATATTTAGAAAACAGTCTAAACAAGCCGAGAGTTACTTAGATTGTCAAACTAACACGAAAACAAGTTTTTCATTTAAACCGTCAAGTTCACATCCGAGCATAAAACGTTACGCTGTTCACGAGGCGCACAAGCGATTCACCAGGCGAATGGATGCAGGCGTAACTTCGTTTGCATATCGCACGTATATTGCGTCGAACCCGGAAGCAATGGCACTTACGTTGGCGTCCTTTCCAATTCCAATCGCCAGAACCTCGATGCCTCTCCACTTCGCCGTAAGCACCTCTACCGGAGTAGCAGTTCTGGGCTCAACCGTTTCGTGTCCATCCGTAACCACCACGAGAACATTCTGGATGTCTGGTCGATCTCCTCTGTCGCCGGAGAATGCCGAGCGATGGGCCAAAGCGATCGCATCATGGATGTTCGTTTCTCCTCTGGTTCGGACGAAGACCAAGGCATTGCGAATGGAGGATGGCGTCTGGTAGGCGTTTAGGTTGAAGAGAATCGTCGCATTGTCGCTGAACGTGATTATCGATACACGTACTGCATCGACAGTCACCGGAAGTCGGCGAATCGTCTGCTTCGTGAAGTCCACCATTACCTCGTAGTTCTCTTCGATGCTTCCAGACACGTCCAGAGCAAAGACGACGTCAACTTTGGCCTTGCAATCTGAAATAACACGACATTAAATCATCATGCAGAACTACAGACCGCAGCAAGTAAGCAAGTATATTCTTATTTAACCAGCTGCCAAACAAAACTAAATATGTAGTAGACCTATAGATAATCACTTATATAGTATACCGACTAGGCCTACGTTGACCCAAGTGTCGATTCGTTAAGAATAAAACGAGTCCGGTGAAATGTAACGTAATTAAAACTTTAAAAGCACTTGAGCGCCGCACATTCATACCGACGCCTTCAATGTTCCAAGCTTGCTAGAACCTTCCAGCAAAAAAGATCGTTCAAAACGAGACTCGTAGAACTATAGAAAGTTCATATGCTCAGCAGTTGTCTGTGTAGAATGAAAGTCTGTTTCATAGAATTATGAAGGATTATTATAAAATGAAGAATCTGCTCTACAGTTACTTCGGGCAATTTTGGAAAGTCCTCTCTCAAATCTATTTGAGAATCTCAAATAGAATCTCGTTTGTTTTTGCGCGATCCTGCCAATGTTGGCGTCGCTAAAATTATAAATTACATTTAACAATTGTAAACAGGTCTTGCTTTTCAACTCAATTAAAATCCAATTTTCCTGAACTTACATTGCTCGCATCGATCTCCAGAGTAGAACGGATGGCATTCGCATTCGAATCGCTTTATGTAACGCCTGCATGTTCCACCGTTGAGACACGGATTGCTAGCACAAGAGTTGACGTCTGAAAACACAAAGCACCTCAACGCTAACCATAAACGTAGATAACGTTAAAAGGCCGACAATTCGTAAATCACGAATAAAAGAATCCCTGTTATACAAAAGTTACTCGCAGTGAACAACGCTCAGCTTACAACCCTTGCCAGCCAAGAGAACGAATACCAAACAATCCCAAATGGACACGTATGGCATATCCATATGGACAAAGTATGGTATATAATCCCACCTTAGCCCAAGTGTGGCATATAATTAACCAAACATATGGTATATAGACTAATCATCCAAACCACTCCAAATGGACCAGACTGAGTATACTAAATAATCGACCATTGGTCAAATACACGAGCTGGTTAACTTTGTTCTTTTCTGCATTCATCGTCTATGGCTAGCGTGGAGACCGCCAAAGACTAGCTTCTTTTGAATGGTTATGCTTCTTTTGAATGGTTAAATAAATATATAATTACAGAATTACTTACTATCGCAGGTGGCCATGACGATGCCACTCAAAATGGACGAGAGATTTTTCTGTGAGGAAACGATGAATACGTTCTCGTTCTTTGGTTCGGATGCAATGTTCCTCATCTCGAAGGTGTCAACGTCAGTTCCTACTCCGAATGCAATGATATGGATGCCCTGGTTACGAGCGGCTATAGCGGCTGGTGTCGAAAGCTCCGGGCGGACGTTAGGTTTTCCATCCCACAGGAACAGCGCCACATTCGGAACATCGGAACGATCACCAGCAGACCTGCTGAAGATTCTTGAAGTCTGTGGAACAAACAAATTCAGAAAGTCACTGAAGATAGCTTCACGAAACAATGTAGCGATTTATACAAGCAGCAAGTCCCAATAAACATTAGAATTTTCGAAACTGGTTAGCACGGCGTGGCACCCATTCAAACGGGCAGCGGTAGTGAAGGAGCTTGCCTGATAAATTCATTGAAAAAACGAGCAGGGTCGAGGCCATACGACATTATAGAAAAACATGTATTTACATTTACTTGTTTAACCAAATCCAAAACCACAGAGTCATACATTGATGAAACATCGGGTCGCTTACTGGATTACGATTAGCCGCTGGTTTTACAAGGTCAAAGTGCGACCTACCAATATCTTTAATCGAGTAAACGAGTGCTACAAATCGGGGGAATTCACGGCTTGAACCCCAGTCAATCGACAATTTCTGACGTGGTCGACGCTTACCATCATTGAAAATGCGCTGGCTGAATTCGTTTTTCCGCCCATGAACGTAGTTCTTCGGATGGAAATCTTCACGTCTTGCTTAGAGGCGTAGGTGTCAAGGTCAAACAACCAGACCGCTTCGTCACTATACTTCAGAGCAGCAAATCTCGTCTTCGTCGACGACACCTCGAACTGATCCGTTACGTTAACAACGAGCTCCAACACTGCGGGAAACCGTTCGTTACGAATGCTTCCAGATGCATCAAGGACAATGCAAATGTCCAATCTGCCATCACAGCCTAAACAAAATACAACGAGGCATTAAAGTCTACAAGCAAAATCATAGATCATCCTTTAGTCGTAAGTGCAGTATTACTAAAGGATTATCTACCATCAAGTATAAAAGCAAATTATCATAAGTGCAGTATTACTAAAGAATTCCGTATTCTAAACTATTTGACCATGTCGAAATAGGCCTAGCGTATGAAAGTCTGGCTTTTTATCGGCGTCTGACAAGGAAAGGTTTGGTCTGATCATTAGCTAGAGCAGACAAATTTATCAACAATGACATGAAAGTTTCAACCCTTTGATGGTCTCACCTCGTTCGCAATTGGTTCCCGTGAAACCTGAAGGGCAGTCGCACTGGTAGCCATTGATTTTGTCGATGCACTGACCGCCGTTCAAACAAGGACGGTTTCGACACATTTGCTCGTCTGTTGCATAGTGAAATACAATGTATTAAAACCCTAAATCTGATCTAAATATATAATGCAATTGCATTTGATATTGCCTCCTTCAAAGCTTACAAGTACACACGATTATAGGACAGAACTCGAATGCGCAGAGCAATTGCGAGTGAATGAGCACAAGGTCCCTACACCGTACTCCTCGCGTTACAGAAGAAGGTTCGAGCCACCGTGCTACACACTAAATCTAGAAAATACATTAAAACCTATGCCCAAGCTTGTTTTTTCACCCAACTGCAACAGTCACAATTATCTAAACCGAGTTATTTCATGCGATATGGCATCGCTTCAATAGAACATCACAACTGAAACTGCCAGCACCTAAACTTTCGTCAACGTTACCCCTCGATTTGTCACTTAAGTCGAAGTAGACATTAGGCGGTCGATACATAAATCGACACTTGACATCTGTTTATACAAGAATAAAGATGGTTTTGTTTATGAAAAATGAGTATCTCTGGATTTAATGCGATCTGCACTTACTATGGCAGATGGCTTGCAGTAGATCATTTTGAATGGTCTCGAGAAAGTCAAAATCAGAGACGGCAAGGCAATTCTTGGACGAAGGTTCGCTGGCGATGTCCTTCAGCTCCCAGTCATCAGTGTAGGGTCCAACAGCGACCGTAAGAAGGGAGATTCCTTCGGCTCTGGCCAGTGAAGACTCCCTGAGAGTGGCCGAAAGGTTTTTGGACCGTCCATCCGTTAGCAAAACACCAATCTTGGTCGCTCCAGAGCGTCTTTGGTTTGCCATCGCTTCGCGGACTAATTCAAGACCAGCTGCCATGTTGGTTCCACCACGCCTGCAATAAAACCCCTTCGTCAGGCCAAATACTAAAACTATCTGGCTAGATTTTTTAACGCACGTTCGACGCCGTAACGCAAGTGGTTGACGACGATATGCCATCATTCTCTAAATACAAGTAATGTCGAATCAATCTTCGATAGTTCGTTTAGCGCAAGTCGTTCAGACCAGGCGCGTAACTAGCATTACGCAATTACGCAACTGCGTAAAGATTTTAGCAGCTCTCAAAATTTTTTAACCGTTTAGATTACTTTTGACATTCTAGATTACTATTATTCGTTGAATTTCTAGTGCGCAGACTTTATTACTGTACAGTCAGTAAAACATTTCCCTTCGCCGACATAGTGAAGACTGCAAATTTCGTGGCACTTCTGAAATTTCGATCACAGACCGACACTATAGATTAAATCATCGTAAGCTAATGTCATCTGGTCCACGCAAAACCCAGTACATAAGTCAGTTGATTCAAAAATCAGCTGATCCCTCTGCAGTGTGTGGCCTGTGAGTTCAAGACATTATTGTGGCAGAATGTCGTGCGGCTAGGTTGTACACTTTATTGTTTGATGCGAGCACAGAACATGCAGATATCGGTCAGCTTATACGATATGTTGATAGCGTGAACAACCCGGTTCTCAGCATGTGGCAAAAGAACAATTTATAGTGCCTAACTGTCATCCCAAGTTTTGCAAACGCTTGACACCACTGGCGAAACTATTGCGACACTCGTAAAGCAGCAGCTTTATGAAGTTGGTTTCTGTATAATTATGTTAAGGTATCTTGATAAGGACAATTTGCTGCCGACTTTTCAATCTGGTTTTCGTAAGGGCCACTCCACGGAGACCCTGTTAGTTCGCCTCCTCTCTGATATCTATGGGGCTATTGATAGGTCACAGGTCATCCTCTTAGCATTATTTGCTGTCAGCACGGCGTTTGACACCGTCGATCACGATATCATTCTTAGGCGCCTACATGTATCTACCTCGTTTGACCTTTCTGGTAACTTTCTTGACTGGATTGTTTCCTACCTCCATCACCGTTCCTTCTCTGTGGTCTACGTGTCTACTAGGACTCCATGTGTTCCTGTCCCGTTTGGCCTGCCCCAGGAATCTGTGCTGGGCCCTCTAAGCCCCTCTTCCCTAATTATATTATTTATACTGCTGATACTGGTCCTCTCCTGGCCTCTTGCTGAGCCTTGCTCTGTGCTGAACCAATCTTAAGCGGGTGACCTGCAGGCGTTTTTGCACTGTCCTGCGTCAGCAGCCATTACTGAAGCCCGGGCCATGAACCGGGCAATGGAGGCTCTCGAGGCCTGGATGTCCTCCAATCGCCTGCGGCTAAACTCATCTAAGACCCAGTTCATTTGGCTTGGCAAGCGCCAGCAGCTCGCCAAAATTGATTTGGAGGCCCTTGCCCAGGAGTTCCCGCAGATTACTTTCTCACAGTGGCAAAGAAATTAATTAATTGATAAATCCAGGCAGGCTATCAACTTTATAAAATAAAATTATAGGCGTGTATGTAATGAGATCGACGATCGTCATGAAAACTGCAATCTCTTAGAGAAAATAACATATCCAAAATTAAGTGGCCAAGGGCAGCATTTTGGGCCGTCGCCCCGGGCGGCATTTCAGCTCCGTACGCCATTGCTTTCTCATCCCTTGTCCGGGACCTTGGTGTCACATTAGACCAAGAACTAACGTTCACGCGGCATATCAGCCTGCTATGCCGCGATTGTGAATACCAGCTGGCAGCTGCGTCAGCTTAGAGAGGTCTTTAACCTTTAATGCTGCCTTGATGCTTATCCACTTCGGGTTGGGTGCTTGGTTCGGGTCTTACGCTCGGCGGCATATTGGTTGCATCCCAAGATTCCGCCATGTTACTGACTATATGCGTGATGTCTTGCATTGGCTTCCTTTCCCACAGTGGATCGCTTACCGGATCTCTTCCTTGGTCTGGCGCTGATGTGGTCTCTGTTTATCTACAGGAGCACCACCCTCAGCATCCAGCACCGTGGTTCTCCTCGCTCTTTTAGGCAGGCTGAGGTTCTTGTCTCCCGGTCGCGGACTTATATTCTGCAGCGCCGTGCTTTTTCTGTTGCTGGCCTGCAATCTGGAATGGGCTTCATTTGGCACTACGCCTAATGCCGAGAGCCCTTCAGATCACGTTCTATTCTAACTTCAAGACTGTTCGGACTTCGGAGTTGGGTCGGGTGCGCTCCTAAGTAGATAATCTTGAAGGGACGCTATGTAAATCTCTGTAATGAATGAATGAATCATAATTTGCCAAAGAGCTGATGTAAAATGTTATTACTTTTAACCAAAAGATTGTCTCCAAAATGGACCATTACAAACCAACAAATAAATTTATTTTCTTATGCTTTAGTTAATTGCTTTGATGAGTCTGTCTGTTTCTAGTCTACGTTGGTTGCTGGGACTTTGCAGCTGAACCCATTTAAAAAATCAAATTATGAAATTATAATTTTAATTTTCCAAAGAACTTATGTAAAATGTTATTACTTTGAATCAAAAGTTGGTCTCCAAAATGCACCATTACAAACCCCTAAATGAAAATTTTTCTTACCCTGGGAGAGGGCACAGCCCCCTCCCCAGACCCCTCCCCTCAGAGTTCTTCAAAACTGCGTAATTTTTTGGAAGACCTGGTTACGCCACTGGTTCAGACCACACAAAGCTCGTTTTGTAGACCACTATCTTCAATACAAGCGTGTCTTTAATCCAATGCACCTTTCTCTGGCGCTGTTCTGGTACAAAATGTCCACAATTTATTCTACAGAATTGTTTTGCTCTTCAAGACCAAAGAGCGTTACGTTTTAGACACCCGTGTTGCCAAGCTTTATTCTAGGCAAGCTTTAACTTTTGTAGGGCTCCTTTTGTACTCCACTTTGAGATTATGCCCGTTATTGACATGTGACTAGTCGTACAATGAATAGAATAAAAAGCTACCCGCGATCAATACTCCTTAGATCTAGCCTACTCCTGAAACTCACAGATACGGTTGAGCGATTCCATCAACGACACCAACGACATTGTTGAACGAGTCAAGACCGAACTGGGAAACCCCTTCGTCGGCGAAGCTCACGAGAGCCATGCGGTTGATCGAACTCTGTAAATTCAGACCGACTGCCATGTCCGTTAGGAAATCCAACTGCTTCTGGAAATTTTCAGGACCGCAACTTCCAGAAGCGTCGAGGGCAAAAACGACGTCAGCGCGATCAAGGCAAGCTGTAAAAAAATACGCACAGTACATACAGGCAAATCAGCCAAAGTGTGTACTGTTGTATAGTACAAAGTCACAAAAATACTCCCTAGATATAGAACATGTGCACATGGTCCACAAAGCGATCTAGTTTCGTTCCAGAATGGATTAACCATTCCACGTACCAAGCTTACGTCCCAAATCAAATCCTATTATAAATCAAAACCCATTGAACCGTAGAATACGTACGAAATGGCCGTCATGTAAGTCAACTATTCAAACTATTGTACAGAGGTTCATTCGCTCACATTCGAGTTCATCACAACGTAATAAAAGAGCGTCATTTAAGTTCCAATCGACCAAAGCAGTCCGTGTCGAGATGGAAGTTAGCCTACCACTTACATTGTTCGCAGTTTCTTCCAGCAAATCCTGACGTACAGAGACAGACGTAAGCGGAAATCATATCCATACAGGTCCCACCGTTTCTGCAAGGTCTGCCGACGCATTCGTTGTTGTCTGAAACGAAGCACAACACGTATACAACTACATTACAACTTAATTATGCTCGTTACCTTAATTTCATTACGACAGTCATCACATGTCGTACGTACCTTTATGCTTGGCATTTGAAGGTTTATTATAGTCATTGTTGGTAATCTCTGTCACAAATGTTGAACTAGGCTTTATATAAAATCAACAAAATAATAGCCTACGAAAAGCAACAAGTTATCCTAGGCCTCTGTAAACTGATAGAAATGGTTGGAATCGCGAATTGAACATTAAAACTGATTTCCCTACAATTACACAGGTTTACGAGATCGTACTTTATTATGAGCATCTTTGGTGCCTTCTATGAAACAGATACCTTAATGGAAAGAAACAAGCCATCATAGGCCTGTCCGAAATATGAAAACTTGTTGAAATTTCTAAATTGGATATGAAAACGCTTTTACTTACTATTGCATACGAGATCGTGTAGGTCATCATCGTTCGCTTTCTGGAGGCCTTCAAAGTTTCGGTAGAAGAACGTATTGCGATCATGTGGCCAGCTGGCCATGTTGTTGATTTCAAAGACGTTCAACCAATTTCCGACGGCAACAACAATTACGTGGATCCTTGATCTCTTACAGAACGAGGCGGCCGCCACTGCATTCCGTTCACTATTCGATGCTCCGTTAGTTACAATGACCACCAGATTAGGATATGGATCTCGATCTCTTCCAAATACCGTGAACGACTTTTCACAGACCTTCCTCAGAGCATCGCCGGTGTTCCTGCGGCCACGACTGAAACGCAGGGCGTCGATTGCATTCACTAGGCTCGACCTACAATGCAAACATACGATCATTTCCTTTCGATCTCCTTTCAAAAGCTGGCTTCATGGTTGACGCATTCAAGCAGGGACACCCGAAAGCGCCGATTACACAAAAGATTCAACCTGCGAGACGTATCCGCATTAAGTTGCAGTAGACTCGACATCTCTATCTGCGCACTAGAAACTCGTCAAAGGTCGATTCTCGGCGTTCGACCCTTGTGGTTCATTGGCTCAATGTCTGTGACCCTATATGCCACTGCGTCTTGATTAGGGGAACACTGGAAAAGGCGCAACTGTATTAGGTTGCAAGTGCGAATTCTACAAGCAATTGAAAACGAAACTAGAGGTTTAAGCTAAATTATAGTAGCTAGAGTAACCATGCAGACCAATCTTATCTACATCGTGGGTTTACCATTCCATTTTCTTATCCCTAATATTGTCATTGTATTGTGACAAACTACAATAGACAAATAAGACGTGGTAGAATGGATGAAAGGACTATGTCGGGCCAATTATTATAGTAATAAATGCGGAAACAAACCGTCTTCCAGGTTTGTTCAGGTAGATTTCTTCTTTAACGCCGTCAGAGAAAGTGACTACTCCAATCCGCACGCTCCCACCCCCGTCGTTTTCCAGATCCATATTCGCAACGACCTTTTTCGTAAACAGTTTCATTACATCGAAGTTCCGCTGCTCGACGTATTCCGAAGAGTCGAGAAGAAACATCAGGTTTGCGCCCGAATTACAACCCTCTACAAATGAAAGTAAACAATGAATAAATTGCCATCAATACTTGGAAAATGATAGTGCAATAGTCAGCGACGCAACTAGGACTTTTCGTTTGGGGGCTTAAGCCTGGAGCATGGCGAGTGCGGCAACACGAGCCTACAGTTAGCATTCAACGGCTCGGTTCGATTTATTTTGGGGCTTCAGTGGAGTTTGGGGGTCTCAAGCCACCCAACAAGCCCTACTAGTTCGTCCCTGGTGATAGTAGTTGATTTGTTCAACCTTCGGACACACGATCAATATCTAATCATACGACAACAAGAGCAAATCAATACTGGCCACACGTTAGCTTCAAGGGACGGCACTTCAAAATCGAGCAAACATGAACCACCAGAAGCAACTACAGTAAACAATTTCGCCAAAGCTTACAATCCGAACCGCTGCATATAAGATGTATGTAGGTTGAATGTTGTGATCAAGTTGCTCAGCATATGAAAGCCAACTGCCGAAGATTAGGACTTGAAATGGCCGCTTCTACTAGAGATCGGCTTTTCACAGACCTGTAATCGCCGCTGGTGTTGGTGTAGGTGAAGTTTTCGGACGAGTGGTTGTAGTCGTTGTTCGTGCAGTGGTCGTGGTGGTCGAAGGTTGGGTTGCGACGGCAGTAGGAGTGCTCTTGCACACGTTGTCAAAAATCTGATGATGTTTGAAGAATGGAAGGTCGGAGAAATCGCTGAAACTGAAGTAGTTCTTTCGGTTCGAAACGATCTTCTTCAGAAAATCTTCGTTCGCCTTTTAAACAAATAGACCATAATTACAGGTGATGCATCAGTCTTCATCCGTTAAAATATCGCGCACCCACGACCATTTCAACAACTACGCGTCAGTTCGACAAATATCGACACGTATACTTTCATGTGCCCAGCTGCTTTAGACGTCAGCTTCCATTTAACAACTATACTAACCATGCTTCATTTCACTTTCCAGTGCCGTGCAGACGGCACCAGGTAACCATCAGCATCACATCGAGTGGCGCATTATAAGTTTTCTTCAGCAGATTACGACTGTAGGCCTATCTATCTCGCACAACTGCAGAGAACACTCAATAGGCGGCAGCATACGATGTACGCTTAGAATTTATCTTAACCCCGGCCATAAAACGCAATCAGCTATCAAGTCGTCAAACGCAAGCAATCAACCGCAGTCTTAGGAACCTTTTCCCGTTATAGATCCAAACCGAAAACTGACCTTATGCGTGACACCGAATGCCACGATTTCGATGCCCGATCTATTAATGCGTTCAAGTTCTTCATCCAGTTTATCTGCGTCGTACGTTGGAACTCCGTCCGTCAACAGAACCATCACGTGACACGCGTCATTACGCATTCCATAATTCGTGTTGAACAATCGCTCTCTCGCCAAACGCATTCCACCGGTCGTGTTGGTGTTCTCTCCTCTGTAGTTCAGCGTTTCATTCACAGCATCAATCACTTTCTGCTTGGTTGTGTACTTCGTGAAATCAAAACCAAGATATCCCTCGTTACCTGTGCATAAAAATATGTACAAGTAAATTGCAAACGTCATCACGCGTTGGAATTCAGAGTTGCCTCATTAGCCAGCAATTACGCAATGGCAATACGACACCGCTTACTCAGAATAGAAAGCCGTTACAATAGGCCTACAACCTTTTTGGTTGTTATTCACCTACCAAGTGGACCGATGTATGTATGTAGACTTGCCGAAGGCCACGGGCACAAGAGCGTCGTTTAGACCGACGTTGAGTAGATAGATGCCCGTCTGCGCGTGTCCGCATTCAAAAATTGTTGAAAGTTGGGATATTTCACGACTACTAGGGGCCAAGATTTGACCAACAAATTAACCGTGGCAGTTACCTACAACGTCTTGCACAACTCACCGAAGTCTACAAGTCCAATTCTAGTGCAACCTGGACCAATGCGGAGATTTTGTACGAGGTCGTATAGGAAATCTTTTATGTGTTGCCAATTATCCTCTTTTTTACGTTGCGAGTCCCGTATGCTCCCGGAATTGTCTACCACAATCGCAATGTCCGCCTTCAAACAATCTGCAACACGCAATGTCAAAACAACGACTCAAAATGCAATGTCATCTAGTTGCAGAGTGCAACTTCGGCCTTCGCCCCACGAAAGCAAGGAAAACATTGAAAACGAAAAGCTCAAGGTCTACCAAAAAGGTCGTCGGTTAACAATTAATTGCGATCAGACGAGACAACATCCTACTGATTACCCTTTTATTAAAGTCAAGACAGTAGATTTGCAGCGTCACGAAACCAATTGAATTGTCTGTAGGCGACACAATTGGAGGGCAGGCAGCGCGACACATGAGAGATGATCATAAACAAATTAAAACTAGTCATTTCTTGTCGTCTCGTCCGATTTTATTAGCCCCAATATTGGTTTCAACCAGTTCAGGTGCGACACGACACGAACTAGGTCGCAGGTTCCTAGTGCTCCCGCCCACAAAGTAGAACGACGAGTGCAACAAGAAAATAAATGTCGAGGGAACATCGTCCACATGCATGCCGCAAAATCAGGAAGCGAGGGCTACTATAAACGAGTTCTAGCAGTGGTCTGCAATTGCGTACACTTGTCGCCCGTTATTGTTGCATTTGTGCACTCGACAAGTTACTGGGTCCGCATCAGTGCCTCCGGATTGCATCGACAACCCCAGGCATATCGACGTTGAATGCAAACAATTCGCAACAGGTAATCTTAGATAGAATCACACAAGTAATTTCCAAGTGCTTCGACTTTAGACTACATGCACAGAAAGACACTCGATTCAACAGACCTTGTGAAGCAGCTGTTACCGACATCGACGATGGCAAATGGAAGACTGTTTTCGGTGCAGCGGTTGAAGTCGAAGGTGTGTTGCACACATTATCGGAAAGCACCTCTCGCACAATTTTGTCAAGGGTTGTAAAATTTTCCGCAAACATGTAGTTCCTGTGAGGTGGCTGCGTAACGATCGACCGCAGAAGACCTTCATCCACCTTTCACAAAAACAGTAGGCCTACATTAGAACTTAAGCCAAATATCCCTAAACGCAGAGATACATTTTCCTGTATTTATTAAAAACCACGTTCCTATACAAAGCATCATCGAGGTGTTAAGAATCAATTGATAGATTTTGTGAACGAATTTGATTGATTGATAAAATCAAATTCGTTTATTTGGAATCAAGTCGAAATGTTACAATACGCTACAACAGTAATACAGAAAATAAGAATGGCGACTTCAGGGATAACGATATTCAGTGTAGATTTTAAATAGGACTCTCGAAAGAAAATTGCATCATCTTTAGCAGGAAGCAGACAGTCGTGCGGCCGTGGGCGGAGCTCATACCGCGTCCGAGATCGATATGGAGGAATAGTCTATGCAAAATACGCCCACGTTGGACCTAAAAGCCGTTAAAAGACGAAGAGTGAACCCCTTTCACAAGCGCTGCAGCTGCTGCAGCCTCCCGACCAATTAGGCACCTACCGTACTCTTCATCTTAGTTATTTTGTTCTAATCTACGTCTACCTTCGGCACTAGTATAGCCTCACCAGGCTGGAGAGGCATACACGAGTTGTGAATTAGTGGTCCACGAAGACCATGCGATGTAACAGAACTCCCGAGAGCGCCTCTGATTGGTGTGCACTGCGAGAGGTGCCATCTAAATTGATAGATACAATACAATACATGGAGGACGATAATTTTTATTAAACAGCATCAAAACGAGAGGACATTCTTAGATCCAGTTCTTAGACGCTATGCTATAATTAGGCCTATGCCCAAAGTATTGCTCAATGACCGCACTCCTGGGGAAGCTAGAATTGGCACTTCCGAGTTGCAGGGAGCATGCTCAACCGATTGGTTACAGTTTCAAAAAGATACATTGTCCTCGATCCACGATGGACAAGAATATACTGCACTGGTTGGTGCCAGTGAAAATATTTTTCTTAAACGACCTAAGTTGCAACTACAAACGACTTCAGCAGCATACGTCTTTATAAAGAGAGAAGTGAAAACCGACCATGTGGGTGACTCCGACTGCCATGATTCGGATGCCCAACTTCTTTATGTGGTCAACCTCCGCCTGCAGTTTATCAGCGTCGAACGTTGGAACGCCGTCCGTTACGAGAAGCATCACATGTTTCACGTTTTCACGCATTCCATACTTCGTGTTGAACAAACGCTCTCTGGCCAAACGCATTCCACCGGTCGTGTTGGTGTTCTCGCCTCTGAATTTCAGTGTATTATTCAGAGCCATAATCACGTCCTTCGCGGTTGTGAAATTCGCGAAATCAAAGCCGAAATATCCCTGGTTACCTGTGCAGAAAAATATTTAAGCAGTGCAGGATGAAATGTGCAAGATGACACTGCAAATTATTATTACACGTTCCATCAATATAGGATCGGAACCCGCTTCATAAAAACAGCCTGCTTCATCAGACAAATCATTGGCTCGGAATAGCTTCAAGATTTTTGTAAAAATTCGATTAGACGGATTATAATTTAACCGTCTGCAGGCACAAATTTCGGCTAAGAAATTAACTGTTACACGATCCGACCATGTACTGCACAACTTACATGGGCTCAATACGCGTGACATTTTGACACCGACGTCGAGTCGATAGATGTTCGCACGTGTCATGTATTCAGAAGTTCGCCAGAAGTTCTGATATTTCATACCCAAGGTACGAGAACACTAAATATTTGACCAACAAATTATTAACCACCACAGTAATCTACAGTGGCTTGCCAAACTCACCAAATTCTACAAGTCCAATTCGAGTACGATCTGGACCGACGTTGAGCATTGGAACGAGCGTCTTCAGGAAGTCGACTATGAGTTTCCAATTGTTTTGTCCGGGTGGTTCATTGTCCCGTATACTCCCGGAATTGTCCACCACAAACGCAACGTCCGCAATACAGACTGAAACACGCAATGCACATAGGTCTACGTTGCCTAGTCATGTCTTTATGATCCGTGATGTGAAACAAAGTCAGACCCGTTAGCATTACACCAGAGATCGAGCATAGGCCTACTGGAATGATGATGCCAAGGCAGTAAAGGAAACCATTTAGATATGGTTTGGTTCATTGAGCGAGTCCGTCACGTTTTGTAAATAGTCTGCTGACTACATTTCAGATTAAACCGACAACAACAGCCAACAGTATCTGGAATATAAACGTATGCCACAATTCACCTCCACTCCGGAACTATCTTCAAAAGAATGTCGCAATTATTTGGAATTTTCTGCCCGAGTACAGACGCTTTCTACTCCAAACGAAGATCCACCTCTTCCTCCTACTCTATTCCATGCAATAGTCCCACTTTACATGCTCTCATCCTCGATGAAACCCGCCTTAGCAGTTCCTATTCCTAGTCCGCAGATCATTTATAAAAGGCGACACACTCGGTAAATGAACCAAACCTCCCTGGTCTATTCACTTGGCAGCCCTAGAACCCCTCAGACCCGACGTAGCGCTCGTTATCGTCACACACTGAACGTGGAACGATTGAAATTTTAAGAACATCTTCCACATGCACTTCGCAAAATGAGAATCAACAGGTGTCCGACTATTGTCAAAACCGAGTAAAGTTATAGTAATGGCCGAAACAACTGTCGCCAAATATCGCATTTGGACACTTGACAAGTTGCTAGACTACGTCTTGATCAGTCACTCCAGAATGCACAACATAAGCATAGGCTACCGATGTCGGAATCCGTAACAAACGATCTTAGATCTAATGGAATAGAAAAGTTTCAATGCTCGATGTAAAGAAAAACTTTGATCGGACCTTCTGAAACAGTTTGCGACGACCTCAAAGAGGACGATGGTAGTCGAAAGGTAGTTGTCGATGTAGGCCTAACGGTTGCAGTCGAAGGTTGGACAGTTGCGTTGTGGCATATTTGGTCAGAAAGAACCTCGTTCAGAATCTTGTCTAGGGTTGTAAAATTTTCGGCAAACATGTAGTTCTTTTCAGATGGTTCCGTAACGATCGACCGCAGAAGAGTCTCGTCCACCTTACATAAAAACAAACAGTGGACGGACATTCAGCCTTGTGCCAAATCTCGAGAACACGGATGCATCCCTGAATTGCAATTCCCGCGCTAATCCAAGCGCCTACCGGTCCCGCCATGTTCAAAAATATAGCCCTCGCAGAATGCACAAGTTTCGACAGCCCCGACACTATAGTTCTATGTCAATGGCTGATTGGCTGTATACTGTATTAGTCGTCTATAATTTGAATATAAATATACCCTATTGAGCGAGTTTGTAAGACGATCCAAGTCACAATCGTAAACGGTTTCAGCAACATCAGACTTTGAACAGAGATTTTACTGGATAAATTAATAAAACCGACCTTATGGGTAACTCCGACTGCCATGATTCGGATGCCCATGTTCTTTATGTGCTGAACTTCGTCCTTCAGTTTATCGGCGTCGAACGTTGGCACTCCGTCCGTTACGAGAAGCATAACATGTTTTACGTTTTCTCGCATTCCATACTTCGTGTTGAACAATCGCTCTCTAGCCAAACGCATTCCACCGGTCGTGTTCGTGTTCTCTCCTCTGAATATCAGTGTTCTGTGCAAAGCATCGGTCACTTCCCTCCCGGTCGTGTATTTCGTGAAATCGAAGCCAAGATATCCCTGGTTACCTATTCATAAAAATATAAGAGGACAATGTTGACGAATTTTAAACATAACTAAACACTGGAATTTTAAACATCATTAAACACTGGAATTTTAAACATCAATAAACACTGGAATTAGACTTGCCTGATTATAATCTGTTAGGGCTTGGTACCCAAACTATCTGCATGTAAGAAACTTGCGAATACACAAATCATTCCTCATTTTTTGCCTACTGAAGGGATGGCTTTTTTAAAGCAGCAGGCGTACCATTTGGACAGACTTCGCGTCGATAGCCGACCTATAGTTTCACGTATTAGCAGAAACTTCTAATGCATACATACATAACCAATCCATGAAGGGCTTAATCAAGACTTGGTCAATAGATTAACCTCTACAATCTATAACGGTCTTGCACAGCTCACCAAATTCTACGAGTCCAATTCGAGTACGATCTGGACCGACGTTGAGCATTGGAACGAGCGTCATTAGGAACTCGACTATGAGTAGCCAGTTGTCTTTTTGTCCGGGTAGTTGCGAGTCCCGTATGCTCCCGGAATTGTCCACCACAAAAGCAACGTCCGCAACATTACAGTCTGCAAACAAAAAATGCGCCATGTTCCCAAATTTTGAGAAAAAGTTGCTCATCTAGGCAGCTCCTGACGATTAGCCTCGAATTTAGTCAATACGCCAGATCCCGGTTTCTGTGCTTTATGTTGCGAAACCATTATTGGTGACTACAGAGTACCTTTCGAGAGTTCGTATACTAAAGTGATTATACAATTCCGCAATTACGTATTGAGAAATTCTTGCAATGTTAACAATTACCACTGCAAACCTCCGAACAAGAGTTCTAGAAATGAAATCCTTTTCGATTTCCACGTTTCGGTCAAAAGCAACGTCGCTTTGTAAACCGATCTACCCGACAAGCGACGAATTGGACGTTGGATAAAACGGACGACAAACAAGAGATGAGAAGCAACCTTGCGAACAGTTCAATATTCTATATAGATTTCGATCGAAAATTTATAGCATATGACGACATTGTTCTATTTAATCAAGAACGACCCCTAGAGCCTCCAGAGCTCTCTAACAATTAAGCGCGGCTTCAGCGTTTTGAATGTACTACTCTTAATTGGACGCAGAGACGAGAAAATACTTCAGCGAAAAGACATTCAACATTTACACGCAAGTGCAAGCCCCGAGTGCTGCTCCCTAAGGGTTAGACCTAATAAAATTAAAATTTTGCGTGTAGGGCGAAATAAATTTAGAGTAAAAATTGCCTAGAAGCTTTCCACAAGAACAGGGCGTTTGACTGGTCATTAAATTTCAGTTAGGTTAACTAACATAACTGTAGCCAATTTCTGCATTTATGCGCTAAACTAGCTACTACATGCGCCTAATTCTCATTAGTTTGCATGGACAAGTCGAAACACAGAGATGTAGAACTATTAGAAAAATTTGTAACAGATGGACTTGGATCGGAATCGCGAAGATTTACTTCGTACTACAACAGCAGAAAACAACTTTGATCTCAGTATTTAACCGACCTTCTGATTTCGAGGGTATGTTGCACATTTTGACGGAGACCACCTCGTTCAGAATATTGTCGAGGGTTGTAAAATGTTCGGAAAACATGTAGTTGCTTTGAGATGGCTGCGTAACGATAGATCGCAGAAGAATATCGTCCACCTTTCACAAAAACAAACCGTGTAGTCTACTACTAGTTCTTACAGCAAATCCTTAAAGGCAGATACTTTCCCATTTTATAATCCAAAACTATCCAACCGCAAACCTTCACTCGCTGGTGCTATACACCGCGCGTGAAGTCTCGCTCAAGGGCTTGGAATTCTAGAGTTGCAAAACTAGCGTTCACACAGTCGCATAACGCGTCTCGCGAGAAATATTGCTCTCGATGCAGAGTGCACAAGTTTCAACAGCACTGATCATAGCTTAGCAAAAATGGCGTGTACGTGCTCAAATACGATTTAGCCACAGCGAGAGAGTTTAAGGTCTTGTACTATCCAAGTTACAAATTTCTTCATCAACGCCCGTCTTGTACAGAGATTTTCTTTGCTGAAATTAAAACCGACCTTATGGGTGACTCCGACTGCCATGATTCGGATGCCCGTGTTCTTTATGCGCCGAACTTCTTCCGGCAGTTCATTGGCTTCCCAGGTTGGAACTCCGTCCGTTACGAGAAGCATTACATGTTGTACGTTAGGACGCATTCCATATTTCGTGTTGAACAATCGCTCTCTGGCTAAACGCATTCCACCGGTCATGTTCGAGTTTTCTCCTCTGAAGTTCAGTCGGCCCAGAGCATTAATCACATCCTGCGCGGTTTTGTGTGCCGTGAAGTCGAAGCCAAAATATCCCTGGTTACCTGTGCATAAAGATACACAAGCAGAGAAAAGTTAAAGCAACCGTTAACGTCATTAGCATCTACAAATGTGACTTTCCCGGTCGATTATCTTTTGGCGATTGGCCATAATCGCCGTCTTCTCGCCAGAATCTTACGAATATACAACCCATCAGAAATTTTTTCGCCTAGCGCACCACTTTGTGGGAGTTTAAATGTTCAAGTAGAGATTTCATAATTTAGCCACCACAATTAGAAATTAACAAGCTATTTAAATCGAGCATGTAGGCTGCATAACTTACCGAAGTCAACGAGACCCAGACGCGCATCATTTGGACACGAATCGAACCAATATACGCCCTTTTGTTTCATGTATTTACCGAAAGATCGAATAGATATTTCACAACTAAACTATAAATTGCAAATATTTGAAAAAATTGACGATATTACTCCAATGTCTTGCGTAACTACCGTTAACTCACCAAATTCTACGAGTCCAATTCGAGTACCATCTGGGCCGACGCCGAGCATTGAAACGAGCGTCTTTAGGAAGTCGATTACGAGGTCCCAGTTGTGTTTCCTTTGTCCAGGTAGTTCCGAGTCCTTGATACTCCCGGAATTGTCCACCACAAACGCAACGTCTGCCTTACAGCCTAAAACACGAATTTCATAGTCGACAACTGTACCAACTTTCGAAAAAAATAGCTCATCCCAACAGCTGCTAGCTAATCTGGCCTTTATTCAGAAGTCCGAACCAAGGTTTCCATGTTCGGATGTTGCAAAATCATTATCTCTGCCAGTTTTCAGTACCTCGAGGAGAATTCGTACACTGGTACGCCTTCATCTTATTCTGTTTAGTTTGCTTCATTAAGAAATTCTTGACGTTTCGACTACTGTTTTCTGCAATGGGATGCCGTGTGCCAACCCAGTGATTTTTCAATAAACGATTATTATTTAAACTCCCCGACACGAGTTCCTGGAATGGAATAGACCGATCCGTCACGAGCGACAAATTAGACACAACCACTTGATAAAACGGACGACCGACTGTAGGAAGCGGCCTAGTCCGAAGTATCGAGATTTTAAATATATTCTGGGTTTTGTACAGCCTGGTTCGCAATCGGACGCTCAGAAGAAAAAAAAGATTCGTTTTTTATGTCAAGACCAAACAGATGTGCACCGTCAAGAAACCGGCTCGGACAAATTGTGCAATCGGTGGAAATAACACCAAGACAAACAAGAAACATTCGGAACAAATGCTTAAATCTCCGGTAATTTCTTTCTATAAAACCGATCACATAGTCGCTTAATTTAGGCTATATAAAGTAGTTTGGTCAACATTTAGGCTTACATGGACCAGAGAACAGGCCCCAATGTTTCTGCCCACGAGATAGACCTATAAGCGTGTACGAAAAGTAAATTTAGAGGATACATTGCCTAAATTACTTGATGATCAGGAAGTGTCGACTGCTATTAAACCCGGAGTTCCAGTAATGGCCTGTAGGCCTATAATCAACCGTCGACGACAGTTGTTGCATTTGTGTGACGGACAAATCATTGCACCAGCATCATTCTATAGAACGCATCAGAGGTCATAAACATAGGCTACAGATGCAGATTGCGAACAAGAAAATCCGCAATAGATGTCGCAAAACATTGATCGAGTCGCATAATAAATGTCCCAGGGCTTGTTGGCTCGACTTTGGACTCACCTATTGTTATAGCAGCTGGTGTTCGAAGGGCAGCTCTCGTTGGTGCCGCGGTAACGGAAGCAACACCTGGTCTGTTGCACATTTTGTCGGAAAGCAACTCGTTCATTACTTTGTCAAGGGTTGAAAACTGTTCGGCGAACATGTAGTTCCTGTCATGTGGCTGCGTAACGATTGACCGCAAAAGATAGTCATCCACCTTTCACAAAAACAAACCGTACATTAGTTCTTAAGCAAAATCCCAAAAAGCAGATATATTCCCATTTATAATCCGCAATTATCCAGTTACAAAGCGGAATTCGCTGGCGTCACGCTGTGCGGAACGTTTCAAGGCCTTTGCTCAAAGTCTTTAAAAGGAAGCTCGATGCGGCTCGAATCAGAATTCTCGAGACTCCACAGATTTGCAAAACCAGCGCTCAAACAGTCGCTTGCTACAGCACATGAGAAATATTGCCCTCGATGCAGAGTGCACCAATTTTCGACAGCATCGACACTAGCCTAGCGAAAAGGTTGTTAAATATGCAACAAATATACCACACCGAGCAAGAGCGTCTTGTATGGGTTCTATTTACAACTACAAATTGCATCAGTAACATTGGTCCGACCTGGTTGGCGACTCCGACTGCCATGATTCGGATGCCCATGTTCTTTATGCGGTCAACCTCCGCCTGCAGTTTATCAGCGTCGTACGTTGAAACTCCGTCCGTTATGAGAAGCATCATATGGTTTACGTTAGAACGCATTCCATACTTCGTGTCGAACAATCGCTCTCTGGCTAAACGTATTCCACCGGTCATGTTCGAGTTCTCTCCTCTGAATCTCAATCGACTCAAAGCATCAATCACTTCCCTCTCGGTCGTATATGCTGTGAAATCGAAGCCAAGGTATCCCTGGTTACCTGTGTATTAAATATGCAAGCAGGGTTAAGTAAAGCAATTTTAACGTCAATACACGCTAGAATTAACACGCCTCACCGGTCAGATCTGAAGTCTGGGGACCATGTAGCACAGTCTGCTTAATCAGACAACGTAATAAACTACAGCGTGCGACTCCATACATGCGTATTATTTCAATTAGACAATCATGTCCTTTTATTCAAACGTAAAAAGATCCATCAAATCTCTCACAACTCACCGAATTCTACGAGTCCAATTCGAGTACCATCTGGGCCGACGCCGAGCATTGAAACGAGCGTCTTTAGGAACATGACTACGAGTTGCCAGTTGTCTTGTCCGGGTAGTTGCCAGTCCCGTATACTCCCGGAATTGTCCACCACAAACGCAACGTCCGCCTTGCAGACTGAAACACACATCGTTAATGCGGAATGTACCATCGAATAACAATGAAATGAACTACATGAGAAATTCTGTTTTGGTCAGCAACAAATCGAATCAAATACTGTGCGTTCAAGTGATAAACTATACAATGGCTCGGTTAAATCGGAGAAAATTCTCATAAGCGGTTTAACGCGTAAACTACGAGTCGAAGCAGTTTGATGCGTTAGACGCTTCCAATAACCCATTCTAACAACGACACCTATTCAATGATCAATTTACATTATTGCGACGTTTTCAAATATGGAGGTCTCGGGATTCGTTTTTTTTAATTGTAGTGTATTTGCCAACTGTTCAGAAGCGCTCCCAGTGCGCAAGGCTAAGCGAAAAGCAGGTTTCAGAAAACCGGAGAGAGGCTCCCAGATATAAGTGTAGAGCTATGCGCAAAAGGTAGAGAAGATCTCTCCGATTAAGAGAGAGCGGAAATAATCCCCAAGAATCAATGCTTGATTTGAACGAAAAACGAGAATTAAAAGAGAAAAACACTCTAAACGGTCTTTTAGCAAGTTTTCGTGTAGAAACTGATCTAGCTTTGTATTGCCTACAGACAAGGCATTATGAATTTTGTTGGCCGCTTTCGACAATTTTCTAGGCCTGCACTACTGGAATATCCAGATACATGAATATTTAAATGCGCAAATGTTGGCCTCGTAAAATACACGCTACCAGGTTAAGCTCGCATGTTACTTTTACCAAAGATTAGTTTTCCACCGACCTTCAGATGCATCGGTTCTCCTTTCAACGTTTGTGCACGTGTTGTCATACATCTTGTAACGTTCGAAATCGACAAAACTGATTCTTAAAAAGGTCTTCGAAAACAAGTAGTTCTTTTCATGGGGTGGCGTAACAATCGACCTCAGCAGAGTGTCATTTGCCTACAAGATAAAAGTAGATCACAGTATCGATCTAAACAGATCAGTAGTCCCTTAACCCTCATGCGACCAACATATTTTACTCCTTAATATGACCAACTGGGGTCCCGGGGGACCCCAATTGTCACTCACACGTTTATGCATTCTGCTCTTGTTGAAACGTCACTTTATTTTGCTACAAGTTAAAGTTCTAACTTGTCACTGTTTACCTGGGTATTGCTTACCATCTAATAGTCTGACAAGATAAAATTAGTGTTTTGATGCCGGTGGCTGTGTTTCCCAAAGAAAGCCGTTTTTGCCAGTCATCAGATGACCTGAAGCCGATTTTGCTTGAACTGCAACACCTTGCTGTCTTCCTACTCCTCTACCACGCAGACCACGACCACGACCACTTGTTCCAACTGAAATAGGCCTACTGTTTTGACCACTGTTGGCTGGAGCAGGTAGGCATTGCGCACCTATGTCGACTTCGTCATCTGCACTTTCCACATCGCTATGTTCAGAGTACTCAGATACATGATCATCATTCTCTGAAACTGAGTCATTGTCATTATCTGTGCTGTCGTCACTCTCGTCAAGAATTATTCGTAGTGCTTCTTTTGCAATGTATCGCGCCAGACCAATTCTCGCTGTCATAATAAATGTTCAAACAGTACCGTTAAGTTCTCTAAAATGCACTGCTAAAGCTGGGGTCCTCCGGGACCGCACTGGATTTTATTTATTTAAAAAATAACCGTAAGAGCAAATCCGGATTTCACAAGACGTAAACAGTGAGCGATATCCAGGTGACAAATTCATAAAATGCCGTAAAAAATATCTCATAGCCCAAAAGTAGCACAAGCCTATGCAGCGCTGGGGTCCCCCAGGACCCCAGTTGGTCGCATGAAGGTTAAGCCAAACTCCTAGAAGACACTTCTTGCCATAGACTGGTACACCATCACCTCCGATCGTCGAAGCGAAACTTTATATCGCGACAACTAACAGATTCAATCTTTGGCGCAACTTACTACAGGGCTTACTACACTCATTGAACCAGTCTATCACGTTTCTCTTGATATAACCTGGCTTGGCAAAACAAGCCAAGTTACACCAACCCAAGAGCTTCGTAACTTCTTAATAGACTATAGACAGTAAAATCAAAATCGACCTTATCAGCGACTCCGACGGCCATGATTCGGATGCCCATGTTCTTTATTCGCTGAACTTCCTCCGGCAGTTTATCGGCGTCCCGTGTTGGAAATCCATCCGTTACAAGGATCATCACACGAGACGCGTTAGGACGCATTCCATACTTTATGTTGAACAATCGTTCTCTAGCCAAGCGCATTCCACCGGTCATGTTCGTGTTCTCTCCTCTGTATTTCAATCGATCCAGTGCAGCATGCACTTCCCTATCGGTGGTGTACGTTGTGAAATCGAAGGCAAGATATCCCTGGTTACCTGTGCAGCCACAAATATAAACGAGACTAATAGAACTCTATTCTGACACTTTATTACTCCACCAACAGTTAGGCAGCGCAAGAATTGCATCTCTTCCAGTGCAGTTCATCAAGGCCAACAAACTGAACAACTTCAGTTCAACACCCGAGAATGTGCGTTCAAACAAGAAATTTAATCAAGCAATTGAGCATCAGCAGCCCAATTAAGCATCATATGAACAAGTCCACAGATGCAACTCACCGAATTCTACGAGTCCAATTCGAGCGCCACGAGAACCGACGTTAAACAATCGAACGAGTGCGTGTAGAAGTTCGATCACAAGACTCCAATTCGGTTTTCCTTCGTCGTTTATACTTCCAGAATTGTCCACCACAAAGGCAACGTCTGCCGCACATCCTGTAAATCCAGAGCGTAAACATGAAAATTATTTTCTATGTTGTGAAGTTTATCGCAACTGTAACGAACCGTGTAATCTTAAATGGATGATCCTAGTAAATTTCAGCTTCGTGTCATGCTCGGCGTGAGCCTATACCTGGGACTAGAATCACGCCCGCTACCCAATTGGTCAATGCATGTCACATGATTTTGTGTACGTGAAACGAATCGACCGACAAACGTTCCCGATTACGGTGGAAGGTTGTTCGCCGTGTCTTCTAATGACGACACTAACCCTGAAAGAACCGACCAGCACTAATCTTAACCTGACCCTAACCGACTACCAAGATGTTCGCCATTTCAGAATTCCAAGGGAAGACAGCAAGTTCACGTGACAGGCTTTAGCCAATAACGCTAGCCAATAACGCGACGGGCGTGAAAGTAGTACTGGGGTTCCGCTAACGTCCCGGGCGTGAACGGATCCACTACGTTCTAGGAAATCTCAAGTTTTGTTTACATTTCGGTCACCGTGCAGATCAAAGCTATAATTATATTTCAACGAAAAAGTGCTCTATTAGAAAGAAACAAGCACTTTATATTCTTGTATAGTTTTCGTGTAGAAACAATCTAGCTATATATTGGCTATTCGTCTCTGGCCAACAGAGCAAAACCCTGTTTCCATTTGCCATTGTTGAATAGTTAGGTATCCAGCCGGGAATTAAAAAACATGGTGCAGCCAACTTTTACAACTACACAAGTGTTTATACCACAGTAAAACTAGTACTGCGGGGCAGCCATAGCCTATCTGGAGCGCCTGCGCGTCTTTGTTTAATAGTATGGATACAACAAACACTGGACTGCAAGCCATAGACGTTCCAAAGGGGACCAATACAACGACAGTTTAACTAAGCGGCGTCCTTAACTCAGTTAAAGCAGAAGGGGGAAGACCACGTTTGAATTGACCAGAGAGACCATTAGAGACAACTTGGTCCGATTGCCGAAGTCATCGACGATACTTAAGCATGCATTTCACTTTGGATTACAAGTACAAGATGCTGATTTGATTCCATACGAATGCACAACTGACCTTCAGAAGCAGCTGCAGTGGCTCTGAAAGATGGCGTCACGGTGGCAATCGAATGCAGGGTGATGACGGCATTGGGATCAACGTTTCTGCATGCTCCAGAGATCAGCTGGTTACCGATGTTGTCAAGACTTGCAAAGTTGTCGGCAGACATGTAGTTCGTTTGATAGGGTCGAGAGACGATATTTTGAAGAAGACTTTTGTCCGCCTTAAAGAAACAGTCCTCATAGTTTTGAGTTTTCCAGTTCAAATAAATCTTAAATGCAATATATTGCTATCAATACAGTTTGGCGCAATTACAGACGAGATAAATTGGAAATTTCTACTGCGCCCGAGTACAACGCACAATTGCATCAACCGATGGCACACCAAAACCAAGCCATTAATCCGGTCAATATCCATAAAAGCAGTTCGCTAGACAGACAGAGGCAGGTTACGATGGCAATTTCAAGGAGTTAAGGTGGTTTCAAGTCGAGAACGAAATGATGTAAGCGTTTAAGCACAGCGGACATACACAGAGCAAGAGTTCCGAAATGTAGGCACTACATTAAATGCTCATTCACCAAGGACAATTCTTGATTTAGGTATGGTGCAACAGCAATTATTGCCAACTGCATCTGTTCTAGTGTAGTGAAATCGCGAATTTTTGCTAGGTGTTTTATAAGTATAGTTACATAACACGTCACAGAAGTGAGTCTGCTTGGTCAACCTACCGAGTTATAGAGATGTTAATTAAACATGAAAACCGACCTTATTGTTGACTCCGACAGCCATCAATCGGATGCCAGAGCCATTTATGCGCCGTATTTCCTCTGGCAGTTTATTTGCGTCGTACGTTGAAACTCCGTCCGTTATAAGAAGCATCACATGTTGGGCGTTAGGACGCATTCCATACTTCGTGTCGAACAATCGCTCTCTGGCTAAACGTATTCCACCGGTCATGTTAGAGTTCTCTCCTCTGAATCTCAACCGACTCAAAGCATCAAGCACTTCCTTCTGGGTCGTGTAAGTGGTAAAATCGAAGCCAAGATATCCCTGGTTACCTGTGCATAAAATGACAAACTTACACATCAAAGGTCTTTAGTTAAGGAACGTCCTATTTATGCTTGCATGTTAACATCTAGGAAATTAACTATGGTTATCAAATATAACAGCAATGTATCAACATAGTCCATATAAGCTAAACTACAACAAGAATCGATCCACGTTTCATTATCCTGCTGCCATTTAAAAACTCACCGAATTCCACTAGTCCAACGTGTGCGCCTTTAGGACCGATATTGAGCATTGTAACAATCGTCTTCAGGAAGCCAATCAGCGATCCCCAAATAGGCTGCATAGTTCCGGAATTGTCCACCACAAACGCCAAATCCACCATACATCCTACAAAAACACATTCCACAAACGCTAACGCACAAACCTCGAATATTTCCAATTTACCAATAGAATAGCTGGATTTGGCTAATCAAAGCTTGAAATATCCCGGATACAGCGACTTTTTCCACCGCTTTAGTTCAGGTTGGGATAGCAGTAATTTTATGCTCAACGTAACGCTTTTTCAGCTGAATGTTAGTCGGTGTCGTTCGTTTCACACGGTTTCAGCCTTGTTCCTTTTTGTATAGCATTTATTGTATTTATAAATTTATAAAGCGCCTCTCACTGTGAGCATCAATCAGAGCCCCCTCCCCAGTGCGAAAACCCCCGAGCGAAAAAGTAGTCTTACAAGACAGCGAAAGAAGCACCTGAACCACCGGACAATATCAAAGAACGAGTTGATGTAGGGAGTTGGTTCCATAGTGAAGGTTCAATGAAGGCAACAGCTCGAGATTTAGTATAGGCTTGTCCAAGTCTTGGGACGAGGCCGGAAGACAAACGATGGACAAAGTACTTTCAGCTTGTACTTCAACTTCAACCCTGGTTTCGACTGGCTAACCCGCCTTTTCTCCCTTGAGAAACAGATTTTTGCAAGTTTGTGCAACATGACTACGGACAAGACCGGGTCAGATAGTTTATAATGCGTTTATCTCGACAACTGAAGAGTGAAAGTTCAACAGACCTTCATACGAGGCATTAGCGACTACTTTACTGCACGTCTGTACTCCACTAGACAGTTGACCGCGGATGAAGTCGATGCTGTCGAAGTTCTCAGCAACTGCGTAGTTCCGTTCATGTGGCTGCGTAACGATAGACTGCATAAGAATCTTGTTCACCTGCTGCAAAATAAACATTCTTTTAACATTTTGCAGTTTTTATTTTACTTTGACCCTACGTTGTTGTACAGCCTATTTCAACGTCGTGAGACAATTAACCCAAAGCAACTTCAAGCTGTGTATACGTGTACAAATTTACAAGCTCTTTCCAAGTTTTGGCTTTCGAGGCATCCTGGATAGCAGAATCTATCGATCTCCATATCGAAAAGTTGTCATGCAATACACCCAACATCATATTCATACCATAACCTCATTCTTCGACTAGAAACATTTCCACGAATGTTCCGCGCTTTAACGCTAATGGGATAAATAATAATTATTCAGGATTTAGAGAGTTTGCTAAAAATGACCCTTCACGCCCTTAGAGTAGTTTCCATACAAGTCCTTTAGGTTCAAGCAATGTAGGCCTATTACAGATGAAAAAACACCAGCGAGGGCCTCGACAGACGCCATTTCACACAAGCATTCTAGTTCCTCATCTCTTGCACCCAACGTTTCGACGCTATTTTCACTTAAGCTGAAACTGCAGTAGCATGCGTACAGTAAAGCGCAAATAGCCCCTATTAAGATTAGGTTTGCCAAACCATACTCCATTAGCATTAAACGTGGCTAAAATTACCATTGCTTTTCAACTGCAACAATCCAAGCTACACAAACCTTATTGGTGACTCCGACTACCATGATTCGGATGCCCATGTTCTTTATGCGCTGAACTTCCTCTGGCAGTTTATCGGCGTCGAACGTTGAACCTCCGTCCGTTACAAGGATCATCACATGAGACGCGTCAGGACGCATTCCATACTTCGTGTTGAACAAACGCTCTCTAGCCAAACGCATTCCACCGGTCATGTTCGAATTCTCACCCCTGTACTTCACTCGCCCCAAAGCATCCATCACTTGCCTCTCGGTCGTATATGCTGTGAAATCGAAGCCAAGGTATCCCTGGTTACCTGCGCATAGAAATGCATAAACAAAAATCAACGTCGTAATCGTAATCTTCATAATATTATTAACAATTTCTAAAGTTCTACTCTAAAGCTAAGCGCCGAGAACTAGATTTTTCAGGAGCACTTCGTCGTACGAGAGGTTGTCTTGAGAGCGACGTCTAGTGGATGTCCGAGACTGGTTTCCAAAAGAGACCAGAGATAGTAGGCAGAGTAGCGAAGTCGAGAAAGTGAAGGCGGAGGATCGGATGGACAAGGTTAAAAAATTTGAGATGCCCTAGTCAGAATATGCCAACTACACATACCTCGTCAATTCTCCTTTTCACAACTTCATTCTTTTTCACTAGAAACATTTCCGCAATGTTCCGCCGCCTTTAGGCTATTGGAAAAATTCTCGGCTAATGGGACATTTCTCAGGATTTAGACGGTTTTGTAAACACGACCCTACACGCCCGAAGAGTAGTTTCCATGCAAATCCCTTAGGTTCAAGCATTATAGGCCCATTACAGATAAACACAGCGAGCGGCTTCAAAGGCGCCATTTCGCGTGTCCAAACTAAACTGGTAGAGTATGATTTTGAACACAGGAATAGCCTAAACTCGCCCACTGGCAACTTCTTCACCGAGTAAACAATTCCAACTTACCGAATTCCACGAGTCCAATGTGATTTCCATTGGGACCAACTTTGATCAAATTGACGAGTGTCTTGAGGAAGTTGATTATGACGATCCAATTGTCTCTTCCGGGTGGGCTCGAGTCCCGTATGGTCCCAGAATTATCAACCACAAACGCCAAATCCACCACACATCCTACGAAACACATTTAATAAACGGTAGCCTATTACAAATTTATCCGGAATTTCTATGGTGCCGTTTATCATACAAACAGGTGGAGAATTTCTAAAGCCGTAAAGCCGAAAAAGGACCTATTTGTCAAAACAGTAGCGTAAAAACTTACTTAGAACTACCTGCACACTCCGAAGCCTATCCCTGCTAACATGCCATTGTGCGACCAGTTATTGGGACCAAGAGGGGTCCATTAAACTTTCTGAACACGTCGATAGATATTAAGGACTTGTAAACACTCCACCCTCGCGTCAAACTACAGAGTACTGTCCGAGTACAACTAAACTTCTTGCGCTACTTGCTCTTTTATAAATAATACGGAAACCGCAAGTATACAGTGATGACTTGATTTACAGGTGCAAAGCCACGTTCCACGCAAAAATTCATAGCCTACCTGTAGCCGTTGAAACCTGGGCCTTGGAAATCTGTGCGAGGAACACCGCGTAGACAACTGCCGCCAACACAACGACGAGCGTCCTTGGCGGCATGTCTGACATGCGGCGGAATGTGAAGAACAAAACGATATACAACTCGGTTCTTCGACGTCCAACAAACACATCCGAACGCCGACACCTAATAGAGAATACGCCCCTGACCGTCCCGTTTATATAAGGGAATCCCATTAGGGAGTGGCTCTTCATTTGCAGCCCATCCTTCGATAGACGCTGAAGCAAGAACCCATCCATGCCTGACAATTTCACGTGCTGTAGATTTCGCGCCAAACTATGAAGTAGCATTTCAATTCCCATTATAATTATATATATATTTATATATTAACATACATATATATATGTATATGCAATTATGCATATATTTTATATACATAAATCCTTCCCACCCATCGGATTTTGACCGTGCGTCTCCTAGAGAAAAAAGGATTGGCTATATGGTATCATTTGAAGCGAAGGACCAGTTACCGTCAATATTTCAGCTGGTACCTCGCGTATTAAATTACAACAGCGGCACTATACATGTAGACGTAACTAAACTAGACTCAATACCTTATTACATACGGGTTTCAGAGGCCATGCACCGACTCGCAGACCTGGACAACCAGAGGTTCTTTTGGCCCCCTCGGTAGCAGTGTTTTGATCATTTCGATTTTGGTGCACAAAAACCAATGTGTGGATGGGTAAGGGCAAATACAAAGTCTGAATGAAGTGTCTGACTGCAATACACGATGGCTGTGCTCCATGAGCAGATATTTCGTGTCGATCTTCACGCGCTCTAGGACTCAAAACAGGCAGTTACCTAGACATGCTAGTTGAGCTTCTCCCGATTGGAAACAACAGTCTATATCAGCATCAGGGCTTTTCGGCTTCTCCGGGATGGGCCAAGAGATATCTTGAAATGGGCTAAATAAATTATTAGTTACATATTTTTTTATTACAGTGTGTAATGTTTACGACAGTGGAGGGGCTATACACTGTCGTGCGTGAGAAGAAGACAGATGGCCTACAGCTTATGCAGAACAGGGAGTGGCTTAAGTATGTGACAAGGACCGGACAAATCTGTATAATCCTCCTTCGCTGCCACTGTGCTCGTTACCTCTCTCCGTATCTATCACTGCTTGTCATTTACAATATGCCCCTCTCGATATGTTCCGTTATTCATATTTTCTCCTGTCTGTCTCTGTCTCTCTTCTTCCTTCTTCTCGTCCTCCTACTCGTCCTCCTGCTTCTCCTCGTCGTCGTCCTCCTCCACCTCCTCCTCTATGTGTCTCTCCTCTCCGTTTTCCTTTCTCCACGTCCTTCTCTGTTCTATCCTATCTCTCGTTGTCCCTTTCTTTCTGTCGTGCCATCTTTGTCCTTCAACGCTGTGTCTCTCATCCCTCTGTATCTTAGAGTGTGTCTCTAAATTGAAGATGATCATGTTCGCAGACGGACGACACCCGATTATGATTGCACGTTTGAGTGGCTTCACTCTTAACAACAATGTCTGAATATAACAAGACATTAACGTGACCATAATAATCAGCGACAAGTTCGGTTTGGTATACATGAGTATGTATGTATGTATGTATGTATGTATGTATGTATACCCATTTACACTCGTCAAGACAATACATACAAATTCATATGTATGTATGTATGTTCTATGTCCTATATGTATGTATGTATGTATGTATGTATGTATGTATGTATGTATGTATGTATGTATGTATGTATGTATGTATGTATGTATGTATGTATGTATGTATGTATGTATGTATGTATGTATTATGTATGTATGTATGTATGTATGTATGTAATGTATGTATGTATGTATGTATGTATGTATGTATGTATGTACGGTATGTATGTATGTATGTATGTATGTATGTATGTATGTATGTATGTATGTATGTATGTATGTATGTATGTATGTATGTATGTATGTATGTATGTGTGTATGTACACGTGTAAGAAAAAGTAAGCCAAACTTTATAAACAAATATTGAAACTTGAACTATATTTTATTAATAATAATTTTCAAAATAAAAATATGCACATACTTACTTTTTCATTTTATTGACTTCTGGTTTATATTTCCTACTAAAAAAATCAGACGATAATGCGATTGAAAACAAAAAGAAGAAACTAGCAATTTCCTTAAAAATATGCCTTTTAGTAAAGAAGATTTACACACGATAAAAGGTTTGAGGGAATCCAAGAATTACAGCAGCCGTCAATTTCTACAAGAGTTTTCAGATAAATTGCTTCGAAAAATTAGCGAAACAGGGTCAGTCGACCGCGTCATTGGTAGTGGCAGACGAAGGTCATCGCGCACTGAAGGAAACGTTGCCCAATGGCGCCAGCGCCTCCAGGCTTACGTGCAAGCAGCATGAGGACATTTTGAACATCTTCTTTAATTAAGTAATCAAACCATACTACTGAGAGTTTCTTCACAAAAATATTAAATGCTGTTTTCATGTTAGAAGTACTTATATGAAATACTAAGTTTGGCTTACTTTTCATTGAATCTCGGTGTATGTATGTATGCGAGTATGTATTTATGCAGAGTGTGTGTGTATGTATGAATCATGTTCGAATGTATCTAAATATTTATTAAGTGCCATCTAAAATGCAACAATTGCATTTAAGAAATAGAAGCAGAACCTGGGAACAAAGCAGCACTATCTACAGCCTGGTAAGTCCAGTTGTCTATAATAAGAAGCCAAAGTCTGGCTGTAGGCCAATGGAACGCCTTAGTGACTGACGTTTTGACAGCATTACAGAAGTGTATGGTGCAGCCAGAGATTACTGTCGACTATCGGAAGAGGTCAGCCAGAGATCGTGCACTTATGTCACGAGATGGCGATGATTTCGAGGTGTTGTCATGGAAACGACACGTTTAAGTTTGGCAGTAATTGCTTAGCAACGGTTCTTAAGTAGAGCAACCGCGCGATCTCGGCATCTGTTCCTGTAGAAGTGATGAGAATAGGATGAGAACTTCAACTGACAAGGCACTACCCAACTGGAAAAGGTTTCCCAGGTTATCTGTTTTAATGATAACTGTAAACTAGATTCTTAGCGATATTCAAAGACAGCAATTGTAACGACTTTAACAGTTTGTAAGTTGTTCAATCTTGAGAATGAGAACTTCAACTGACAAGTCACTACTCAGCTGGAAAACATTTGAAAGCATTTTCCAGCTATCTGTTTTCAGGGTTGACGACAGAAATTCCGGACTCCTAGGCAGAACAGTCACGGACCCCTAAACTATATTTACGTTTTATGAAAGAGAATTTTTTTTAAACAAATTGAAATAGAAAAGTGCGGGTACGACCGTACGATGTTATATTATTATATACAACTATAATTGTAGTTAAGTGTCAGTAATATTATATTTTAAGGCATAAATCATGAACTTTGCTAGTATAGTGAGTCCATAGAGGCAATGGGACATTAAATGACATTCCTAAATATGCTAGAGCGTTACTAACTAATAAAAATCAATTCACTTTTTATTTGAATTAGTTTGCATGTGATTATACAATTTGATGAAAATATATATCTACATGCTGTTACAAAAGTACCTGCAACGTGGTTTTTCAGTGCATCTTCCATGCACAAAAAAGGGAAATTTTTTGACCCAGTTCAAAAGTGTCCCTCACCTGTCAAACAACATCACCGCATCTGCATATGGCAAGCATCATGAGAAAGCTATTTTTTTATTTAGCGCGCAGATAAACTGGCAACATATGGGTGCAAAAATAATACTCGATCACCCGCTGACAATGTCTAATCAGCCTTTCTTGATAAAGTTAATTTTTATTTAGTACGCAGATAAACTGACAACATAGGGGTGCAAAATAATGGTATCCATCGAAAATGTCGCGAAGAAAATGTCGCGGTAAAAATGTCGCAGACAAAATGTCGCGGATAACAATGTCGTTGATATATAATGTCGCGGATAAAAATGTCGCGGATAAAAATGTCGCCGTTAAAAATGTCGCGGATAAAAATGTCGCGGATAAAAATGTCGCGGATAAAAGCATCGTTGATATTTTCCCCGCGACATTTTCACCATACTGGGAACCGTATGACAGTAGCCTATAACACTAAACTATGAAGAACGAAATTCGAAGACAATTTTTAACTTTGACCGTTTAATACTAAACTATTAAGAACGATATACGATATACGAAGACAATTATATACGATATACGAAGACTAAACTATTAAGAACGATATACGATATACTAAACTAAAGTATTAAAAACTATAATGTTCCTACTAGAATGTTCGTACTAGAATGTTCGTACTACAGCCTACTAGAATGTTCGTATAGAGAATAGAATGTTTGTATTAAAAAACTATAATGTTCCTACTAGAATGTTCGTACTAGAATGTTCGTACTACAATGTTCGTACTACAATGTTCGTATTAAAAAATAGAATGTTCGTACTATAATGTTCGTACTAGAATTTTCATATTCAAATTTCAAGACATTGCTGGCTCAATAGAGCAGATAGTAAACAAGACGCGACGAAATTGTGAACGGCGACATTTTTATCCGCGACTTTTTTATCCGCGACACTATGTATCAACGACATTTGTAACCGCGACATTTTTATCCGCGACATTTGTATCCGCGACATTATATATCAACGACATTTATATCCGCGACATTTTGTCCGCGACATTTTTAACGCGACATTTTCTTCGCGACATTTTCGATGGGAACCCAAAATAATACCCGAGCCCCTGCTGGCAATGTCCAATCAGCGGTTCTAATTTTACTTTTTGCGCTGACGACAAGATCAGTGTTAAAACATTCAGAGCGTCGTGTTTTGATGCCAATAATTATGCATGAAATTAGTGTAAGTGCGAAATTAAATCATACGCACGAAGATTCGACGAAGCAGCATCTTAAGTGTGACTCCGACTGTGACCAAGTGGACGGTGAGATGGAGAAACTACGTCATCCACACTCCCAAGGCAGTGTCTGATGGCAGTAGACACTGGTAATGCTATGTAGCCTACGTACGTACTTATGTATCCATGTAAGTATGTATATAAAAGTATGTATGTATGTAACTATATATATATATATATATAGTTACATACATACATATATAATATATACATACATACTTATATACATATACTATGTATGTATATATGTATGTATGTATGTAACTATATATATATTTATATATATATATAGTTACATACATACATACATACTTATATACATATATATATATATATAGTTACATACATACATATATATATATATGCCTATGTACAATGTAAGTTTGCATGCAAGCTTGCATGCCTAAGAGTGTGTTCGTTTGTATGCAAATAATTATATGCATAAATATATGTATGTATGTATATGTATATATATATGCATGTTTATGTACGTATGTATGTATGCATGTATGTATACGTATTTCACTGTTTAAGACGTTAAACATGGCTAGCTAACGGATATGCGAATGTGCGAGTAATGTTAATGTTTAATATTAATGGTTGAAATGTTTGTTGAGCCGTCTGTGTTGGTTAGGGCGCTCATACATAAATCGTCTAGCTGTCGGGAACAAAACAGTAACCAGACGCAGAGACTTTCCATCATATACAGAAAAAGCGTCGGAATTTACACCACGACTTCTGCACCAATGAACAGAGAAATCGCTTAGCCTAATGCATGCTCGCCCACTGGACATATTATTTTACTTTTTAAGAGCGCAAGATACTGTAGAGTGATCGCTCATTTACCACAAGTCGCTGTTATATCCGATGGTGCGCTCATACTCTCCGAAAACTGTCCATAACATTTAGCAGAAAGCAAACCACATTCTTTGGTATTAACACTGATTTTGACGTCATTGTAAAAAGTACAATAATAGAAACACTGATTATTATTAGACGTTGATAGCGGGGCGGGGGGGAAATTGTTGAATGGCAGTACCCTGGCATGAAGATCAGAACGACGCGGATTCGATACTCGCTAGCCCCATAAGGTTGACTCAGCCTGCCACTCCCTAAGAGGCGACTGTAAAATGAGCAGTAGGGTAGTTGGGCGCCTTGCAGACTGCCATACAGTTAAATTGGATTTCTATTAAACTTTTTGGTATCGGTTACTGTATATCATGTAATCTTACTACGTACTTGTCAGTTTGAATTAATAAACGAGCATTATTATCATCATCATCATCATCATCATCATCATCATCATCATCATCATCATCATCATCATCATCATCATCATCATCATCATCATCATCATCATCATCATCATCATCATCATCATCATAATCACAATCACCATCTTCAGCGAATGTTTTCTAGTACCAGATATTCAGTTTCTTTTGCATCCATGTCATAATAATACCGGCTTCATCACAATATCAAAATTTGTAGCTACTGGAAACAGAAGACAAGAATTACGACCAGATAAGAGAAGTCTACCCGTGCATTCTGACCACATTTGTCTCTGCTGTTAGCAAAATGATGAATTGCGAGCGTCTTATGCGAATGAGACAAAATCAACGCATATCTCTGGCGTCACTAGGCGACCTGGTAAACTTCGGATTCAGTCTCAGGACCAATCCATCTTCACCCGTTTAACGACCCCCACCAGACGAAGCACATCGCTTGACGACGACGTATACATACACCTTACGATGAGAAAAATAAATACACCTGACGCCATCTTTAATGAATCCCCATCGGTCATCCGGGAGCTAAATGTTCTCTGTGTCTACTCCTCACCTTCATCATCGTTCTGCTTCTCCTTCCTTCTGCCTGGCTCAGTTACTCCCTTCGTTTTTCGTCACCGACGTCAAGAATAATTATCTTTGATGATCATTATTAGTCTATTGTTATTATCGATTAGTAACTTCTAAAGCGCCGGTGTCTGACGCATAAGGCATCAACCGATGGCGCATCAAAACCAAACTAACTGAAATTAGGTCACTATCTAGATTCTACAAGATCGGTTCGATAAGACAGACGCAGCCCTTAGTGGATAGGTGATTAGGAAAAGTGAAGTTTTAAGCCGAGAACGAAAGGACATAAGCGACAGAGCAGAGCTGACCAGAACGGACAGTTACTGGGAGAGAGTTCCAAGATTTATTTCCAGCAACTGTAAAAGCTCGTGCGCAAGAACACTTCTTGGTGCACGAGCAGAGAAAGACAATCAGATGACCACGTTGAACACTGGCATGTCTGAAGAATAAGGACTGGTTTTAGGTATTTTGGTTCGTCAGAGTTCAATGCTTTATTAACTATAGACCAAAATTGTAAACATATCCTCTTCTGAATAGGAAGGCAATGCAAAAGATTTAAGTACAGGTGCTTTATGCTGTATTTTGACGCATAGAGCCAACGATTTCTTAACTGTAAGGAGCTTCAGCAAAATTGTTGGACTTCGTGATGCCAACAAGCAGCGTGTTACGGTAATCAAGGCGACTCGAGACCAATGCGTTAGCCACATGTGTTCTAAAGGACACTGTGATTTGACGCCTAAAATACCATCGACACAGTGTGTGAAAAACGGTACCCCGTCAGAACGGCCCAGGACAAATCGACCCCGACAAAACGGCCCCGACAAATGGGCCCCGACAAAACGGACCCGACAAAACGGCCCTCGTCAAAATGGCCTCGACAAAACAGCCCCGTCATTTCGGCCCCCGTCATAACGGCCCCCGTCATATCGACCCCCGTCATATCGGCCCACGTCAAATCGGCCCCCGTCAAATCGGCCCCAGTCATATCGGCCCCAGTCACATCGGCCCCTCACAAAATATCCCATGTCCCAAGTACTTTTAAGTTGGATTGATGAAAAGAATTCTTTGCGTAAATAGAACTCGGATTGGTAAAACCGTAGTTTACGTTGCCAAATTATTTTATGTGGTCAGTTTAAAATGGAAGTTGGATTGCTGAAAATAATTTTGGCGTTAAAATGGAAGTTGAATTCATGAAAAATAATTCGATGCGTAAATAGAAGTTGGATTTATGATAGTTGTCATTGAAAGCATTTAAATAATTAAATACGCCAACCAGTTAGCATTAGACGATGGGCCCCCGCAGTCCATTGTCCAGCTGAACCGTCGCTTGAGGCCTCATTTCAACATATATTTTGTCAGCGTAAGCTTATAAGTACTTGGAACATTGGATATTTTGTATGGGGCCGAAATGACTGGGGCCGATATGACTGGGGCCGATATGACGGGGGCCGAAATGACTGGGGCCGATATGACTGGGGCCGATATGACGGGGGCCGATCTGACGGGGGCCGATTTGACGGGGCCGATTTGACGGGGCTGTTTTGTCGAGGCCATTTTGACGGGGGCTGTTTTGTCGGGGCCGTTTTGTCGGGGCCCATTTGTCGGGGCCGTTATGTCGGGGCCGATTTGTCCTGGGCCGTTCTGACGGGTCACCGTGAAAAACATACTTAAATCAAAAGCAACGTCCAAGTTACGAGCAGCATCAACCAACATAACAAGTAAGTAACTAAGTTTCAACTATCTGAGCCATCCAAATTTCTTAAGTTGCTTGCCGTGTCCAGTTGTAGCTTAAAGAGGAGTTTTCGGAAGCCATCCAAGACTGCTCCTCGTCAAAGGAAGTAGATTACAGTGGAAAGTTCGACAGGTGCGGCAGTAGTAATTGCCTTTTGGCACATTTTATCGAAAAGCACCTCTTGCACAACGCTAATGTGCGCCCTAAATTTGAATGAATGCTTAATGTTTATGATTGAAACGCCAAACAAGTAGCTTGATTTGTCTGATAAAAGCTTGAATTCTCTTATCCCTCCGCTTTAGTTCAGGAAAAACTGCAGCAACTTTATTATGCTCAAAGCAATCAAACGATGTTTCGGCTTAAGGAGATTTCGTGTGGTTTGAATCGCACGGGTTCAGCTTCTTTTATTTGATATTCATATTCTATAATCCTGAGTCACTTCCCAAGATAATAATATTCAGAATTCGTCTTTATGATGCCATTGTGTTAGGTGCGCTGCCATACGGATCGAATAAAACTAGAAGAAAGCGGATGGGAGAAGAAGATATAAAGACAATCATAAGACAGAGGATAAAATGGATGACAGGAGGATTGCATGGACAAGGATAGGAGACAACGAAGGGGTTTCCTTAACTTAATGATAAAGGAGAAGGGAAGACCACGAAAGAATTGACCAGAAACCAACAGAGACGACTTGATCTGACGTTATTGGTGTTGCGTAAGCATGCATTTCTGCTTAGGGCTACGAGTCTAGGACATTTCCCCTCCCGGACATTTCCCCCCGGACATTTCCCCCGGACATTTTCCCCGGACATTTCTCCCGGACATTTCTTTAATTTAAAAAGAAGTTGGACTGATGAAAATTATTTATTTTATTTAATAGAAGTTGGATTGATGAAAGAAATTCTATGCCTAAATAGAAGTTGGATTGATGAACGAAATTCTATGCTTAAATAGAAGCTGGATTTATTAAATAAGTTGGACTGATGGAAATAATTAATTTAATTTAATAGAAGTTGGATTGATGAACGAAATTCTATGCTTAAATAGAAGTTGGATTGATGAAAGAAATTCTTTGCTTAGCCTATATAGAAGTTGGATTAATGACAGTTATCATGGACAATGGTAGAGTTACTTACTGTTCGGGGAAATGTCCGGGGAAATGTCAGGGGGTAATGTCCGGATACCAAGGGATATTTGTACAACTTACGCTGTTACTTTGATGCCAGACGAATGTATAACTGACCGTCAACAGCAGCTGGAATAAATGAGTAAGTAAGCATAGTCTTTAATACACCAATTGCAAACCCACAATAGGACATAAGTTATATAATAAATGATAAAACATCAAAGTATTAAAATAATAATAACATGTAAGTAGTACTATGTTTGTGAAGCATGCATATTAACTGCACAGCATCCTAGTGATAAATCCCTTCCTACTAAGAGGTAAAGACAGAACAAATTGTCCGTAATAACAATATATATAGGCCTATAATGTCACAAAAACAAGTGGCACTCTATCTAACCATAACCATAACCATAGTTTTTATTGCTTCGAGCATCAAAAGAAACATAACATTTACAAACAGAATATTCTTAACTTAACAGAAAGCAGAGGGATAAAAACCCTTAAGGGACCACTGTTCCACTGTCAGGGTTATCCACGTACATGGAAGAAACAGCAGCAGGTTATGTGATACGATTATCAAAAATAATAGATCTTAATTAGTTAACTAACACTCAAAATTTGTACACAGTGTTTGTCTACATCATGCACATTGTATACACTTCAATTAATCACAGTTAAAGTAATCGCACAAGGCACGCAGCAATTGGGGGGGGGGAGCGTGGAGGGAGCCAGAGATCTGCAGCGATTAGTATGGTACGGGTCAGGGATCAACGGATAGAAATGACATCGGAGTTTACGTTTAAATATGGAGATGCAGTGAGAATTCCGAATGACCAAGGGAAGTTCTTAGTCCCGCACTTTTAATCATGAATTTCCGGGTATTAATTCTGGTGCAATCATTCAATAGTTGGCAGGAGATCTAACATTATAAGGAATCATTTGGGATGTAAAATTAAAGAAATCAGCAAAAGCTTCAGGTAACATAGTTATTATGCATAGGTTATGTTTAAACACAAGTTCTGAGGTTTGTTTTACCAGAATCTGTTCAATATTCAGGATAGGCTACACAGTCCGGAATTTCAGGGGGATGAGGCACCTTTTTCCGATGAGTGGTTGTAGTCGTGGTTGTAGTCGATGGTGTCGTGCTGGCAATCGAAGGCAGGATGCTGACGGTATTGGGATCTACGTTGCTGCATGCTCCAGAAATCAGCTGGTCACGAATCTTGTCCAGAGTTTCAAAGTTCTCGGCAAACATGAAGTTCGTTTGATATGGTGGCGTAACAATTGACTGAAGAAGAGTTTCGCCCACCTTAAAGAAACAGTCCTCATAGTTTATCAGTTCAAATAAATCCTCGAGTGCAAGATATTGCCAGCAACGCCGGTTGGCGCAATTATAGACGCAACTACAATTCATCCCAGCTACAGTGTACACAGTTCTTGATTAGCCTAGAGAAAACGCGATTTTTGTTAGGTGTTTAGTAAACTGACAAGTAAGCTTATATAATTCGCCACAGTAGAGAGTCTGCTTTGGTAAACTACCGAGTTACACCTGTGACAAGTCCCTTCATTCATCCCCGTAGCCTATATGTTGTATAGTGATCTTATGGATCACATTCGCTCCCCCCTCTCTCTTCAGTTTCTCATCGACCTCTCCGCTCCTTGGTCAGGCATACTCTTTTTGTTCCACGAGTTAGGACCACTATGGCCCAAACTAGATCTTTTGCCACTATTGTATTGTATTGTATTTGAACACTTGTTATAGCGCCCCTACCAGATTGCCCATTCAGAGGCGCTCCCGACTACTGCGCGGACGCTGAATCGGAGTTTCACGCCGAAGCGCATGAGCAATTGCGAGTGAAGGACTTGCCCAGGGTCCCTACGCGGCGGCTTTGAGGTGGATTCGAACCCGCAACCCTCCAGCTGGCAGCTGCAAGGCACCGAATATACCCCTATACCACCGCGCCCCAGTTGTATTGTGTTGTGTTGTATTGTATTGTATTGTATTGTACTCCACGTTTATATTGCGACCGAGCCACCCGCAGTAAAGATCCGAGAAATTAATCTCTGATAAACCGACCGACCCGGAATCGAACCCGGGCCGCCGGCGTGGAGAGCGGGCTACCGACCCACTCGGCCACTCAGGAAAGAAAATGCCCTCCCTATGGAATGCCCTTCCGTCCTCTCTACGTGTTACCATTCTTTCTGGGTCTCTTCCTACAGTCTTCTTCCTCCTCAAAATCTTCTTCTGCTCTAGGGGTTCTCGCACTGGGAGCGATACTGAATGGTCACTGCAGTGAGCGGCGCTATGTAACTTAACACATACAAAAGATGTTAATTAAAATAGAAACCGACCTGTTTGTCGACTCCGACTGCCATGATTCGGATGTTCAGGTTCTTGATTCGAGCAATTTCCTCTGGCAGTTTATCGGCGTCCCATGTTGGACCTCCGTCCGTTACCAGAATGATAACATGAGACGCGTCAGGACGCATTCCATACTTCGCGTCGAACAATCGCTCTCTTGCCAAACGCATTCCATCGGTCATGTTCGAGCTCTCTCCTCTGAATCTCAACCGACTTAAGGCATCAATCACTTCCTTCTTGGTCGTAAAAGTGGTAAAATCGAATCCAAGATATCCTTGGTTACCTGTGCATGAAATGCCAACATGACAAATCAGAACATGTTCCAACGTTGTTTGGTGTCAGAGGTGGAAGGTCTTTAGTTAACGATTGTCCTATTTTTACTTTGTGTTAAAATCTACAATTTTCCTCCGATTGTCGATCGTCACTACAAAATGAGATCACGCCCTCACAACTTTGTGTTACCTACTAAAGATGATAAACATTTCATCTCACGAGTCCTGTATAGAAAGCCATCCTCTGCCCACCAATCCTGATAAATAGGCCTATCTAATATAGTCTTCTATAGATAGCTTGCATGCATTCTCATCACATTCTCAGTTACTCTCCTTCTAATTAACTAAATAATTCATCAGGCATGGACATAATTGATAACAATATTATTTCTCGCCTTATTGTCGCTCTAATAATTATGAGCTCTTCGTTTCATGGTTTAATATTGCTTAGCATTCACTCGTAACTCTTGTTTAATCACAATGTACCTGATAGCGGTGCGACTATCAGTTTTGTTGTTGTTACCAATAAACGAATATAATAATAATAATACAAAAAATATCTAAGAGGCGCATGCGTGCGTGCACATGCAGTTTTTAGACATTATCCGAAGGCTCAGAGTTAAGCAGTGATGTTAGTGATGTTTTATTATTAGATATAACAACAATGTATCAACAAATAGCACATCAGCTGGACTACAGCCTGAATCGATCCACGTTTCATATTTCAAAACTCACCGAATTCAACAAGTCCAACGCGAGTGCCTTTAGGACCGATATTGAGCATTCCAACAAGCGTCTTCAGGAACTTAACCATCATTACCCACTTAGACGCCAAACTTCTGGAATTGTCTAGCACAAGCGCCACATCCACCATACACCCTACAAAACACATTCCACAAACGCCCGTTTAATAGCCATTGATAGAAAAAGGACATAACCCTTCACCGACTTTTTAAGGACATAACCATTCATCGACTTCGTTCATCACAAGTGAACATAGATTTAGTCTTTCTAGTCAGGCCGTTATTGGTTTAGTTCCTTCCAAACCTAACGACTCTGAGCAAGTACGTACTCGGAGATCAGTAGACTCGACTCTTGTTATAACCATTCATGGCTGATCTAGGTGCCAAATTCAGTCTCTTTAATCAGTTCTTTGGTGTATTTAAAACTTGTACCCATTTGCTTTCGACTGGCTTACACTCCATTCACTTTGAGCAAACAGATTGGTGCCATTTTGTAGGATCAAGCCATCATCAAGGTAACGATATTTCACGATTCCTTGGACAAGACCATGTCACATGACTAAGAGTTTAGAATGCGTTTACCACGATCACTAACTAGTGAAATTTCAACCGACCTTCATAAGAGGCAGGCACTGCTTTCGTTGAAACTGTCGATTTGGAGGTTGGTGTCGCACTGGATGTTATATCTGCTGTAGCCGTGATTGAAAGTGGAGTGGTGGCGGCATTAGCAGCTACGTTTCTGCACATCTGTCCTCCACTAGACAGTTGACTTCGGATGAAGTCGATGCTCTCGAAGTTCTCGACAACTGCGTAGTTCTGTTCATATGGCTGCGTAACGATCGACTGCAGAAGTGTCTTGTCCACCTGTTGCAAAAATTAATATTCTCTATTCATTTTTAGCAGGTCTTGCTTCAGATACGTTGTATATTCCGCTTCAGCGTCTTAAAAGGCTATGCAGTCAGCCAACGCAGACTAGTCTCGCTGATCTTTTGCAAGATTATTACTCCCTAACATTTTGTATTGTATTGTATTGTATTTGGCTATTTATAAAGCGCTTTTAACAGCAAAAGCCTTTCAGAAGCGCTTGTTGAGCTGTTTTTACTTTAGATACGTTGTTTCGACGTCTTCGAATGGTTCTTTAAAAGCCCTGTACAAATCGTCAATTTATACAGGCATAAGTAACTTCGAGCTACAATAATTATAGGTGGTGTAAAATGTTACAGGCTTCCATTATCTTATCTCTCGCTTTCGATGTAACAAATTAAGTATTTCTTCGTAGGGATGCAGTCTCTACCCGGCTTAATACAGCAATTTGTCAACGAGTTCTAGATCTCTCGCTAGCACCTAAAACTCTTTACACTATTTAATTCGGGAATATTGATCACGTACAGTAAATTTATGTAACCAAGTCTGGCAAGAGGGAACAGTACCAGAGGAATGGACGAAGTCCATACTTGTAACAATACCTAAAAAAGGAGACTTAACATTGTGCAAAAATTATAGAACTATAGCACTGATAAACCATATGGGGAAAATACTCATGATAATTCTGTTGAATCGTCTGAAGGCAAAAACGGAGGAATATATGTCTGATGAACAAGCAGGATTTAGAAAAGATAGAAGCACAGTCCAACAAATTCTGATGTTAAGGTTGATTGCTGAAAAAGCCAAGAGAAAAAATAAGCCTGTCTATAATTGTTTCGTGGACTTTCAGAAAGCATTTGATTCCATCAAGCACGACGTGACTTGGGCAGTACTAAAGTCATATGGAGTAGGAAAAAGACTGACACAAATACTACAAAACATTGGTGACAGATCAAAATCTGCAGTGAAGGTGGGACGGGAAGTAGGAGAATGGTTTTCAACTACGATAGGGACAAGGCAAGGAGATCCAGTTTCCCCCAATACATTTATCACTTACTTGGAAAGAGTCATGGAAAACATACAAAACAATGGAACTGGAATCTCCGTACAGGGAGAACTGATTAATAACCTAAAATTTGCAGATGACGTTGACTTGCTGGAGAATAGCTGTAAGAGGCTGCAGGAAAATGTCTGCGAATTGAACACATCTGCACAACGGGCTGGACTCAAAATAAATGTGAATAAAACAAAAACAATGGTATTTGGCAAGGAGACAATAGATAGGGAAATAAAAGTGCAAGATGAGGTGATTGAGAATGTAACGGAATTTGTGTACCTAGGCAGTTTGTTAACATGGAATAATGATTGTACAAAGGACATAAAGGCAAGAATAGCAAAGGCAAAGGGAGTTATGGCAGGACTAAACTCCATCTGGAATAGCAAGCAAATTAGTTATAAGACAAAACTGAATGTCTTAAAAACATGCGTGTTTAGCACAGCTCTTTATGCGTGTGAGGCTTGGACAATTAAAAAGACTGATCATGATGAAATCCTGGCTTTTGAAATGTACTGCTATAGAAGAATTTTGCACCTGAATTGGACAATGAAGGTGACAAATAGGGAGGTCCGAAGAAGGTTACACGTAAAGGAAGATCTAATACAGTTAGTAGCCTAATGAGAAGGAAACTGGGTTTGTTTGGGCATATATGCAGAATGGACAACAATAGAAAAATAAAAACTGTCATGATGGGAATGATGGATGGAAGTGGACGAAGAGGAAGACCTAACAGGGAATGGACTGATGACATCAGGGATTGGTGCAAACAAGACCTACACAGTTTGAATCTATTGGCGCAAGATAGAGGATTATGGAAACAAAATAATGACAAAATTTGCATTGGACACCTACGGGCTTTCGGCCCATGGATCCTGATGATGATGATGACAGTAAATTCACAATAAACGATGTTACCCGTTATTAGGTTCAGATTTCCCAAACGATAATCAGTTAGCATCAAAACATGGTTTACGACCATTTTGTACTACAGTACTAGACATTTGATAGGACCCATGTGGGCTCTACACAGGTTCCAAGTGGAAATATTGTCCCCTATGGGCATGCTAGCAGGATAATCGCCAACCCAAGTTACACCGACCTGGTTGGTGACTCCGACTACCATGATTCGGATGCCCATGCTCTTTATGCGCTCAATTTCCTCCGGCAGTTTATCGACGTCGTACGTTGGCTTTCCGCCCGTTACAAGGATCATCACATGAGACGCATCAGAACGCATTCCATACTTGGTGTCGAACAATCGCTCCCTAGCCAAACGCATTCCACCGGTCATGTTCGAATTCTCGCCTCTGTACTTCACTCGCCCCAAAGCATCAATCACTCCCTTTGCGGTCGTATATGCTGTGAAATCGAAGGCAAGATATCCCTGGTTGCCTGTACATAGAAATAGGCCTACTAAAATCAAATCAACGCAGCAATAGGGCGCCCTATACTCAGCTATGCTTTCTGGACAGATTATTTGGACCCTTTGTGGAGATAGATCTTTTGAAATATTCTTTTTCGTAATTACATTCTTCGACTTGAAAATTTCCCACAAGTCTACCGTGCCTATAGACCAATAGGAGCAGTTCAAGGATGTTTCGGCCTACTAAGTTTAGAAATGACGACTGTAGATGCCTCAAAAGGTGTTTCAACACAGATTTATTGAGTTTAAGTACCATAATAGCTGGTAAAAAAAACTTGCTATGTACCTAAAATGTCCTATATCAAGTGTCTAACTAACTGAATTGGCTAAATATAATTTTGAACACAAGATATTCGTTCTGGTGCAACTTCTGCACCGAGTAAACTTTTCGAAATTACCGAATTCCACGAGTCCAATGTGATTTCCATTGGGACCGACTTTGATCAAATTGACGAGTGTCTTAAGGAAGTTGATTACGACTATCCAATTGTCTCTTCCGGGTGGGCTCGAGTCCCGAATGGTCCCAGAATTATCAACCACAAACGCCAAGTCCACAACACATCCTACGAAACACACTTTTTTTTAGAAAACAGTAATACAACTCAAATTATACAATGGGTGAGCACTGAGCAAGATATATTGTTGGTGTGAAATGACAGTTATGACAAGAAATGACAGTAAATATCAGAATCGGTAAACGATCGACTTTTCTATGTCGCCACATTTTAAAGCAACAACATCAAAGCCCCTCCTTTCATTCAGAAACATACGTAGAAGCAGAATCATATCAGGTTTGGTAGATTTTTACAATTTGTCGAAACAGTAGCGTGAAAAATTAATTAGAACTACTTTCACATGCCGGAGCCTATCCATGTCATCATGCCCACATTGGCTCATTAAATTTTCTGAGTATGTCGACAGGTAGGATACTTATAAAATCTCTATCTCTCGTGTCAAACTAGGGAGTAGGCCGAACATTCGTACGCTACTTCCATTTCTAAGTTACTTAGACTAAAAATATGTAGAAACGACTTTACTGATAGGTGCAAAGCCACGTTCCACGCAACAACTCATAGCCAACCTGTAACTGGTGAAACTTGGGCCTTCGAAATCTGTGCGAGGAATACGATGTAGACAACGGCTGCCAACACAACGACGAGCGTCCTTGGCAGCATGTCTGACATGCGTCGGAATGTGAAGAACAAAACGATATACAACTCGGTTCTCTGAAGTCCTACAAACGCAGCCGAACGTCGACAACTAAAACATAATATACCTTACTTAATATCGTTTATAACCTCTGACCGTCCTCTTTTTTATAAGCGATTCCCGAAAGGGAGTGTTTGTTCGTTTGCCAACCTGTCTATCGATACACTCTGAAGCAAGAAGCCTTGCCTGACAATTTCACTCGGTGTAGATTTTGCGTCAAACTTATAAATAAGGCGTTTCCATCCTATTGTAGTAAAGTTACATTATATAGAGAGAAATGTTACGCATGCTCATATATGATGGTTTACAAAATACCATTCACATATCGTATCGTATCTAATAATTTATAAAGCGCCTCTCGCAGAATAACTATTCAGAGGCGCTCTCAGCACATAAGCCCCGTGGAAAAAGAAACGTCTTTAAAGAACGAGAGACTGATGAGGAAAAAACCTGTAATTAATGCAGCCCTTAGTGAGGGGAAAGGTCATTCCAAATAGAGAAACCCACCATAGCCAACGTCCGATGTTGGGCAAGAGCAGTCCCAGTCATAGGAACAAAGAGATAAAATCAATCTGAAGAGCGCAAAGAGCGAGATGAGGATGCAGATAACGGCTTTTGCATAAGTTTTTATAGTCTGAGAGGCATTTCGGGGTACTGCCTAGCTTGGACTTGGAGACAGAAAGAGGATCTTATACTGGATGCGCGCAGCAATAGGGAGCTAGTACAAGACTTAAGCATATTATTATGTGAATATACGAGCAAAGCGAGGGAGTCGGGCGGCTATGAGTCTAGTTGATGCATTTAAAACCGATTGAAGGGGAGAGACACTGTTTTACGAGGCCCATGAGAAGAGAGTTGCAGTAGTCCACGCGGGAGCAGACAAATGCATGGACAGTGATGGTAATTATAGAAGGAGAGACCGATCGTCTGATGGCTCTGAGACGACGACTCAGCTGAAAGAAACAGGAGGTTCGATACGTGCCACGTGAATAGATAGTGTCGGTGAAAGACACAGTAGAATCAAAAGCAACGCCCAAGTTAGGAAAAGCATAATCCAACTCAGTGAGTCACCCAACTCCACAGATTTGAGCAAGCCAAATTCTTAAGCTCCTTTGCAGTGCCCAGTAATGGAAATTCCGGTTTTGATGGGTTAAGGAGGAGATTATTGGCCTCCATCCAAGACTGCATCTTCTGAAAGGCTGTGGAGAACCACAAGCAACTTAAATCGACAATTCGTTACTCGCTGTCTCCCTGCCTTTCATGAATACACATAAGCTAAAATGGGTCTGTGGTCAGACGGACGGACGGACGTCCTTCTGTTGAAGGACGGAAGTCCGTCTGACCACATCGCAACCGATGTCATAATTGACTTCAGCCGCAGGCGACAGACATCGATGCATCGCCAACAATAATTTTGCAGCGAGTCATCCATCGCTTCAACCAGCATCCCATCCACACACCACCTTCCAGTCTTCATTCCATCTCTCTCTATCTCTCTCTCTCTCTCTCTCTCTGTCTGTCTCTGTCTGTCTCTGTCTGTGTCTGTCTGTCTGTCTGTCTCTGTCTCTGTCTGTCTGTCTGTATGTCTGTCTGTCTGTCTGTCTCTCTCTATATATATATATATATGTGTCTTTCTCTCTCTCTGTCTGTCTGTCTGTCTCTCTGTCTGTCTGTCTGTCTATCTCTGTCTGTCTGTCTGTCTGTCTGTCTGTCTCTCTCTCTCTCTCTCTATATATATATATATATATATATATATATATATATATATATTTCTCTCTGAATGTCTATTTGTTGTCTGTCTTTCTGTCTGTCATTCTGCCTGTCCACTCATCCGTCAATCAATCTGCCTGCCCCGATACCTCCCAATCAGTCCGTTAATTTCTCTTCCGACAGTCCAGTCTGTATGTCCATCTCAATCCGTCCTTCCGTCTAGCATTCAGTCAGTCAGTCAAGAAGAACAAAGGGTGGAAGGACGGAAGGGTGGAAGGACAGTCAGTCAGGTCAGTCAAGTCCTTCCATCCTTCCAGTCTGTCTGTTTGTCTGCCTACGTGCCTGCCTGTCTGCCTGTCTGTTTCGGAGTGTCGGTGTCGGTGACTTCAATAACAATGATAAATGTGGCTGATTTAATAAACGGTGAGTGGCTGACGGTTCTTGTTCGTCTGACGCTCAACTCTTGATTGGCGTCGGTACGATTTCATTATTACTAGAGGTTGCCTGCCTTCCTGTTTGCCTGTTTGCCTGCCTGCCTGTTTGTTTGCCTGCCTATCTGTCTGCCTGTCTCTGCCGGTTTGCCTGTTTGCCTGTTTGCCTACCTGTATGTCTGCCTGCCTGTCTGTCTGTCTGCCTTCCTGTCTGTCTGTCCGCCTGCCTGCCTGTATGCCTGCCTGTTTGCCTGCCTGTCTGCCTTCCTGCGATTATTTCTTTGTCTGACTACGTGTTACTCTTTCAGCACAATCTCTGCATGCTTCTGTGTGTGTGATTGTACCACTTAATACGTCTCTCATCAAATGTCTGTATCTTCCTTTTTAACTGTCTGCCAGTGTGTCTACTTCGATGTGTATGCGTCTGTGTGTCTCGGAATGTCAGTCCTTAAGTGCTTCCATATATCCTTCCCTCTGACCCTTCTTTAATCCATCCTTCCGTTCGTCTGTTTTTTAACCCTCTTTCCGTCCTTTAATTATTTCTTCGTCCATTCATCTCTCCTTCCATCCGTCCGTCCTTCTGTCCGTCTGTCCTTCCATGCGTCCGCCTTTCCTTCCATCCGTCTTTCCATCCTTAGGTCCGTCACAGCGTCCGTACTTCTGATCATCCGTTCTTCCATCCCTTTCTACCACCGCACTTCCATCCTTCCGTCCGCCCAGGCGTCCGTCTTTCTTTGCGCTCCTCCATCCACCTTTCCGTCCTTCCGTCCTTTCATCTTTTTTGCACTTCCTTCCTTTGCTCCTTCCATCCCTCCATCCTTCTGCTCTTCCATCCTTCCGTTCTCCCATCCTTCCGTTCTTCCATCGTTCCATCCTTCCGTCCTTCCATCTTTCCATCCTTTCGTCCTTCTATCCTTTTGTTCTTCCACCCTTCCATCCGTTCAGTTTTTTTCTTCCCTTCTTCCATCCTTCCGCCCTTCCATCCTTCCGTTCTTCCATCCTTCCATCCTTCCGTTCTTCCGTCCTTCCATCCTTCCGTTCTTCCATCCTGTCATCCTTTTGTTCTTCCCCTTCGCTCCTTCCATCCTTCCGTCCTTCCATCCTTCCGTTCTTCCATCCTTCCGTCCTTCCATCCTTCCATCCTTCCGTTCTTCCATCCTTCCGTCCTTCCGTCCTTCCCATCCTTCCATCCGTCCATCCTTCCATCCTTCCATCCTCTCATCCTTTGTTCTTCCATCCTTCCGTCCTTCCGTCCTTCCATCCTTCCGTCCTTCCACCCTTTGTTCTTCCCTCCCTCCTTTCCTCCTTCCGTCCTTCCATGAGTCCATGCTTCTGTCGATGGTCTGCTGAAGGCGTGCATGTACCGTCTCCTCCTCCTCCTGCCTTCCTCAGCCGCCGATCAGTGCAGCTGCGTGAGGCGCATGCAAGCGCTTAATCGAGCGCCGATGCTTTTTAACAGCGAGAACGCAAGACGGATTTGGTGATTGCAAAAGAGAACGGAGCAGAATCGATCCGATCAGCAACGGTTAAATGGCCAAAACAGAGGTTGATCCTCTGTCCTCGATCCTCCGAGGATCGATCTGATTCCGATCCTCGTCCTCTGTGTATCCTCATCCGATCTACGCTTCATCCTCTCCTATTCCAATACACACAATATTCTCCCATTCACAATTCACAGTTCGTTCTTCTCTGGAGATCCGCTGCATCGGATCACCCGCCTCTTGCGGTATACGGTTATCCTCAGAGTTTCGTATCTAGACCAATCAGACATCGTTCCGGTTCAAAGGATACACATCGAAATACCGAAATACCGTTCCTCTGATGACTGGTCCGGCAACAGCGCTTTAAAAACGTAAGTAGTCGATTTTTCAATAGGTATTGACAAGAAGGTATAATCTAAACGGTGATTGTATCCTAGGTTAAGGTCGAATGGAACGGCAACTAATACAGGTGGTCGTCAACCACCTTTGACGGCAGAATAGACGGTGAATTGATCGATCTGGTAATTGAATGTCTCATTGATTTATGTATTCGGTGATTATTTCTTAGATTGACTGACTGACTGACTGACAGACTGACTGACTGATTGACTGACTGACTGACTGACTGACTGAAAGAATGGCTGACAGACTGAATGAATGACTGACTGACTGAAAGAATGGCTGACTGAATGACTGACTGACTGGCTGACTGACTGACAGACTGACTGACTGATTGACTGACTGATTGACTGACTGACTGACTGAAAGAATGGCTGACAGACTGACTGACTGAAAGAATGGCTGACTGACTGACTGACTGACTAACTAACTAACTGACTGACTGACTGACTGACTGACTGACTGACTGACTGACTGACTGACTGACCGACTCGCTGACTCGTGTCTCGCTGACAAGCTCACTCACTTATTCACTCACTTACTTACTCACTCATTCATTTACTCAAACCCACAAACCCACCAAAATAACAAATTCCACCCACCAACCCACATCAACCATACTAACTGACTGTATGGTTGAGCAGAGGCTGAATATGATAACAAGCGCCTCTTACCACTGCGTCTGAGATTCGAATCCTGGCACTCACTCTCTCCGTTTAGCCAACTATAAGCTGTGTAGTCGTCAGATTGTTGTTGTAAATGCGCCGCAGTCTAAGGATCGTTTAACTCCACGACTCTTTCAACTGTAACAGATAAATTCGTGTAACAAATATCGTAGGCCTACCTTACGTTCATTTACCCAGTGTCTAAGGTAAGTTGTATTCGCATACTTATACCACCCCCCCCTTGCGATGACCTATATTTACTTACATTAGCAAGGGCAAGAAAGCACAAGACAATCTAAGAAGTATTGAATTGTTCACGTGACAATAAATTGGTAATTAAAACTCGTCGCTTCGTCGCTCTTCAATTTATGGATTTTAACAGGTGCGTCTATTGGTGGCGCTAACAATGAGTGGCGTCTTCCGTAGCGACCTCTATGCTTTACCTAAGAAATCCAGGTGCTCTGATAATGAGGCGCTTTTACCTTGGTGGCTAATGTGTAGCGTGGAGCATATGTACGTACCTATGTATGTATGTATGTATATAATTATGCACGTATTTATGTAGATACATGTATGTACATATGTATGTATATGCGTATACATGTATGTGTGTATGTATTATACATGTATATGACTGTACTTATAATGCTTGTATTCTCTGTTTCTGCTGGAAAACAATAAAATCTATGGTTATGGTTACAGTTATGTATGTGTGCGTATATATATATATATATATATATATATATATATATATATATATATATATATATATATATATATGACCCTATTCATTGATCATTCATCTCATTCGTAATTCACACATAAGCACGTTCTCATTCATGTCGCGCCTTTTCAATATGTCTAACCCGAGAGCAAGATATTAGGATTTCTAAAGAGAAGAGTATTAGTTCGCTTATGCATAGCTTGTCTGAGTTATGGGGCGAGGTGCAAAAGCTCTACTCCCCTTTAAGCCCAGTATGATTTCTCCGAAACAAATATAGCTCATCCTCTCCCTCAAAGCCGCATTCATTTGACCCAAATGAGCCGATAGCGGGCCAACCGCTTTGGACTAATGCCTACACATGGCCATATTTTTGTAATCGCATTGCGTTCTGATAATGTGTTAATCAATAAACGAATATATATATATAATATATATATATAATATATATATATATATATATATATATATATATATATATATATATACCGTTACCAGCATTGGCACAATGGGAGGCCACAATGTATGTGTATAGTTGTTCTTTCTCCTTATTTCCTATCTGCGTCTCTTCCTTTCTCTAGCCTATATCTAGTTCAAGCGCATCTTATTTTACTATCATCCCTTTAAAACGATATTGCTTATATATGGATGCCAGTTTGACCTAATTAGGGTCGGTTGATGCCTTGTGCATTAGATACCGGTGCAATAGAAATATCTAATTACAATTACATGACTGTAACTTGCTACGTACATGGCACCTTTAAAGAGTCTCACAGATGTGCTACGAGCCAATCATACGAGGAGCACATTTTAAGAAATATGGTCTTCAAATATTGCGCCTATAATATGCATCAACGCAGAATTTATATAATCGAAAAAGATCTATCTTTCTCTCTGTTCTGCCTGTTTGTCTGTTTGTCTGTTTGTCTATCTGTCTGTCTGTCTGTCTGTTTCCAAATCTGTCTGATCAAACTGTGTTGGCGCTATAATAAAATTCGCTCGAATGTTTGCATTACATTGTTGTTGCAATCTGTGCAATAATTCAATAAAGAGAGGGTCGTAAGAATACTATTATTGGACCGTCAGAGGGTTAAACTGTGCGGCGGTTGGACCATTGGATGAAATAATCGGACAGATTTAGTTGTCAAAGGGATAAAGCAAGGGATTCTCTCTCTCTCCTCGTCTTCTGGACGATAAGGTGCATTTGCACAACGTTCATTCTCACACGACACTAAATCAGCGTGCGATATGCATTCTTCGACGATATGGACACAGAGAGAGAGAGAGAGAGAGAGAGAGAGAGAGAGAGAGAGAGAGAGAGAGAGAGAGAGAGAGAGAGAGAGAGAGAGAGAGAGAGAGAGAGAGACAGAGACAGAGACAGAGACAGAGACAGAGACAGAGACAGAGAGAGCAGAGAGACAGAGACAGAGACAGAGACAGAGACAGAGACAGAGACAGAGACAGAGACAGACAGAGACAGAGACAGAGACAGAGACAGAGACAGAGATAGAGACACAGACACAGACACAGACAGAGACAGAGATAGAGACAGACAGACACAGACAAAGACAGACAGACAGAAGAGACAGATACAGAACAGAGACAGACAGAGAGATCGGACAGACAGACGTACTGACGGACGGACGCACATAATAGAGAAGGCAGCAAACCGAGAGACAGATAGACGGATGTATATATTTATTAGATGGATGGACCTTTAGACAGAATATGCAGCGAAACATGTAGGCAGATAAAGAGAGATAGACAGACAGATGGAATGAGAGACAGAGACAGAAGGAGCGATAGATCGAGAGAAGGAGAGGCATACAATCATAGAATACAATTGGTCAAATATATCCATCGGGGGCGTTTTTGCTCTGAAGTCGTTGCTCGTAATGGAGTTTACCCGAAATGAAATTATCCAGACGTCACTGGATGGGCGCCGAAGAAGGACGGCTGCGGAAGAGGGCGAAGGAAGAAGATGAGCAGGAGAAGGACAAAAAAAAGGAGGAGCAGGAAGAGGAGGAGCAGGAGGTATAGGAGGTCGAAAGAGTTCATGGGCCTAAGGCGGTAGGACGACGAGGGTCCATAGGTTCCATCAGGAACAGCGCATCACCTGCCCTCTGGCTGTGGTTCTGCCTCTCTCTCTTCCTATGTCTCTGTTTGTCTTTCTCTTCCCTTCTACTTCCTCCCTTCCTCCCTCTTTCATTTATCATTCTATCTACCTTCCTACCTACACACTTATATATATATATATACATGTATCCGTGTGTGTGTCCGTCTGTTTGTCTGTCTGTCTAAATGTGTGTGTGTCTCGCATTATGTTTCTGCTTGTCGTTCACTCTCTCTCTCTCTCTCTGTTACTATTCTGTCTCCATAAGTCGACCGTGTGTGTCTGTCTAACTATCTTCGTTTGTATGCGTTAGTCTTGTTGCCTGTCCGTCTTCCTCTTCTCTCCCTCCTTTATTTCGCTTCCAGGCATGCGTTGTTGCGTCTCAAGTCTGTCAGTCGTATACTGTCTATGTGTTCTTCTATCCTCTGTTTCCTCTTGTCTGTCCTCTCTCTGTCTCTCTCTCTCTCTCTCTCTCTCTCTCTCTCTCTCTCTCTCTCTCTCTCTCTCTCTCTCTTGCTCTGTAATTGAATCTTCGTCTGCTTTTGCTTCGTAGTCCTGAGCGCAAAAGCGTTAACATTGCGACGACATCTTCCGCTGGCCCATTAAAGACGACCAACCTGCACCTGTCTGGGTAAGAACAAAACAACATCACGCACGGGGTATGATAGGTTTAATGTTTTAATCACTAGGTGATGACCACGTGCATTAGACACCGGAGCAACAGAAGCTGCTAAACACAATGACCAATTTGTCTGCCTGTACGTGTGGTTCTCCTTTTGTCTGTCTGACGTTTTAATATCATTCATATTTCATTTCCTTCCTTTCTTCCTCTCCTGGTAACACAGGTATATCGATCTACCTGTGTGAGGTACAATCGAATGTCATTTCGGTCGATTGGGCGCTATAAAAACCGCACATAAACAAACCAATTAATCAACTCGCGTCTACGGTCAATTCAATCAAGTACTCAATATCTGGGCACTTATTAATATTTGCTAGGCATAAGTAACGACAATTCCTCCTGAAACTTAAGCTGTTACAGAAGAGCGCCTAGCAATCGCTAAGGGTCCATTCACTTATCCGGGCGTCGTCTACCATTTGCGGCATTTCCTTTACTGTTCCTAGATTAGTTTGCTTAGAATTCTCCAAGAAACATCAAGGTACTTCCGAACTATTGGATTGGCTAAATTTTCATTACCATCTGGCTCTCGGATTCGTAGAGCTGCACGATATTAGGTTTGAGAGTTAGCTATTAACTGTTGTTGTTGTTATTATTATTAATATTAGTATTAGCATAATTATCATTATTATTATTGCTGTCCTCATTATCATCGTCATTATCATCTTTTTATCATTATTATTAGGCCTATTATTAAAGTCAGTTGGGCCCGAGGCTGAACTGGCTGCTACTCATAGATTCGCCAACGAGTCAGCTTTTGCCCATAACTATCGAAACAGAAACACTGGACTAGAATTAATTCTGTCGATGTCAATTTCATCTGTGGGGTTAGCCAGCGCCTTTCGACGATCTATGGAGAGTCACGTAAGGTCAATTTCCTTAACCAGTGTTTTCCCATATGTATCCGCTCTACATGCATAACGCCATAGCACTGCGTGGCACTTGCATTTATGTTGCGGAGTCCGAGGCCTGAGTTTCCATATTATGGCCATTAATAGCTCCAAACGTAGGGGAAGGGGAATGGGAAGGGAAGGGAAGGGAAAGGGAAAGGGAAAGGGAAAGGGAAAGGGAAAGGGAAAGGGAAAGGAAGGGAAAGGGAAAGGGAAAGGGAAAGGGAAAGGAAGGGAAAGGGAAAGGGAAAGGGAAAGGGAAAGGGAAAGGGAAAGGGAAAGGGAAAGGGAAAGGAAAGGGAAAGGGAAAGGGAAAGGGAAAGGGGGAAGGGAAAGGGAAAGGGAAAGGGAAGGACAGGGAAAGGGAGGAGTAGGGAGGGGATGGGAGGGGAGAGGTAGGAAAGGGAAAGGGAAGTGGGAAGAGAAGGAGAAGAGGAGGAGTAGGAGAAAAGGAGGAGGACGAGGACGAGGAGGAAGAGGAGGAGGAGGAACAATAACAATGACAATAATCTTGGTGATATCGGTTGAAGTTTCAAGGCTGTAGCCGTCGTCAGGTATTAACTGCTTCAACTCTTTAGGTCTTGGGTCTTAAAATGAACAAAAAAATCAGTTTCTGGTGTACTATAATAGAATAAAATAAAATAAAGAGACGCTGAGTTAAGTTAGAGTTTTCAGATCAGGAATCTATTATTTCATCTTAATCTTCAGCATATACGCGAGCTTACTCGATCTTTCTCTCCACAAACCAAATGAAATGGGTCGAGCTCAGCTGTTCACGGCGTTCCTTTAGCCTAAATTAACCCAAATCGTGTGCTTAAATAAGTCACTGATCTTTAAGTGTATACTATGTCTAAGTGTATAAGAAATACTTAAATTAAGTTGTTGACTGATCCTTAGACTCTGAAAACATACTTTAAGAAATAGTTAAGTATATACTGCATACTATAGATATATTGTGCTTGGAATAGCCACAGTGATTCCTGGACTACGAGTATATGCTATAAGTATAGGCTTAAACTATACTTACTTTAGTCATACTTATCCTAAGCTGTAGTCGTCGTCATTCTCCTCCAGCTTGAATTTCTAGGAAAAAGTCCAAGATATTAGCAATTGTAATCGGTTCCTTTGTAACGGACATCGGGGTTTACTATTTCTTTCATCTGATCACGAGCTTTTAAGCCATGAATTGTACATCAAAAGGGCTTTCATGAGTTCATCCCAACGGAGGACTGCCATTACCATACATCCCACTGGAGCTCTATTAAACGAGAAAGAAGGAGCAAATCTTACAGCCACTTTGGCGTATCCTCTCAGGATATATACAGACAACGAGGAAGACTATTATTCCGGCGTCGAAAGTCTAATAACATATAGGTCATTATGGTAATATGGTATACATATCAACTGCCATGGCGAGACTTTTTATACCATTTAAAGGCCTAGGGCTTTGTGTATATCTGTCGCTAATGGGCCTATATAATTACAAAAATGTCGAAATGGTAGGTCTATGAGGAAATCATCTTAATAATATATCTCTTGAAACTGCACTCCATTCTCTATTACGTTACTGTAAACGCTAACTATACAAACACTCCATTCTCTGTTATGTAATGTAATGTAAACCTTCGAAAATTTCTCAGCGCCCACAAAAGCCACGTCAGGGAGACCAGCTTATTCACCGGCGCTATATCAAATCAAGTCCGCAATAGCCAAAACTCCTCTGTTCGTTTCGGTGCCAGGTCAAAATCCGGGGAGGTCAAGCCGTCAATCTGTCAATCTGTTAGAGTCATCTGTCCAAATTGCGCTGTTGTTATGTGTGGTCCAAATTCAAGATTATATTCTACAACTGTTGAAGCTCTAATAGTAAATCGCTTGATATCTCCCGAAAAATCCTATATCATGTTCCCGTGTCAGACTTAATTATGAAACCTCTGAGTAGTTCCCTTGAAGAGGTGCTATTTAACCCTCGGGCTACCAAGGGGGGGTGGTTGCCACCCCCCCCTAGGTTTTTTTCATCTCAAACTTTTTCCGTATGGAATAAAAATTTGACCTTTTAGGTAGCTGTAGGGGGGTTCATTTGCACACGTTTTGAGGTAAAATGTGAGATGATATCTCACACCGTTCAAAAGTTATACCCAATATACCCGAGGTACCAGAGGGGGTGGATACCACCCCCTCCCTAGATTTTCGACTATATCTTATCCGTCATTTAATATTAAGAGACACAAATTATACCCTTCTATAGAGGGAATGTGGGGCTACATTTCTATGGTCACTGAGTTGACCTGAGACAACCGGAAGTGCTCAAAATAAATTATAATACGCGTAACATGCGTGAAAATGGCTGAATGGAAGGACTCCCCTCTTAGTTTTTGTCTGTAGCGTATTCAGTTGTCTTCCTGGAAGAGAAACAAAGATACCATTCTTTAGAGGGAATGAAGGGCTTCATTTGCATACCTACATCTTTGTCTTTTGAATACCGGAAGTGATCAAAATAAATAATAATACGCGTAATCTGTGTGAAAATGGCTGAATACAGCGTTATAACGTAAACCGATATATATGTATGGATATATATGTATGGATGTACATTTATACTATATAAACATGTGTAGGGATGATTTTGTGTATCTTTTATACATAGATTAGTTTCAAAACACACATAATCTTATATTTGTTTATCCAAAAGTACAAAATGTACGCAATAATATACAATATTGCTAATTAATGGGTCCCGTTGTTAAAAGTGATGTAATTTCGAGGTGCATTCACATAATGTACAACTAAATATACCATTCTCTGCAGAAATGAATGCTGAATCCAATGCTATATTACAAGTTATGACATGTAAAACCAAACACGTTTCAGACTTAATTATGAAACCTCTGAGTAGTTCCCTTGAAGAGGTGCTATTTAATGGCATAGCACCTCCTGAATCTCCTGAACGAACGAACGAACGAACGAATGAATGAATGAATGAAACAACTTCTATTGTCTTAAATAAATGCCCCATCCTCTGTTGCAAAACTAGGTATTTTTCATGAAGTGAGGTCTCCTTGTGTCTCAATCGACTACAATACAGAGTGTAACGAATAAATGACATCCTCTACGATGCGTTTGAGTTTGAATAACGCTCCTTGATCGCTTGGGCGTTATTAATAAACTGTGAAGGACGTTTCTGTTTTCCCTATGGTCCACTTCGCCGTAGACTGCGAGGGTCCTGTGCCCCAGTACATCGTGATGGATAAATTCTATTGGATGACCTCACGACCTGCCCCAAAAGCGAACGGTCTATGCCTAAAACATAAGCTGATAACGGATGACCCAGTGTTTGGGTCAGGTCATAATTCCTGAGTCTAAGGCCATACCGGACGCCCTCTTATTCGCTTGTCTGTATTCACGTCGATGTCTGTATGTCCGTCTGCATGCCTGTCTGTATGCCTGTCTGTCCGTGTGCTTATATCAGTCGGGTCCTGATTGGTTTTTCGATGCGCAGATTACTGGCTGAGTCGACCTCATTAGATCGCCGACTGCAATCCTATTGGTCCATCACGACCGAAGATCATAAGTAACGATTTATCTAGCGCTTCCATCCTACACACATCGTTCAGAGCAGAACGACGTTCTTTCATCAACCGACCGAGAGGAAGAGATCGCACAAGGAAGGGAGGAAGGCAGACAGGCAGGCAGGCAGAGACGGAGGCAGAGAAACGGGGAGGCAGGGAGGAAGGTAGTCTACGACGACAAATTGAAATCGAAAAGAATGTCTACTTTTGTTGGGTTTTGAACCACCGTTCGCTCGATAATATCTCGTGTATTCGCGGATACATTGCGTGTGAGTCCGCTTCTGTAATTCCTACCGAATCAACCGCGAGGATGATTTTATTAGCGCCTATTTAAATCACTGCATGGCAGCCTCCATGGTCTTAGTAACAAGTAGCAGCGAACAGTCCAGACTTTCCAGGTGCTTCTCCTGTGAGCCTTCAGAATTGGACAATAAAGGTTCTAGCAACACAACATCAGTTGCCAATATTATCGTGTCTGTAATCTCTCTTATAGGGTTGCTCTGGCATTATATTTCGAATCTATAACGTTGCAGCATAAGCCACATACATGTATGAACTCGCCATTGTTCGATCAGCTTTCCATCGTATAGCGAGCGTCAGAAGCGCTTAATAAATTAAGTAAGTAAGTAAGTAGTATTAGCTGGTAGTAACTTGCGGACCGTTTTATGCTTTTCCTGATCCGGCGGCAGTAACATTTTACACCAACTGTCTACTTTGCTAAATGTGAGCGTTGGTCTTGCATTAATGAAAAGCTACTTACTTACTTACTTATTTACTTACTTTCCATAGGTGACGCTACGGCGTGTTAACACCGACTCAGCATCGGACTGGTTTTTTCAATTGTCACTCTCAGATACATTCTATAAGCGTTTAAGAACTGTTCTTTTTGACCGTGCTGGAGTCGGTACCCCTCTGAGTAGTTTTTTTAAAGAGTGCTATTTAAAATTTTAAATACTTGAATGAATGAATGAGTTCGTTTTCTTTTGTGCTTTCTTAGTCTCTCTTTGTTTTCAGCGTTTCCACTCTCTTTTCCTCCTATTCCTCCTTCTCTTCCTCCTATTTCTCCTCTTCTTCTCTTCCTTCTCTTCCTCCTCTTCCGTTCTGCTATTAATTTCTTCCTTCCTGTTATTCTCTATATATTTTCCACCGTCGTCCACTCTCTTTTCTCTTCCTCTTCGCCTCACATTTCTTTTCCACATCGTTGGCTCGTACTGCAGCTTCTCCTCTTTTTACCTTCCTTCTCATCCTCCTTATACGGCTCATATTCCTTCTCCAATGCTTGCCCCATCTTGCCCCATCTTTCCCCTTCCTCTGCCGACATCCCCATCCGCTTCTTTCTGCTTCATTTCCTCCGTTAGCATAGGATTAGCGTTCACACCGGAAGTAATTAGTTCTTCTCGCCAGGCCACTCCCCAGAATCCGTTGAGCCGCAGTTGTTGGAGCTGTCACCTCTCCCACGTCTGTGCTCCTGCCTCCTCGACGATCAGGCACCATTGGAAATTAGTGCGACTGCCTTTCTCTTCCTGTTTTCTACGAAGTCGTTTTCTTTCTGTGACTCATGCATCTAAACGCTCGTTAGAAAGCCTATGGACTCATACATGTATAATATATATATTATGCATAATATATATATACCGGCAGGCAGACTTACCGAGAGACAGAACCACCGAGTAGAATAGGAGACAAATTGACAGACATGCAGATAGACAGACACACAGACAGATAGATGAATAGAGTACAGAGATACAAAGTGAGAGACGAAGATACTGAGAGAGGCGTATTGACTGAGTACAGCTAACATGAACTTGGAGATACAAATTGAATTTGTCGGTGACAGCACCGTATCTATATGACGAGACATCATGAACCATCCTTAACCAGCTCCCTGTCTCTCTCTGTCTCTCTCTGTCTCTCTGTCTCTCTCTGTCTCTCTGTCTCTCTGCATTTCCCTCTGTTTTACCCTTCCTTCTCCTGTCTCTCCTATGTAGTTGGCAGAGAATAAGAAACTTATCTTTCAAGACACACTAAAGCATTTTATGCGTTTTTGTATAGCAACCAATCACATGGCATCTGCAGCTCAGCTCGTATGCACCATTCTTAACCTGCAGCGCTCTCTCTGTCTGCCTGTCTGTCTCTGTCTGTCTGTCTCTGGCTGTCTGTCTGTCTATGTCTGTCTCTGTCTTTCTGTGTCTGTCTACCTCTCTCTCCCCACCTCCTCTCTCTCCAACTCTCTCTCGCTCTCTGTTGCATGGGTCATGGTATGTGGGTGAGCAAGTTGAAACAGGTTGGTTCGTCTTAAGGTTAACTCATGTGTGTGGTCGACAGTTATGTAGTTGCAAAGCCATGCACCTCTTACGAAAAGATTGTCCCTAAGTCGTTGAGTCGCCTGAGCAGAAATACTGAGCACCCAATGAGGACTGAGGTATAACCAGGCCCGCCGAGAGGGGGGCAGGGGGCAAAAACCCAGGGGCCCGGCGACCTTTAGGGGCCCGGGCTGGGCCCAGCAATCAACTTATGAAAAATATTATAATCAGTTATACAAAGTTTATGATTTATGGCTTTACAAATATAATATGACGGACACTTAACTACAATAGTTGCATATAAAAATATAATTTTGTAGGGTTGTACTCGCACTATTATTATTTCAGTTTGTTTTTTAAAAAATTTCTCATAAAGTCCAAGGATAGTTAGGGGCCCGTGACTGCTCTGCCTAGGGGCCCGGAATTTCTGTCGGCAGCCCTGGGTATAACTGTTGTGATCAGATATAGTAATACATGAGGATTATTTATTCTCCGACATTAACCTCTTCTGACCCTTTCAGTCTGGTTGCCATCTGCTCTGTCCGTCTCTGTCCTGTGGTCACCGTTACCTTATTGGGTTGTCACACTCGTTCGTTGGTCTGATCATCAGTGGTTGTATGTGATGAAATGAGGCAACTGCTGCTGCTGCTGTTGTAGCAGCTGCTGATGCTGTGATGCAGAGGCGGTTCTTGTGTGACGTATACAGGGTTCAAGAAATGTCGCCGTTGAGGCCAAGGCACCGGCTTTCGATATTTGCCGCGTAATTGACCATCCGTGTAAGCTGTCAAGAATTCGAAATGGCATGCACTGGTCCACTTATCCTTCTCTAACTCTGTCTGTCTGTTTGTATGCCTGTACGTATGTCTGTCTGTCTCTCTCTGTCTCTGTCTCTGTCTCTGTCTGTCTTTCTGTCTGTCTGTCTATCTCTTTCTATTGGTTTGAGTCTTTTGCCTATCTCTCTCTTTCTCTCTCTCTCTCTCTCTCTCTCTCTCTGTCTCTCTCTCTCTCTCTGTCTGTCTCTCTCTCTCTCTCTCTCTCTCTCTCTCTCTCTCTCTCTCTCTCTCTCTCTCTCTCTCTCTCTCTCTCTCTCTCTCTCTCTCTCTGTCTCTGTCTCTCTGTCTCTCTGTCTCTCTGTCTCTCTCTCTCTCTGTCTCTCTCTCTCTCTCTCCCTCTCTCTCCGTCTCTCTCCCTCTCTCTATCTATCTCCGTGCGTCCGTCTCGATGGTTCTGTCCGTCTATCCGTACGTCTGTTTAATATGCCTATTATGCCTTTCGTGGACCGACGTGATGCAAAACTGAGTTAGCCTAATACGTGCCACCTATGCGTTCTAGTTTTATTTATGCTAAGTGCAATCAAGCAAATCAGCGACTGCTACTTTCGCTATTACCACCCGCACTGCAGCCGCAGTTGATGCCGGGCTGCTGATGCTGGCATGGGCTGCTGATGCCGGGCTGCTGATGGTGGGCTGCTGATGGTAGGTTGCTGATGCAAGCGTTGATGCGGACATTGGACAGAGTAGGCATATAAATCTGGCCATGGAGAAGGTAGCTGGATCTACTCCTCCCATTCAGTCTCCTGTCAGGGTTCGACAAATCGCAAAGGGATTTCGACCGAGGCAGTCGGATTGGAAACGGAGCAGGGGGGGGTACGAGGGGTCGGTCTGAACTCCCCTACCCTCGTTCTGCGCTGTGGCCCCGTCATAGCGTTGCTGCCGCCTGAACTGTCGGCTGATTCCTGATGAGGGCTTTCAGAAACGCCGCAGGACTTCGAAATGGCGCTCCGATGTTTAATAACGTTTTAACATTAGTTGCGGATTTATGCTGCGATATTGAAGGAGGACACAGCTGTGAATATAATTGGCTGATAGTCAACTTGTGGAAAATGTTCTCTACATTATATTCTTAAAATTCGTTATGTAAATAGATCAGTTGTATATATACACACTTTTATACATACATACATACTTACGTATATGCATATATACATATATACATACATACATACATACATACATACATACATACATACATACATACATACATACATACATACATACATACATACATACATACATACATACATACATACATACATACATACATACATACATACATACATACATACATACATACATACATACATACATACATACATACATACATACATACATACATACATACATACATACATACATACATACATACATACATACATACATACATACATACATACATACATACATACATACATACATACATACATACATACGTATACATACATTTACGTCACTTAATCGATGCACTGGATGGTCGATGTTCGGCTTTAAATCTGGCTTGTTGATCTGTCGCTGCTTTCAACACGGTCGGTCAGGGCATTCTGTTGTGTCGACTTCAGAGTCAATTTGGTTTCATTTGGACTGTGTTGCAGTGGGTCACTATTACTTTCAACGGACGGGACACAGTAGGTCTACTGAAAAGAGTCTTGTCATCGATTTCTTTACCACCTCAATCAACGATAAATGTCCCTATGAGTCTTCATCAGGTTAAACCGTATATCTTTAGGTTGATAATGCGGGCAGAATTTGTCGGGGAGGGGAATATAAGTACTCAAAATGGGGGAATATGTGACACAGGGTTCAAACCCCGTCCTTAATCGCTTGTTGACAGTTTTGTGCCATAGGTATTAGGTAAGGACACAAATGCCGCCCTTTGTTATATTTAATAGTTAAATTTAAAGAAAAATAGGCTTTTCTTGCTTTATTTTGCCGGATTTTGCCGCCCCTTGAAAAATGTGCCGCTCTAGGCAGCCGCCTATACCTAAATCCTATAACAAGAAGCGACATGTGACGGGTTTTGAGCCCCTCTGTCACATATGTCCGGGTGGACATATCGCTATGAATGCATGTATGTAACTATGCATGTATACATAGCCTATGTAGGTATGTGTATGTGTGCATTAGTGATTTTTATGTGCATGTGAATGTGTACATTAAAATGACTCCTATCATTGTTTCGTAAATTGAGAGCGCGTGGTAAGTGTTTCCGAGATTAAAATAATTTACCAACCTAAACTACGGTTTAATGGTTACCCTTTGTCAGTAGTTTAAATCACGCTTCAAAACGGATGTTTTGAAGTAAATGATCAATGAGTCTTCGCTAATACCTTGAAGCAGTTTGTACTAAAATAAACAATAATCTTACCGCATATTTACGGAAATGTGGGCAAATCGATTTTGCAAACAGAGGAGTTTGTCCTAGTTTGGGGGAATAATTATGTAGGCCTACTGGGGAATATTTCCTGGGGAATATGTCCAGAGGTAAATGTATTCGTTCCCCATATATAGGACTGTGTCTTGGGGAACTACAACTTGGCACTTTTAAAAGTTATGTCTGCCAAGAGCAACTACTATTGTACCGCTGCACACTCTTTGTCACCTCTTGAGTTTGAGTTCTAAAAAGACCACACTAATCACTGAATATCAGCCACAGTCATTGTGCTTTGTTACCTGGCAATACAACAGGTATTTAAGAGCTTCATGGTTACAGTAGTGCTTCCTGTTTTTAGACATTAATTTCAGGAGCGTCCACGTTAGAGTCATTAAATGTGTTAGATGCTTGCATGTAGACCAGTGGTTCTTAACCTTTTAAAGGGAGCCGAACCCCAAGAGAAATCCATGACCACTCACCGAACCCCTCAAGTTTGAACAATAATTTTTTAACTAATGGGAACAAAAGGAAATAAAAAATTGTACCAAAATGTGATACAATATTAATACATTCAATACATGAACTACTATCAGTTAACTGTTTTATTAAATAAAAGTTGAAAAATAAAAATAAAATAGCAAATGATTTTCACTCACACTCACTGACCCTGAATATGTATATATATTTCAGAGGACCTCTGCCGAACCCCTGGCACTGGCTCACCGAACCCCAGGGGTTCGGTCGAACACTGGTTAAGAAACACTGATGTAGACAATATAATTATGCGGATTAGAAAAAAACTAATTATCAAGTGTGACATGTGCTGCCAAAGAGAGAATCAACTTGTCTCGTGATAATGACTTTGATCAATTGCAGTTAACGTAAAGACGTATCTCACACCAAGCTGCATATTATTCAGATGAGCGGAGGAATCGAGAACCCATAGCGATGATGATGAAAGTGGCGATGACAGCGGCAATGACAGGTGACGAATGATAATGATGATAATGATGATAATGATGATGACTACTACTACTATTCCTTTATTGATGAAAACTGATGAATGACATAGATGATGACGATGATGACAGAGGGGAGATGACGATGACGAAGACTATGATGATGATGATGATGATGATGATGATGATGATGATGATGATGATGATGATGATGATGATGATGATGATGATGATGATGATGATGATGATGATGATGATGATGATGATGATGATGATGATGATGATGATGATGATGATGATGGTGATGATCATGGTGATGATGATGATGATGATGATGATGATGGTGGTGATGATGACAGCGGGAATGATGATGATGGTGAAAACTACGATGATGATGATGATGATGATGATGATGATGATGATGATGATGATGATGATGATGATGATGATGATGGTGACGACGACGACGACGATGATGATGATGATGATGATGATGATGATGATGATGATGATGATGATGATGATGATGATGATGATGGTGGTGTGGTTGATGGTGGTGGTGGTGGTGGTGGGTGGTGATCCTGGCGATCGTGATGAACTATATAGTGCTGGCGTTAGGGATTTTTGATAGACAGGCTACTTACTAGTCTCCTCCTTTATCCGATCATAATCCACGAAGTCATTGAGGTCAATCCGCTTCTCATTTTTCATGTAAAGCTGTCAAATCCCGTCTCTCTGCAGTCTATTCAGAATATTACTGCCTATGTCTCTCTGTCTATCTCTCTGTTTCTTTCTGTGTATCTTTTCTCCTGTCCTTAAAATGTCTTTTATTCTGCTTCCCATTGATTCTACGCCTTGGTCTGTTGGTCTGCTTCCGTCTACATGCATGTCTTTCCATTGGTTTGAGTCTTTTGGCTCTCTCTCTCTCTCTCTCTCTCTGTCTCTCTCTCTGTCTCTGTCTCTGTCTCTGTCTCTGTCTCTGTCTCTGTCTCTGTCTCTGTCTGTCTCTCTGTCTCTCTGTCTCTCTCTGTCTCTCTCTCTCTCTCTCTCTCTCTCTCTCTCTCTCTCTCTCTCTCTCTCTCTCCTCTCTCTGTCTCTGTCTCTGTCTCTGTCTCTGTCTCTGTCTCTCTCTCTCTCTCTCTCTCTCTCTCTCTCTTCTCTCTCTCTCTCTCTCTCTCTCTCTCTCTCTCTCTCTCTCTCTCTCTCTCTCTGTCTCTGTCTCTGTCTCTCTCTCTGTCTCTGTCTCTCTCTCTCCCTCTCTCTCTCCCCTCTCTCTCTGCTTCTTTCTCCGCTTGCCTCCATATATCTCTATATATATATATCTCTGTCGTCTCTTCTCTCTCTTGTATTCATCTCTATAATTCTTTTTCTTCCTCTTTTCCTTCAAATGATATATATACTCCGTCGTTCTGTATTTGTCCGTCTACGTGTCTGTCTGTCTGTCTGCCTGCCCTGTCTCTACCTGTCTCTCTTTACCTACGTCAAGGCGCACCTGCTGAAACCATGGCCGGATTTCCGCGCCGCATTATTATTCCATGAAAGAAAACCACTAAAGAACTAAACGGGCATAAATATGAAAACTGCAGACGGCTGATCGACTTGACGCAGCAGCAGAATGTCAACCGGTGACCTTTAAAGAACACGTGCCTTTGTTTATTTAGGCCATTATTTAAAATATTCTTGAACACGACCATCCATGCTTATCATGCTCTGCATGCATGCATTGATTGATTGATTGATGTTTGGCGGATTCAGCACATGGCGACTGTGAATGATTGATCTGGGCCGTTTATATTTCGTTGGTATCTACGTGTGTACAGTGTCACAGTGAAGGTAATGCGAAAACAATAGCACTGAAACGCATTCAGGATTATTAATTGACCTACTGGATAGTTATTTGTGTGTAGGCTGGGTGAGCCATTTCCTTATCAAAATAATCACAAATTTATTCAGGTCTTGCTTGATTTACGCGCGTGTGTAACAACAAAGCCTTTGTAAATATTGGACGATAATTATCCACAAACGTCATACCGGCGGTGGTGGTGAAGGAGGATATCGCCCGATCATACATACATACATACATACAACAGCATACGAGGCCATACATACGGAAAGTAATGCGAAAACAATAGCACTGAAACGCATTCAGGATTATTAATAGGCCTACTGGGTAGTTATTTGTATGTAGGCTAATAAAGGAGGCACCACTGGGTGAGCCATTTCCTTATCAAAATAATACAAATTTGTTCAGGTCTTGCTTGATTTACGCGTGTGTGAAAAACACAAAGCCTTTGTAAATATTGGACGATAATAACGTCAAACCGGCAGCGGTGGTGAAGGAGTATCTCACCCGATCAATTTACTGGAAAAATTAGCAGGGTCGAGGCCATGCAATTGATAGAGAAAGACGTGTACATTTGCAGATGCGAGATCCTGAGTGGCCGAGTGGGTTGGTAGCCCGCTCGCCACCCTGGCGGCCCGGGTCCGATTCCTGGTCGGTCGGTTTATCAGAGATTAATTTCTCGGATCTTTACTGCGGGTGGCTCGGTCGCAATATAAACGTGGAGTACGAGGTTGCTTTCTGCCTCCGACACTAATCATCTTCGATATGAAAAAGTGTCGTTAAGCCGAAGTACATTTGCAGATGCATGAACGTCTGTTGTTTGAGGACATGCAGTGGTTTCACCAAATCTTCATCTTGCTCTCTCTCCACGGTTCCTTCACTCAAACTGAAACATTGCTCGTTCCCAAATCCTATCCTGAGCAGAGGCGCGTTTACAGAAAACGGGGCCCTAGGCGTAAACATTTTGGGGGCCCTTCTGAAGACTGAGAGTCAGAGTCTGGTGATGTTTCGTCTATCATGTGCAAAAACCTTCGAAGTTGAACTTGAATCCGTTTTTGTGCGTATTATTGACATTAGAATCAGTTAAAGAAGCTATTTAAAAGTATGTGAAGTTATTTGATTTAAGTTTTTAAAAAGGCAAGAATGTGCTTAAAAGTACAGTACTTTTATGTGAATGCTAAGCTGTAAAACAGAAATAGGCTATATTCAAATAAATCAAAATTGTTAAGTTTAATTTTTTTATACAGTAGCCTAATTGAATAAATATTTTCATTCCTTTGGGCCTCCGAGATTTGGGGCCCCTAGGCGCGCGCCTTATGCGCCTAATGGTAAACGCGCCTCTGATCCTGAGTCCTCCTCTTCCCATTACCTCCCTCACCATTTCAATTCTAAACACAATTCCCTTAGCCATCTGACTATGTGCCTGCCTCACCCCTTTGAATCTTAACCGGGAACCACTTTTTACCACCAACCCCGCCTATCGATTTTGCTTTTGACTAAGCCCCTATGAATAAGCTGGTTATCGCGACTTGGCTTTTGTGGACGCTGTATAGAAATCTCGAGATTCCGATCGACGATCTACCGCCAAACGAGGAGAAGTAGCATGTCCAAAATCCTAAGAACATTTTTCATCGATGCATTTCGTCATCGCGAGGCAGATGCTTATACTATACGCACCTGCCACTGCGAATGGTCTCATTATTGGGTCGAACGAGCGAACGAGGTTCTTGTCATCGGCGAAGAAACGACGATAGGCGCCATTACTCCGAACACGACCGTCTCCTTCCGTCGCTGTATGCCTATACCGTCTGTAATCATCGCCGCCGCCGCCGCCTTCGAGGGCTGGGATTAAGGGCAACACGGTGACCACCGGGTCCGACCGAGGCCTACACAACATCCAGTTAGACCTAGGCTTATCATTTGATGTTCGATCTAGGCTTATCCAATTTGATGTTCGATCTTGGCTTATTTTTGGCCAATTTGGTGTTAGACCTAGACCTATTACATAGACCGATTTGATGTTAGACCTAGGCTTATATTATAGGCCAATTTGATGTTAGACCTAGACTTATTACATAGGCCAATTTGATTGTAGACCTATAGGCTTGTTATATAGGCCAATTCTGATTGTAGACCTAGACTTGTTATATAGGCCAATTTGATGTTCGATCTTGGCTTATATTATAGGCCTATTTGGCGTTAGACCTAGACGTATTATATAGGCCAATTTAATGTTAGACCTAGACTTATTACATAGGCTAATTTGGTGTTAGACCTTATTATATAGGTTAATTTGGTACTAGATCTGACCATAACATCTCGTCACCGTGACTCGCTGAGACAGGGAAATTGTTATTAGCCAATAGCCACCTGTTTTATTGCATCTTACAGCACAACGGCCAGCAACACAGCTTACAGCTGCATGCTGGCATCTGGCGGTGTTTCTAAGAAATTCCATTTGTACTTTGTGAGTCGTAACAGTGTATTGACATACGCATACAAACTAACACACATACATATACATATAATATATATATATATATATATATATATATATATATAAATGCAAATGTGCATATAATACATATAAATTGGAGAATGTCAATTCTACGTGTGTAGTTTGTAAAATCACATAAAATACATATACATATGCATATAAATACGACTACATATGCATATACGCATATACATGCAAATACATATACATATGCATATACATATGCATGTTTATTGTACATATATTTGTATTATTAGTTTGTTCTCGCGACTTAACTTTCTTGGGCGCTGAAGAAATTTCGATATTAAAGCGTCATTTAGGCCTATAATAATAATTTCCAAAAGATAGGCTCCGAAGTATAATTGAAAACTGCGACATAGTCCAGATTCTGCTGTAAATAGCAAACCGCCCCAGTTTTGATTTCTAAAAAGGTCAGACCCTTAACCTACTTTCAGTTAACGTCCGAAATTTCGATCCCTTCTTCATCCAAAAGTTTACAATCCAAATAGAGTATGTAGGTGTCAAATCCATCACGTAATTATTGCAGGCTTTCATCTGCAATAGTTCCAAAAGATCCTTCGGTCTGAGCATCTAACACAGATGAGAAAAAGAAGGGCAATCCTTAAGCAAGCCTGAGAAGCAGCCATGGGTATAAAGTGTTAGCGACTTGATTTTCTCGGCCTCGGCATATAATAGCGGAGGGCTAGTCCTCTCCCTCGCCAACGGATCTACCAACCGACAGTGTACGCCTGTATACGTAACTGTATGCGATCCACTGTTTAGTAGTCAGCTTATGTATGACATTGTGTGGGTTCACTGTAGGGGGTGCAGACGAGTGGGTTATAAAGTATGCAGATGGAAACAAATTTTTGCTCCAGCCGAGTTTCAACCCTCGACCTCTCGGTTGAGAGTCCACACACTAACCACTATACTACTGCATGCACATCCCATCTAACACAACACAACACAGCACAATCCAACGTAACACAAGCATAACATAGAATGACACAATACATATAAAATAATGACATGGGTCTCAAGTGGTCAGAATTTAATTAATCTGCGTTAACGATCTTAACACAACAAGTCAACATGTTTTCGGTCTCTGCAAACTGGGTCTTGAACAGTTCCGGATGTTGATTCCTGGTTCTGAAGCCCAGTTCTCTTGCAGACCACGATGAACACTCTTAGAAGTCATGTTTGTTATTAGCAAACACTAACGAGGCCACAACACTCTTAGACATTTCACTTTTGTCTGAAAGCAGGGTGCCATTACGACGACTTTAAGCGAGACAGTCGCTTGTAACTTTTCATAGACTGACAAAAGTAAGGTATACGATAGAGTCAGATCGGTTAAGATAACGTGTATGCATAAGTTTGTATACTACCTGAACATTTAAATATCACATTTTCACACTCTTTCTGTAATGTTACCGTGATATAATGTGACGCAATGTAATCGTAAGTGTTCATTATTACACGCCTCGATCAACAATATTCTTTAGAGATTCTGAAGTGGTCTTAGGATGAAGTTTCAACGTGCAAAACGGACAACGGCAAGTCGAAAAACGGACAACCTGTCTTTGCAGATTAGCTCTATGAATAAGGATTCTAAGAGTTTCTCACTTAAACCGAGATGAACTCCGCCACTGCACGTACTCTGGCAGTGCCAGTCCCAAGCCCGGATGAAGGAGGAGGTTGACGCTAATGATCTTAGTTATCACACAGTGTCGTTAACCTGAAACTACTACATGCCGAGATTCGCATCCCCGGATGCACATTAGAAAGACAAACTCAACATACAATCATGCCAATCTTGTCTGACACTTAGTCCGGTTGTTGTGCTTGTTACCAGACATTAGTGTAAGCTGTTATCAAGCATTAACTTGAAGAAGAAAAATCCCAGTAGACTTTCCTCGGCAGTTGGAAATCAGCATGGTGCGGGTATTGGTCGTAATTAGACCGGGTTCAGCGAATGCTAGGGATTGGCCAGAAGTCTCCCGTGTTGGGTTGTTATTGGTAAGAGGATTAGACCGCATTCAGTAAATACCACGGATTGGCCAGTGGTCTCCCGTGTTGGGTTGTAATAGGTCAGAGACTTAGACCTGGTTCACCACATGCCACGGATTGGAAGTCTCCCGTGCTGCGATCTAATTGGCAATATGTCTGGCCTATATATAGCAATATTGAAAAGAGTACCGAGCGTGTAATAGAACACAAGTATTGTATTGTATTGTATTTGAACACTTGTTATAGCGCCCCAACCAGATTTCCCATTCAGAGGCGCTCCCGACTACTGCGCGAAGACTGAGTCGGAGTTTCACGCCGAAGCGCATGAGCAATTGCGAGTGAAGGACTTGCCCAGGGTCCCTACGCGGCGGCTTTGAGGTGGATTCTACCCGCAACCCTCCAGCTGCAAGGCACCGAACATACCCCTACATCACCGCGCCCCAGTTGTATTGTGATGTGTTGTATTGTGTGTTGTATAATTGTACTCCACGTTTATAATGCGACCGAGCCACCCGCAGTAAAGATCCGAGAAAAATCTCTGATAAGACCCGACCGGGAAGCGACCGGGGCGCGCGCGGCGAGCGGGCATAACCCACTCGGCCACTCAGGACAAGTGTCTAATAATCAGTGCATCGAAGCAGATACTGTTTTCTGTCTTTTATTACTATGGCAGCAGACTAACGATTTACATAAACTAATGGAGTGGAGGGTCGTTATGTCAGAGAAAAAGAGCGAGGAAGACAGCGCATGAGACATAAAACACATAAAACAGTGAGAGGGACAGAGACAGACAGAGACAGACAGATGTAAACCATAGCGAAGCCATATACAGCACAGAGAGACATGAGACATACACAGAAAGAAAGACAAGAGACAACAGGAGAGAGAGTGGATGGATGAATAGGTCTACAGACAGACAGACAGACAGACAGACAGACAGACAGACAGACAGACAGACAGACAGAGACAATGCAATTATGCAATAACAGACAAAGGGAATTACACATATTATAGTCAGAAAGACAGAAGTATAGAAAACAAACAAGAGAGGTATACAGTACATGGTCAGAGAAGAGAAAACACCGACTCTACACAAATCAGTCGGACAAAATAAAAAGCAATTTTTATTGTACATATTCTAACTCATCTATAAAAGCTCTTTTCTTTCCTTTCCAACTTTCGGAAGTTCATTCCTTCCATTCCAACTATCGAACGTTTTCCCTTTCCATTCCAACTTTCGATAATTTATGACTTCCATTCCAATTGTCGAACGTTTTCCCTTTCCTTTCCAACTTTCGGAAGTTCATTCCTTCCATTCCAACTATCGATCGTTTTCCCTTTCCATTCCAACTTTCGATAATTTATGACTTCCATTCCAAGTGTCGGACGTTTTCCCTTTCCATTCCAACTTTCGATAATTTATGACTTCCATTCCAAGTGTCGGACGTTTTCCCTTTCCTTTCAAACTTTCGATAGGTTTATGATCCCTTCAATTTCAACTGTCGGCCGTTTATCCTTTCCATTTATGAAGCTTCTGATGAATTCTTTAACGGCGCTCTATAATTCTCATATTGTCATGCCCGGAATTGCAATGAAGCCGAGTCATTTGTTTAGCGCTACCGCATGAAATCTCAAGTTTAATTGGAATAATATTATTAAAATCATACAAGATTTATTTACTGAGAGATTTTAAAGGCAAATTATCGAGATACATCTGAATAAACCGTGTATTTTTTATTAGGAAAATATATCCGTTTAATAATATTTACGTGCATGCTCAACTCCTATATACTCCGTTCCAGACAAGATTGATGGATTGACTGCGTGTCCGAATGGCTAAACACGATCTGGTTACGTAGGTTCAGGGCGGACAATCTGTAAGGACTTCTTCCGTAATCTCTTGACACGCAACTGATATAGTCTGGAGGTAATTGCTGCTATGCATCGTGCTTTCTCAGTGGTCGTCTGGAATGACCTTGGAATTGCGTCTGCTTCCCAGAACGCTCTCTGACTTATTCTATGTTAACCTGAAAACTGTTCTTTTTGGTCGGGAGCACCTCTGAGTAGTTACCTTGAAGAAGTGCTATATAAATCTCCTGAATGAATGAATGAATAATTCATCTGATGTCTTATACCATCAGAGTCTACGGTGGCGCTATAAAAGTCTATCGACTGAGTTAATTAAAAGTTTCACGTTGTGCATGTTTTCAAAACGTTTTCGTCATACTGTATACCGCAATCCAGCGGAGAAATCTAACGCTATACAACGAAAATGAATACCGTGCACTAATTACAGAGACGTCGATCCTAATGAGTGCGTGTTTGTTGCTTCATTAACAGAAATCACGCATCAATCTCGTTCACTGATAAACGCAGCGTCTCATGGGCACTCCTCATCTCTCTCAGCTGATCACCATCCATCTTCCGGTCTCTTTCTCATCAGCAACCATTGTCAGACCGATGCCTTCCGTCGCCGATGACGTCAGCACATTAAGAGGAGGGCGACACTGCTCCGGCGCATGCGCCTGAGATGCAGTTGCATTACCATAGAAACGGTTGCCTGACGATAGACATCCAGAGATCGTCGGAGAGGAGCGCCATCGATAAGCTCCTCAACACTCACAAACCGGAAGTGCGCGACTTCCGGATGTACCTCGTCGCGTGTCCGAACAATGGTTCAGAAAATTCGACGAATACCATATTCAGACCAACGACACAACATATCGCTAATGGTGAGCTTCCTTTCATTCCTACTCGTAATCGTAATCGTAATAGTAATCGTAATCGTTATCGTAATCGTTATCGTAATCGTTAGCAATCGTTATCGTAATTGTAATCGCAATCGTAATCGTAATCGTAATCGTGATCGTACTAGCAATCGAAATCGTAATCGTAATCGTTATCGTAATCGTAATCGTTATCGTTATCGTAATTACATGTAATAGTAATCGCGATCGTAATCGTAATCGTAATAGTAATCGTAATCGTTATGATTATCGTAATCGTAATCGGGAAACTGGTAAGCACTTCTAAAGCGCTACTCTTGAAAGCTGAGCGCAGGACACTGCAGCTTATTATTAGCGAGCGTTGCTATAGAAACGTTTCCATGCAGGGGCGTATATATATACAGGCCAGCAGTGGCGTAACGAAGGGGGGGGCAGAGTGGGCAGCCGCCCCCGGGCGCAGCATCGGGGGGGGCCCGCAAAATTAGCCTTCAGTGGTATACAGTACTATGACAAGAACGATTAAAAGTCAATAAGAAAATTAAATGGGGGCGCAGTCATCAACCCTTGCTCCCGGGCGCTGAAACCCCTTCGCTACGCCACTGCAGGCCAGGAAAAAGGGGTTTAAGCTTTCGGTGGAGGGGTTCAATTGGAAATTGTCGTCTTATTCTACATTTTAGCTTTTAATAACATTAATGCATTAATTGGGGAGGGGTTTGAATTCGTAAAACCACCTCTGAATACGCCCATGTTTCCAAGTGTCTTTTGATAAAAGAACACCGCAACTGCATGGCCGTGCCCTAGTACTAGGCAGTGCCAGTCCCAAGCCTGGATGAAGGAGGATGGAGACGCTAGTGATCTTTGTTATCACACAGTGGCGTCAAACCTAAAGGGAAGGCCTAGGGCGACAGACCGTTGCCCTGAGTATAGCTGCAGTGCACTGACCTATTATCTGTTATTATTGTTGCGGCTGTGTCAACTTGATTATTTTCAATAAACGAATATTGATTGATTGAAACTGAAACTACTACTGCTGCTACTTGTGATGACATGAAAGTCTAATCATCCGAGTCAAACCTTTCATCTCCGTCCAAATAGGAAATCGGAAAACTATAAATATTCATTTGCCAGTCATTACTGGTCGTTTGTGTGGAAAATTTTCTCTTTGAAGGTTTTATTATGGGCTAGACGTATACGTCTAAATCATGACAACCTAAGAATCAAACAATAGGTATACGGGCAAGCCATACATTGGTCTAATTTGATCCTGAATATCCAACATATATATATATATATATATAAAATATATATATATATATATATATATATATATTAAGTGACTGTGTACAGAACTGCATGTAACGTCAGTAATGAGGTCCATTTACAGCTGTGTGTTGCAAAGCCAATGGTCTGAAAATTCGATATAATTAAATACCAATGTATACCAACGGTATCTTATATAATGTGAAACATCTTATACACCAATACAGGTAACATAACATATATGTTAATGATGTTATAAATCTATATTCAATGGGAGACATACATATATATATAGGAAACATATATATATATACACCAGTAATAAAGATACATACATACATCTCTATATATATGGGAATATAAGGACATGTAATATAATTATAATATAGAAAACATGCCATATTTATACACCAATGACACACTGCACATATATATATAATGGCAGAGCACTGAATATATATATATATATATAAGCATTACATCTTATATATATATGTTGTGCTGCTGTGTAATTGGTGAGTGTGCATATATATTTAACATGATGCTGTGTCATGCAGTTCCCATGTGTTTCTGTGGAATATCAGCATGGGTTCTTTATATCACGGATGGTTGTCGTTCTTCTTTCTGATTAAGATTTCATCTGATCTCCTCCTCTTCCAATTATTCCTCCTCTGGCGACTCCTTCGAATAAACATCACCGCCATCAGCAACAACACCATCTTCCTCGTCTGCATCCAAAACAGCTTCAGCTGCAGTCTAATGATGCATGCCTGCAGACGCCAGGGATTTGTAGAGCGCCGCTAAGTGACGCCTGCAGATATACGACTCCCGTGTTCCAATGGAATGCACCACTTACAATAAGAAGAGTATTGATGAGCATAGGGATCATTAGCAATGGCACATCGATCTCTCGCTGTATATACACTGAAACCAGATCTACAGTTCCTAATTAGTTGCCTAATTAGCCAGTTTTAGGCCTACTAATCAGTGGTCTTAGTTTTGTTGCATCTCTTAGCTCGCTAAACCATTACTGACTTTGATATAGCTTGATTATCGTTGCTTAATTAATTGCAGGCTAATTAGTGTTTATTGATCCCAGGTTGCATACTTTAAGTTACCTAGCCCTCATGTATACGCTGCAGGCCTATTGCTATGCTATCACACAAACTAACGTGAATTCACATGACAATAATTATATTGCGTCACATAATATCGCATTACATGAACTTGTATGACTCGTGTTAATCACTGCAGGATCAGACCTGCACCTGTTCTTCTTGGAGATGCGTTATTTAAGAAAAAGAGAAGTGGAGCAGTCCCTTAAGCTATAGCCCTGAGGCAGCCATGGGTATGACGCGTTAGCGACTTCATTTTCTTAGTCTCGTCATATGAGGCGGATGACTTATCCTCTCCCTCACCGTCTCATCTTCCTATCGACAGTGTACAGTCAGTGTACTCATTATGGCTGAGTTGCTATGGGGCGCAGATGGAGCTGAAATCTCGAACCAAACTACTGCTCTGACGGAGGTTTGAACCCACGACCTCTCGATTGACAGTCCAACGCACTAACCACTACACTATCGAGCACCCCTTTATATCCTGGTGGATGGGGCCATGTACCACATGACCTTCTCCCGCTGGTCAATGCTGCCGCCTTCTACCACCTGCGTCCACGGACCCAACACCGCACGCACAATCCCTCCGGCGATGGCACCAGGAGGAAACCTTTCATTATTAGGATGATATATCGGATTTCAGATTTAGGATAATTTATGTGTGATTTTACAATCTCCGACTGTCTTGATCAGCTCAGCGGATGATGTATGTTTATTACCATGTCTGTAAACCAAAATACGAATAGCAGTTGGTCAATTAAAGAATATTCTTATCTTACATAAATGTTCCGATAAAACCGATGTAAATTGTACCGTTCTAAAGTATAGCAGCACATGTGTTGGTATGTATGTATACAAATCATAACATATTTTATGTATCTTCATATTTATCTAGCACTGCTGGAATTCTCAGAATCTCACTAAAGTCACAGTGGAGCGCATCTGTTACTGTACGAGCGGCACCATATCAACCACTCCTCTGGCATCACATCAGCAACTCCCTTGCAACACATCAATCACTCCTCTTGTACCACATAATCACAACCCTCGCGCCACATTTATAATAAGAATGTTATACTCTGTATAAATGTATGTACACCAAAGTGCGGATATGCAATTGGTTGAATAAAGAATATACTTACTTACTTACTTACATCAACCACTCCCAGGCACCACATCAACCACTCCTCTGGCATCACATCAACCACTCCCCTTGCACCACATCAACCACTCCTCTTGCACCACATCAACCACTCCCCTTGCACCACATCAACCACTCCTCTTGCACCACATCAACCACTCCCCTTGCACCACATCAACCACTCCTCTTGCACCACATCAACCACTCCCCTTGCACCACATCAACCACTCCTCTTGCACCACATCAACCACTCCCCTTGCACCACATCAACCACTCCTCTTGCACCACATCAACCACTCCCCTTGCACCACATCAACCACTCCTCTTGCACCACATCAACCACTCCTCTTGCACCACATCAACCACTCCCCTTGCACCACATCAACCACTCCTCTTGCACCACATCAACCACTCCTCTTGCACCACATCAACCACTCCCCTTGCACCACATCAACCACTCCTCTTGCACCACATCAACCACTCCTCTTGCACCACATCAACCACTCCTCTTGCACCACATCAACCACTCCCCTTGCACCACATCAACCACTCCTCTTGCACCACATCAACCACTCCTCTTGCACCACATCAACCACTCCTCTTGCACCACATCAACCACTCCCCTTGCACCACATCAACCACTCCTCTTGCACCACATCAACCACTCCTCTTGCACCACATCAACCACTCCCCTTGCACCACATCAACCACTCCCCTTGCACCACATCAACCACTCCCCTTGCACCACATCAACCACTCCCCTTGCACCACATCAACCACTCCTCTTGCACCACATCAACCACTCCCCTTGCACCACATCAACCACTCCTCTTGCACCACATCAACCACTCCTCTTGCACCACATCAACCACTCCCCTTGCACCACATCAACCACTCCTCTTGCACCACATCAACCACTCCTCTTGCACCACATCAACCACTCCCCTTGCACCACATCAACCACTCCCCTTGCACCACATCAACCACTCCCCTTGCACCACATCAACCACTCCTCTTGCACCACATCAACCACTCCTCTTGCACCACATCAATCACTACCCTTGCCCCACATCAACCACTCCTCTGGCATCGAACGTAAATTATGCCTTTTCGGTGAAAGCTTAGAAAAAACAGACGCGTCTTCATGTTTAAATCATGACCAGGGATTCGCCACTTTTACGACGAGCTGCATTGGTTTCCCGGTCACTTATAGTAGGCTACACGACGCTCAGAGTTAAAACGTTACTATCCTTTTAAACGTTAACAGTCGTATACGCAGTCGAGAGTCGAAACCTCCCGCTCTGCGTTAAAAGGCGAGCGACCAGCCAATCAGCCACTGCGTAACTCGCTTATAAATAGGAGTTAGAGGTCAAGGGTCAAGAGATCAGAGGCCAGAGGTCAAGGCTCTAGCAACCCATCAACGGCCGGGTCCCTCGGTTTAGAGGATCCTTTGGCTCGAGCGCAGATGCGACTGCAGCTTTTCAACTTCACCTTCAACCCTTTTAAATTGCGTGCTAACTCATTTAGCGACTAAGAATAAATGGAGGCCATGGAGTTAAGCAATATGGGCCAAACATTTATGTCCTCTGCGTGACAGTGCGTGTGCTACAATTGATGAGGCATCTATATATCCATATATTTATACATATATATTATATATATATCAAATATGCATGTGTATATAATCTGTGTTTTTCTGTTGTATCGACCAGTGAGACTTGGGCGTGGCGAAGCATGCTCTATAGGGGTTAATTGGCGCTCAATATCGAATTATCTACACTGGCTACACCTGCTTCAAAATCCTTCCTGGCAATGGATGAAGATAAATCAGAATCTTGCTATATACCTATTCCGCCTTTCTCCATGTCCCTCTCTGCCTGCCTCTTTGCCTATCTGACTCCCTTCCTGAGATTCATATCTGCCTCCCTACCGTCCGTGCTGCATATATCTCTCCACCTCTGTGCCTCCCTGTGTATTTGCTCCTGTCTGCCTCCATCCCTATTTTTACCTTCCAGTCTCTCTGACCCTCTACTTCTCTGCATCTCTACATGTACGTCTGCACCTCTGCTTCTCTTCCTCTCGTACACCTGAATTCCTACCTGCCTTCCTGCCTAAATCCATCCATAGCTGC
>JACEVL010001035.1:105000-165000 GCA_020284085.1 Aporrectodea caliginosa
GTGTACGAGTATTTATAACCCCATGGAATAAAAGTTTTCCAGCCATGAACTCAAGATTGTGACAAGTCTGACACATACATGTTTCTCGATCATCAACAGCTGGTGCAACTACCCAAAAGGGGCGGAATTTGCAAAACATTGTATATGAGAGTTTAATTTCGGCATTTTCACTCAGAAACTTGAGATGCAGATTTTTCATTGTGTCATTTAAATATCGCTTTTGTTTCTTCCTCTTTCTTCTGGTGATGCATTGCTTCTTTCCCGATGTCATCCTACTCACATCATCCCTTTCATAAAAATCAACAACCTTTTGCACAACATCAGTGGTTACAGCGTTTGGTCTTTTTCTGTGACCAACGCGTGATGCCAAAAAGTTTCGGGAACAGTTCAGATATCCCTGTGCCAGTCGTAGTAGCCGATAGGATGCTAGTCTCTTTGCAGAAATGATTCTGTGTATTGACTGTTTCACAGCAGCAGCTTTATTTGGATCTTTTATTAAGCTACCCAGACCATCCACAAGTACATTGTGAAACAGTAATGTTCTTCTCACAGGTGTCCCTACGCGGCAGTTCTTCAACATGACTTTCGTCTTTGAATTGGGTGTGTTGCTGTTGCTTTTGTTTTTTGATTTACCCTGAATACGAAACAGACGCTGCTTGTACTTATTTCTTTGCGTTGTCATCACTTCCAGTTTCTCTTTCAATTTTGTGTTTTCACGATAAACCTTAGCCTTAGCACCGACAACTTTTTTCCGACCACGCACTTTAGCCGATATGCTGGTAAGAGATAATCCAGATGTTTCTGATAATTGAGGTGACCCAAGAGGTTCAGCAGGTGAATTCAACTGATCTTTTTTTCTTTGTCGACAATCTTGCTGTTGCTTGCGCCACTTTTTATTAATTGCTCGCCTATCTCTTGCACTAAGTTCATCGACTAGCTTCAACTTCCCAGTAGCTTTTCTATCTTCACGACGTTTCTTCTCTTTTTCCAAATAAGCATGATGCAGCTCAGGGTTGGCTTTAATTTTTGCTCTCCAAATTGCTGATTTCTCTTTAGAAGTAAGAGGCATGATTACAGTAGATGTGCTTGAAGAAATATAATAAAACACAGCAATGTAACCATTGTCAATACTGAAGATATATATACAATTTTCATTGTCTAATTTTGCCACTGAAATTTACTGTAAAGGGTATGGTTACAGATATGAATAAAATTACAGTTAGAGTTAACTGGCACCCAGACTCTAACCACTGAAACGTTGTCCAAACATAATGGTTATTTCTGTTAAGAGCTAAAGAAACCCTAACACCTAAGTACGTGTCAGAACCGCGACCATGAAGTCAGCACCGCGACTACTTGCTTGGTTGCGGTGCTGACGGTTGCGGTGCTGACTTTTTGTTTAAGTAAAAATATTACACCAACGCCACTTGACGAGCGTGCACAATGAAAAGTCCCGTTTCTTCAGTATTTTCTTGCGATCTGAGACATGACACCTAAACTTACTTAAACGATAATGACGTAGAACTGTAGATATATGGGCCTCGCTCCAAATCTTACCAAACTTCACCCGATGATACCTTGTATTATAAGCATTCAAATGCGCCTATTCCCATATCTCTAGAATGATCCTGCGATTTTATACAAATTTTTGAAATTCGTAAAAACTCATTAGTTATCGCCATGTTTACGCGTATTTCAGATCACATATCGTTCAAGATGTCGCTAATTATTGATCCGTGCGTTCTCTTGAACGATATGTGATCTGAAATACGCGTAAACATGGCGATAACTACGGAGTTTTTACGAATTTCAAAAATTTGTATAAAATCGCAGGATCATTCTAGAGATATGGGAATTTGAATCTTGCGATCTGAGACATGACACCTAAACTTACTTAAACGATAATGACGTGTGTGTAATATAGGTTGCGGTGCTGACCTTCAATAAACATACTCGTAAAGGTTAGTCGAAAATTAATTGATAATCAACTGTTTGAAATGATCAAAAATTATATTTGCATATGCAATCTCCACATCGAAAGGAAGTTGATACAATATAGCAGAGCGCATGCGCAGCAAATATACACACAGCTGACTAAAAGGGTCGCAATCGGATGCGGTTGCGTTGCTGACAGAAATAATTGTAAGTAAGTAACGAACCTTTAACAAAATATTTTACACCGAAAACAAATTCCTGATGCATAATTTTGTACACATTTTAGTGAAAAATTATAATTTCTGTAAAACTTCTTAAAACTTTATATAATTATTGCAATGCATTAAATACTACTTGTAATTAAAAATAACGAAACTACACTGGATACCGGTTGCGGTCCTGACATTTAAATTATTTTTTTCAATTTATCAAAATAATATAGAAATATTCAATATTTATATTTAAGAAATAAATCTAGCAGTTAAATATTTATTTAAACACGATCCGCTTTTTAAAATGTGATTACCGGATTTTTATTTATAATGTGGTAACTGAAAGTTACCAGACTTGAAATATTCACCCGTGTAACTTGCGTGTGTAACTTGCGTGTGTGTGTGACGTGTTAAGGATCTTACCAGACCAATTAGTAGGAAATGAACAGGGTCGTGGCCATGCGATCGCTACAGCAGTAGTACATTTACATTAGTATGTGACTTGTGTGTGTCATGAGCGTGGATGTCAGGACTCCTGATATAATTCGTGTTTCCTTCCTGCGGTTGGGCCATGAATACAGATGGGTGTTATACAGTAGACCTCCTATGTACGTACGTGCAATGGGGAATGAGACGATGGTGGCCTAATAGGGGAGAAATTCACGGAAATCCTCCGTCAATTCGTCTTCGTGTTGGCGATAGCTTTCGCTGTAATCAGCGTCGTCGTAGCCTGCATGCAAGCAGTTACAGAAGCAGCTGCCTTGGATGGGCCCGTTGGATGGCCCAATTGGATGGCCCCGTTATATGGGCCCAATGGATGGCCCAATTGGATGGCCCCACTGGATGGGCCACGGTCGAAGGCCCCATCGGTCGGTCGGTCGGCTAATGGTCGACGTAATACTGCGTGTGTCTCGAGTGGTCTACGTTTAGCTCCTGTCATGTAGGATGGTTTCTCCTCTCTTCCGAATAATAATCGAACATCTCTGTGCATATATATATATATATATGAATTATTATTCATATGTATGTGTGTGAATTAGTTATGCATATATATCGTATCGTATCCTTAGATTTATTTAGCGCCTTTCTCAGAATAACCATTCAGAGGCGCTCTCAGCACGAAAACCCCGGGGAAAAGAAACGTCTTTAAAAACGAGAGACCAAAGAGGAAAAACCAGTCATTAGTGTAGCACTTATTGAGGGAAAGTCATTCCAAGTAGAGGAACCAACCACAGCAAATGCCCGGCGTTGAGCCAAGACAGTCCTAGTTCTAGGAACAAAAGATCTAGCCAATCAGCAGAGCGCAAGGAACGAGATGAGGTCGCAGATAACGGCTTTCGCATGTAGTCAGAAAGATACTTTGGGGCACTGCTCAGCTGCGCCTTGGAGACTAGAAAGAGGATCTTATAATGGATGCGCGCAGTGATAGGAAGCCAATGCAAGACATCAAGTATATAATTATGCAGAGATGTGCGCAAAGCGAGGGAGTCGGGCTATGAGCCTAGCTGAAGCATTTAAGACCGATTGAAGGGGGGAAAGACGCTGTTTCGGGAGGCCCATAAGAAGTGAGTTGCAGTAGTCTAGTCGGGAACAGATAAACGCATGTACTATATGGTGGTAAAGACAGAGGAAGAGACCGATTGTCTGATGGCTCGGAGCCGCCTCAGTTGAAAGAAGCAGGAGCGAGTCAGGTTAGATATGTGCTCCGTGAATGTGAGGGAGGAGTCAAGCGTGACACCCAGGTCACGGACACTAGAAGAGTACAGTATGTGTAGGCAGGGAATTTCACAATCAATTATTGAACGTCAAGTTTAGAAAGCTGTTGTCTAGCCCAAAACCAGATCAACTGAGTCTTTACAGTCTTTTATATATGTGAGTACTATAGGCCTACATGTATGTGTGAAACTGACAACTATTATTATATGAACACGGCCTGAAGAACATTATTCTAAAACAATGGATAGGCCTATCTGTCTCCTTCGGTCTCAAAATTGCAATCCTTGGTTCTCCTTGTCATTTATTCATCCATTTGCCCATTAATAAATTTTCTTATTAATTCTTTCTATCTTCCTATATACGTCTTATAAAAATTCCCGTATTTGGATTCTTTAATTCATTCATAACATTTTTGTAGCGCCTCTCTGAGGAATCTGATCAGAGGCACTCCCAGTCCAGGTCCAGTGGAATAGAAGAGAATAGTTGTCAAGTGTTTTAGCACAAAGTGCATGAGGAATTCCACGCTAAGACAACGCGCAGATCTAACGGGAGGCTATATTCCAGGCGAATGGTCCAACCAAGCATAAGTCCTCCACTACCCTGCCTGTGGTAGTGCCAGTCTCAAGCGTGGAGAAAGGAGGAGGACGGTAATCATCTTTGCTGTGACACAGTGTCGTTAAACAGCAACAAACCGATCGAAGAGCGTTCAAAGGGAATTAGTTCACTACGAACAATGGGGCGAAGATTTCTACAGCCAGCTAAAACCTGAGTCGGGGCAGCAGAGCTCGTCCAGATAGCCAGAGGCATTTCCCAACTGGCATCCCCAAACCAAAATCAAATCTTGAAGTCAGTACGCTTGGATATAAGCAGCCAATGAGGTATACGGCAGGCATACAGTGCGAGACAATGTCATTCAAACTCATTTTTGTTCAGAGGTCAACCCCTAGGTAAACGGAAGAGAAGACCCATCCCAAACTCCCAAAGCTCCGCGCTATAGACATGTACAAGAACGCGTATCCCACTTGAAGAGGAAAAGAAAAAAGGAAATCTCTTAAGCTTACCCCCAGTGGCAGCCATTAGTATGCAGCGTTAGCAATTTCATTTTGCTATGTAGCCTTCACATTGGAGGATGAGCGACCAGCGTATCTGGATGCTTTTCCGCCCACTGTTCGTGCCACTAATGCTGCATTTGGATATAATGGTTTACCCTATAGACTCCTACAGACGCACTTTTCCAGCTGTTTCACATTGCATGCGTGACGTACTTCACTGGCTGTTTTTCAGGTGTTGAGCGCTTGTGACAGACTTTAAATGGCGCTTTATAAATGTCTCGTTACATTACATTACATTACTCTTATTACGAGCGCCTCTGAGTAGTTTTCTTGAAGGGGCGCTGTACAAATGTTTGAAATGAATTAATGAATTACAGCGAATCTCTCGTTCTCTGATCTATCTTTCCAATGACATTTATTATTTACTTTTCTTGTCGTTGCACGGTATGTACCTTGTTTTCCTACCTCCTTCCACGTTTATGTATAATTATTTTTATGTTAGTTAAGCATTTACTGTTTCAGTTCTTTTTTACACCACTCAGATGGCCATGAAGCATCTTTCTAACCTAGTGATCTCAGGTGGCCCTGGCTGGCGGGACCTTCGGCCCCTTTTGGGTCTCCTGGGTAAACCAACAATAATTGAATAAACATGATGTAATTGCGACTTGTATTAAGTTGGTTACCGAATAAAATGTTATGTTATGTTATGTTATGTTACATGTGTTACATGTATGTACGGTCAGTGTACTTATTATAACTGTGTCTCGCTGGAGAGTACATGCCAATGGAGCTGACACTTCGAGACAAATTTCTGCACTGGCTGTAGTTTACTAGTTTAAACCCACAACCTTTCGACTGACTGATACTGCGTTAATCATCTCTGCTTGAGTTGAATCGAAAGCAGAGGATTTGATCCAAAGAGACGGCGAACGTCAGTTTGTCTATAAACTGCCAATCAGTGCCTCATCTTCTGACAGTAGCCACCGCGACTGATGAGTGTTGGTCATAGGAGCAGGAAGAGACACAAGGGGAACCAGTAAGAGGAAGAGGATAACTACGGATGGAGAGGGAGGACTACCTGGAATAGTAAGAGTAGAGAGATAGAAAGAGAAAGCTAAGTAGGACGGGAAGGAGATGCTAACGAGGAACACGAAGAGGAGAACGTGGAAATAGGAGAGGATATGAAGACAGATGGCAACATTGAGGAAAACGACGAAAGAGCATTAGAAAGGAAAGAAACAGGAAGAGGAAGACGCAGGAGGAGGAAGAGGAAGACGCAGAGGAGGAGGAGGAGAACATGAAGGAAGAGGAGGAGTGATATATCACGAAGCAAAACACTTGGACTCCCAGCAAAAGGAAAGTTACAGGAAGAAGGTGATAAACATGTTGGTTTGACGATGACGTGCAATTAGCTATATCAACTTGTGCATCATAAATCTTGTTAATAATTAATTATACTACTAATTATTATGACGAAAATGCGTTGCCTCTTTTTCTCTCCTCGACACGGTCATTATTTTTGTTTCCTTTTCAGGCACAGGCGAAAATAGTGCATGTGAATTATGCATGCGTGTAGGAATGAAAGAGTGTGGGCATGAATGAATAAATGAATCAGGGAAGGCATAGATGCATGAACGTGGAGATGAAGGACGGCTAGAATGAATGAATGCAGAAATGAAAGAATGCAGAACGAAAGGAATGTGGGAAGGAAGAAATGAAGGAAAGAATTGTACAAATTGTGTTGTTCATATATTATATCCACATTGTTGATGATGGGAAATTCATCAGCGAAGTTTCCCAATGGCAGATAATTAATTATAATTAATTTTTTACTTGTGTACATTCAGTAGGAGCGGCTAAAGTTTGATCTCTCTGCAGGGAAAGGGAAGAAAGAGACTTGACCATTGTTGAATAATGAGGACTTGGACCCCAAAGGTACACTGTATTTATACAAAATGACCTGTGTTCCAGTTCGCAAAGAATTCATCTGATGCTGGCCTATAAAGTTTAACTATGACAATCAGAAATGTGGTATAATCTTATTTGTTGGAGCATCGTCTCAAAAAATGAATAGGCATGTGAAATTCATGTTGTCAATCATAGTAATGTGAAATCCATGTGTCAATCATAGCATTCATAGGCATGTGAAATCCATGTGTCAATCATAGGCATGTGAAATTCATGTGTCAATCATAGGCATGTGAAATCCATGTGTCAATCATAGGCATGTGAAATTCATGTGTCAATCATAGGCATGTGAAATCCATGTGTCAATAATAGGCATGTGAAATTCATGTTGTCAATCATAGACATGTGAAATTCATGTTGTCATTCATAGGCATGTGAAATCCATGTGTCAATCATAGGCATGTGAAATTCATGTGTCATTCATAGGCATGTGAAATCCATGTGTCATTCATAGGCATGTGAAATCCATATGAAATCGTGTCAGTGGTGCTCAGTTTTCGTTTAGCCTACCATTCAACACAGTTAATTCGGTGATGAATTATTACACTGTGTAGTGACTATGCATCATTAAGATGTAGGCATTATGAAATAATTATATCTGTGCGGAGAACTGGAGACATAATTATATTACATACAAATTTATGCGTTCGTACACAGATATAATGAAGCACACACACACACACACACACACACACACACATACACACACACATCACACACATACATACATACACACACACACGCACACACACACACACACACACACACACATACGCACACACACACACACACACACACGCATACACACACACACACACACACACACACGCACACACGCATACACACACATGCCAAAATACACACATACATGCACATACACACATACACACATACATACATACACAAACACATATGTGCACTTGGGCTACATAATATTATATGCATAAAGGAAGTAATATATAATGCTTAGTCACAAATTACATCGTCCATAGAGGAAGTTATCTATGCAAATAAACATCTTTCTGTGGACAACATGGAAGATATATGGGACCCTCATGAAGTAGGTCCATATATACTTTCTTTATTGTAGCATAATATATTAAAGGTAAAGAATAGCGCAAGATAAATCCATTTGTATTCATGCAGGTCTATAATAGTTCGTGAACGAGAACATTGTTTTCGTAAAAGAACTAAAGTAGAGGCTTCGATACAGACGAATCATCTCGCACTTGTAATCGCGTAGGCCTGAGCCAATTTATAATTAATTAAAATAATTATATCATATGCCGTGCAGTGCATTCGTTGCAAAACAATTACATAATCAATCAATGAACCTTATTTGTTCCGTGTCAGCCAGTGTTAGATACGAAACGTGGTCCAAAAACGTATACAGTGGTCGCTATAGCTGGACCGCTCATAATATTTGCATCGATTCTTAAGTATTGGCTTTTTGATAAGTCCTTTTTATCCCCAGTGCTCTGCATGTGCAGTGGCTAAAAACACAGCAAGAGAGTACACATGGCTGCATATTGACATGAGCTACGATATACTCTAGACTTCAGTGCTTTGAACTGCCGATCTAGCGGTCGGAGGTTCAAGTGCCAGCCAGTATAGATTTTCCAATGTATACTATTATAGTTGTAAAAATTAATGAGTACACTGACCACACGCAGTCGTTGAGAAGATATGGCGACAAGAAAGAAGGATATTGCAGGTCAAACGCCATCATATGCCAACGCCAAGTTAATGAAGTGGGAACACATTACACCCGTGGCTGCCTCTTGGAAAAAGCTTCAGAAACTGCTTTTGGTTATAATTGTAGTCATGTGAAAGAAACTATAGGCCACAGTCGGAGTTTAGGATATATAAATGCATTAGACGTAGTTACCCGGCTTCGCACGGGTTATCTCTACCTTTATATATCGTTCCCGCTTGATTTGCGTGGTTAACTTTGGCTGCTGTGGCTGGTGCTCACCGGGTACGCCCATGCATTTTAATTTGCTGTATCCTATATATATCGTTCCCGCTGGATTTGAAAATGTAATATGTAAAAGTGTGCTTTTTCTATAGCGACCGAATAATTATGGCCTCGACCCTGCTAATTTTTCAATGAATTGATCGGATGAGTCCCAACCCTTCAACACCGCTCGCCTGTTTGAATGGACGCCATTTAGTATCCACGTGCAAGGACCGTGCTAGCCCGAGATTTAAATTTCTGAAAATAAGCCAGCATCGGGAAGCGAACTGTTTAATGATTGGAACCTAAAACCTGTTTTACATGTGCAATAAACAAATTCAATTCAACTAACTGTTGTGCTAACTATACGCAATAATTGTGTAGATTTTTATAGATAGTCATAAGTTCAGCGTCTTTGTGAAGTACTTGAAATGCGTTATATAAAGTGTCCTTGTGGGTTACTATTTCCAGTTCGATCAGTTTCGAAAAGCACATTGATATTATCTGCTCGCGAGCGCGGCAGGCTCAATATGCTATTAGGGTTTTATCGTCGCATGGACTGCATGGACAAAGATTGCATGATGTTGTAGGATCCACACTCGTGGCTGGTATGCTTTATACGTCGGCCTCATGGTGGGGATTTGTGGCGCTGGTGGTCGAAGAAGGCTTCAGGCTGTATTAAACCAGACTTTGTCGGCTGGGATATGTCCCAGAGGATACCCTATCTTTTGAGAAGCTCAAGGGCAGACGAGACCCTTTTTGCTTCGATTGTTCCCAACCCTGAGCACGTGTTGTTCCATTACTTGCCCCAATAAAACAATCGGAGAGCTACTTTCGACCAAGGACGCAAGACAGAGTTCTCCCGGAGGCAGATGATCGAATGCGAAGAACCTTTGTTATTCGTATGTTATACAGTGATTATTCTTGTCTTTGAATGTACAGTGTTTACACGTTTACATGTACGTATAATGTCTTTTGTAGTTTGTAACTCAGAATGCGGTCCGCAACTATGAATTAAAGTCGATATTTACTTACTTACTTACCTAATACATACATACATACATACATACATACATACATACATACATACATACATACATACATACATACATACATACGTACATACATACATACATACATACATACATACATACATACATACATACATACATACATACATACATACATACATACATACATACATACATACATACATTACATGTACATACATATATACATACATACATACATACATATCGCATACTGACAAACATGACATACAGACAGACAAACATACATACATGCATACATACCATGCATACATACATACATATTCGATCATTCATTCATTCATTGAATGAAGTGGACCAGATATCGTACTGACCTCAGAGAATGAAGAAACCTGTACCCTGCCCCCCTCCCACGATACAACGCGCATGCGATGTGGATGCGTTTGTGCGTGCGGGTTTGTGTGTCTGTTTCTGTATGTATCTGCATGTCACTCTGTGTTTTGTGCGTGTGCGTGTGCGTGTGCGTGTGCGGCTGTCTCCTTAGAGCAGAACGAGTTTCTAAATCTGAAGTGGACTCGAACTTGACCGTTTCTGTGTCAACTGCACAAACATCATAAAGAGATGACACTGCATCTGACGACAAAGACAAAGCAGACAGACACAGATTAACAGAGAGAGACAGACAGACAGACAGACAGACAGACAGATTAACAGAGAGAGAGACTTCATCTTTGAGGTCATGACAGTCATCGCTCCATCCGTGCCCGGCTTCTTTATAATATGCCACAAGAAGTGTCCGTCATCGACCATGCAATCTTCAACAGATGACATCAACAGGATGGATCATATATACATATGCATTGTACATGCCTATAGTTATCATGATATGTATCATACGATATTATACGTGCAATACCGTGCATGTGTACAGCTCAAAATATGTACATTATATCATATAATAATAATACAAAATTAGACTATATCTGTGCACCGTGTATCTATGGGACTACATTGCTAAAATATGGATCATACATTGTACATAATATACCGGATAAGACCCATACCATGTAATGTACGTTATATATATATATATATATATATATATATATATATATATATATATTCTTGAAACGATGAGCTGTAACAATGAGACCATAATTTGTCTGCTAATAAATCGCACCAGCAACTGTTGTCTGTGACCAGACAGTGCATGCATGGGTGTCCTCTTTTCATGCTAAAGTTTCAAATATAATTATCTTGCTGCAGATATACAAAATAACCGCAGAGTAGGTCCAATACAAATCTATATCGTTGCAGTGGAGCCCGGTGATGTGAGACATCAGTTTAAGAATTATATACGCGCCTATGCGTTGTACGATTATTGTACACGCAGATATACATTGTGTAAGTTATATACACTGCATGAGTGTATGCGCACATATGGTACAGGTGTACGGCTGTTTTTCCCAACCGCGCATACATTTTGCTGAAGATAATAATTATGCACCCGCGAATTACCTAGTGGATATGAAGTCTCGTATGGGCCTAAGTAAATCTTGGGTATAGTGTTATGCTTACTATGTTAAACATTGAAATTAATGCTTAATTTTCCACGTGTGACTGCCGTCTAATGGCACCAATTTAATAACAATTCAGAAACAAGTGCGTACGGAAAGGGTTATGCCTTGTTTTGAGACGGGAATAAGTAGGCCTAAGTGTTCCGGCCTTGACGGATATGTGAATAGAAACCTCTGCAGAGAAAATCGTCTAAACACGCAAACAAAAGAGAAAAATACGATCGTGTGCCCACTACTGACACGTTTACGACGTAATAACGTTGGAAAGAATCGCCGAGTATAGGATGGCAAATTTTTATAATGCCACTTTATGCAACGAGCCAACTTTGTTAGGCATTAACGAGCAAACATTCCGTAAAAGTTATCGTTTTCTGAACGGCGCACTATAAAGCAAATGTTTGGGTGCTTTACTCTTGCAAATTGAGTGGCAATGGTGTTGCGCTTTTTCCACATGGAAAGGCATCATTGTTGGATATACTATATATAGTTTTATTACCATTCCAAGGTCACAGAATGGGGGACTCTGTGAGCAGTTCCTTTAAGCGGCGATAGGCGTTATTACCATTCCAAGGTCACAGAATTAGCAGACTTCGTTCGAGAGGAAATAAACAATCAATTCAGCCCGCCACTACCCTACATGTGATAGTGCCAGTTCGAAGCTTGGAGAAAGGAGGAGGGCGACGCTAATCATCTTTGTAAAGACACAGTGTCTTAAAACAGCAACTAACCACCAAACCATTCAAATAAGCATTCTGTTTGGCGAACCATTTTGTGAAATTCGCTGTGCGAGAGAGGTTGAAGACAGACACGCGGTTAGATGTATATGTTTGCAATCAAGAGACACTTCTGTTTACAAGCAATCGCGAATTCAGTGTACTCTGTAGAGAGGAGTCAGTTAGACTCTACTTACCGATTGTAAACTTATTGATCCATGTCATGTATAGTTTGCTATCGCACCAGGATAACGAACAAAGACTGTTAAACACGCTGATAACTGTAAATTGTAAGACCGAAATTGTTATGGAAAAATTGTTATGGAACACCGCAGGAACAACTTTATAAATTGTCTTATATCATGTTCAGACTTCAGAGCTTAGCAGAGACAAAGCAGAATTGTAACTCACAAAAGACGTACAATTAAAAGATAAGTAAGTGATCTGGTCTATATGTAGTAAATTTAATATGTAAACCAGGAAATTATCAATTAACAAATCCAGTAATTTTAGTATATACGGATTCTTTTGATAGATAGACTTCTTTTATATTAATGCGTAACAGATGATGAAAATGGCTCACAGGCTCAGGATTGCATTGCAGTAAATTGCATGATTTATAAAAGAACAGTAAGTATTGGATAAGACTGTACACTTGATCAAGTGTGGCCTACCCGGTGGGTTTAAGATGACTGTAACATTGCCACTGTTGGTTAATTGCCGAGTAAAATTCAATTAGGCCTACTATGTAAAAATGGTGCGCGCTAATTTATTGGGACGGTTTCAGCGAAATCTAGAGGCTTTGACCGCTATGCCATAAAGTTGGCACCGCTGTGTACGTAAAATTGCAAACGGCTAAATTGTGGTGAAACGGCATTGTGGTGAAACGGCTAAACGGGTAAATTGAACTTAGCATCTGACTCTGCAACTTCCTCAAATCTCTGATTCCATTTCTGATGGAGCTGTAATTGCAGTGTCTGTTCTGTCTGTCTGTAATTGTCTAGCTGTCTGTCTGACCCTGTCTGTCTGTCTCCATCTCTGTCTGTGTGTCTCTCTGTCTGTCTGTCTGTCTCTGGTCTCTGATAGCTGGACTCGGATCTCTACTTGACATCTCTGGACAACCCCTCTGACAAGACGCAGCGCTCGTGAATAAGCTGGTGCCCTACGCTTAACTTTAGAGAAACGCTTTAGAAATTTAAAGCTGAGGATCACGTTTACTTATTTGGAGGTTATTTTTCGCAAGCATAAATAAAGACAAAGTAATCATGCAAGAAATCAGCAAACAACAGTAATTGAATACATGAATTTTTCTACTTATAGATTTCGGCAACTTAGATTAGGTATTTGTTGCGAACAGTAATAAACAAATTGAAAAATACATTTATACGTTAATGAAAGTAAACATGAATTCGTCAGACAATAAATTTAGAGCGAATAAATAGATAAATAGACAATATTTGATTGGAAGAAAATAAATAAATAAATAATTATATACACATAGATGAAAATAAGCATGAAGTAGCCAGAAAATAAATCCAAAATTAAATAAATAACATTTATGAAAATATTTATGAAAATAAACACGAAGTAGCCAGAAAATAAATCCAAAATTAAATAAATAAATAAATAAATTTATTAAGCATTTATGAAAATAAACATGAAGTATGAAAATAAATCCACAATTAAATAAAATATGAATAAAATTTATGAAAATATTTATGAAAATAAACATGAAGTAGCCAGAAAATAAATCCAAAATTAAATAAATAAATAAATAAAATTTATGAAAATATTTATGAAAATAAACATGAAGTAGCCATAAAATAAATCCACAATTAAATAAATACACAAATAAAATTTATGAAAATATTTATGAAAATAAACATGAAGTAGCGAGAAAATAAATCCACAATTTATTGTATAATACATGAATGGTTTCTTGTAGATTTCGACGACTTCGTCGGTGGCTTCCAGTCGTTGTTACAGGTCCAGCCGGGAGAGGTCGTCCTCATGCTGTTGTTGCTGGCCGTCTGGGCATGCGCAGTTGCCTACTTTCTGTACAAGTGGCGTTCGATGCGTATCATCCAACCGTCCGAGACGAGGTCGAAGCCGTACTGTCCGAAGAACCTGGAGACGATCAAGGTCGTCGCCAGGCACCGCGACTCCGTCATCTACAAGAGCTACTCGGAGAACATGTCGAGGACGATGCAGGCGAGACAGAAGAGACTCGACCGTATGAACACCATGCCGAACATCAAACTGGGCGAGCCAATCCAGCTCGACTCCCCTCTACTACGAACGAAAAGCCTTGACGTGACGGCGGCGGCGGCCCAGGGGGCAGCGACGAAGGCAGCGATCGAAGGTCAAGGTCAAGGTCAGCAGTGGCCACCACCTACCTCAGGAGGCGACAACCGCAGCGTCACGGCGTTCATCGACCTGGCATCGTCATGTACGAACATCATGGCCAGTATACATATGGGCGTCCGAGGCGCGCCCATCATGGAGGTGGAAGAAGAGACTGAAACGCAGTGTTAGCTCTTCGAGGACTGCCGCAATGTACCACGACCTCCTCCAGCATCCCCTCTACCATGCAGTCAGGCCGGTATCACGCTGCTGGCAGGCACCACCTGCGTTTGCGTGAGATTTGAATCTTGGGTCCGTACACGAGGATCTTAAATGTCGTGTCACTCATTCAAAGAGGCAGCTTTGGTTAAGGAACTCACCTGATCAATTCATTGAACTATAAACAGGGTCGCGGCCACAGGGTCACTACACAAAAACTTGCACGTTTACATTTACTTGAGTGCTGACACGCGTCTGCTAAAAACTTGCAGCATGCATATATGTGATAGAAACATGTACGTGACTCGCAGCATGCATGGCTGATAGGTACAGGAATCGCAGTACGTTTAATTCGTAATATTACAGCAGTGATAATATGGTTTGAAAGCCAATATGACTTGTGGCATGCAATGATAAGCCTGCAATATCACGTGCGGCATGCGATAACAGACGTACATGACTTGCAGCATGCAGGCTTGATGCTAATGTGTCTAACATCGCGCACTGTCACACGAAGGTGACATTGCCACCAGCGTCATTCATTCTGATTACGAGTACGCTTCGGTGGCCACACAAGGACTTGCCCTTAGACCTACTCTTTTTAATAACATTGCTAGCTTCTGCACCTAAATCTCGCTGGCCGAGAGTTTGCAAGGGTTGCCTCGATAGCTTTCATTACAATAATAGGTCTATAGCTGATACTGACAGATTTAAGAATAGTTCGAGGAATTGTCATACTCAAGATTCTGCTGCGGAAATTGAAAATATCGACAATATTATTGCTTAGGGATTCCTCCAGATTATTATTTTTATTGGAGTAATAAGCTTAGTCGTAAAGGTGCTAGAATACAAATTTAGTCTATTTTGTGCTAATGAATTCCGCTATCGCGCCGCTTCTTTTACAGTTCTACACACGTTAGGTTGCTCGCAGATTACATGCGCCAAATTCCGGACACTTTTTGTCACTTTAGCTTTCTAAAGAGCCTCTGTATATGTTTACATAATCCGCAATAATTACAAGACAATGGGTAACGAACACTCAGGGATGGGCAGTAATTGAAATTACGTAATTGAAATTACTTGAAATTGCGAAATTTGTAATTTGTTATTTTGTAATTCAATTACATTTCCCATGTATTTTATAATTTGAAATTACATTTCATGGCGCAAAGCAATTTGTAATTCAATTACATTTTTCCAAGTAATTTGCCCATCCTGCGAACAGTAACGTAACCTCAAATTTCTGACGCTACATATTTCTTCATGGGCCTTGGAGGTCTGTTTTCACTTTATCAGGCTCTGAACAATCCAATGGGTTTTCAAATTTTGGCGCAGGCTAACATAAGTTTCAGACCATGCGGGCAAGTAGTTGTGATGCTGATATCAAAGAAGGTTGTTTTATAATAGGGTGCAGAAAGTACCATAATTCAAGAAAAATTTTAAAGATGCATAGGAATGAGAAGAGTAAGAAGGAAGACAAGATCGACAAAATTATAATTAATATGGAGTATGAACAATATAGAAACCAGAAGACACGAAGTACGGCAGATGGAAATGGAAACATCGGATTAGTTAAGCGTGATACATATAACCAGTGTATTTAATGCAATATATCACAGTTATTAATTGATTAATTGCAATTGCACGAATACATTTTATATAGTGCATTTTGCCAAACTCAAACTCTGTTTACCAAACAGAGAGAGACAGAGACAGACAAAGAGAGACAGGGACAGACAGAGAGAGAGACAGATACAGAGACAGAAAAAGAGAGAAAATAAGAGAGAGAGAGACAGACAGACAGACAGAGACAGACAGAGACAGACTGCTGACAGACAGACAGATAGACAAGCAGAGGTTAAGTACTGGAAACAGCAGAAATTCTGCTTCATCGTAACATAAATGAACGATAGGCATCATAGGCTATGTATATATAGTAGGGTTGTTTGTCGCGGATTACGTGCCTGCGCTACAAAATGTTCGCTATAAAAATTTATTACGCGTACTAAAGAAGCCACATATAGTGAAGTAGCAGAAGCACAGCATGGAACCGTACGTCGTCCTTTGGCCTTTTCTCCTGCAGCGATCGACGGGGACGCGTTTTTACCGAGCACACTGAATTGTCTATAAAACGATATCAACACCCTATAAACAGAGGCAACAAACTGCTACTTTATGGGGCGCAGAGTAAACTACATGGCAGACCTGATGCTAAATCATTAACCATTAAAAATATATTGGCCATTTGTATTGCACGTTATGTAATCCATAGCTAGCTGCCTAGATCTTATCTCCAGGCTGAAGCGTGGGATTTAGGACACACGGCACACTCTTAGGTTACCTGTTTACACTGTACATTGTAAAGGCAATGAGTAAAGGTAATATAGTATTAGATACTTTATATAGCGCCTATCATAGGAAATTCATCAGAGGCTCCCCAGGTCTAACGACAGAAAACGTGAATCAAACGAAATGATTTTTCTAACGCTGTCGGAATAGAGATAAAGAAAGAGGAAGGACCTCATTTGATTCATTCATTCATTCATTCCGAGCATTTATATAGCGCCCCTTCAAGGAACCTACTCAGAAGCGCTCCCAGCCCAGCCGCGGCTAAACAGAAGACTTGAGAAGGCGGCAGTAAGCAGGCAAATTGCTGCGAGGCATCAAGCGCAGCTCAAGTGGGAGCCATTCCAGGTTGAGGGCCCAACAACCGAAAAGGCTCGGCGCTGCTTGAGACATAAACGGGCCCGGGGGACAAGGAGCTCTCCCTTGGCCGAGGAACGCAGAAGGTCAGAGACAGGAGACAGAGGTAAAGGTATGAAGCACAGCCAGCAAGGCACCGCCAAACTAAGGCTGCTATCCTGTAAGAGATGCGCTGCGAGGGCAGGGAAGCCAGTGCAGAACATCGCGCATGTAAGCGGAGACTGAAGCGTATTTTGGAATACGACCAATAAGTCGGGCAGCTGTGCGGAGGACCCGGTCAAGACGGCTTATTAGGCCAGAAGGGAGCCCAGCGAGAATCGAACTACAGTTATCAACTCTGCTGGCTAGAAAACCCATCATATATTTTTAATATAACCATAAGGGGTCTAAATACTGGTTAAAGTATGAAAGTTTTTGTTATTTAATAATGACGTCATAATGACGTCATTTTCATCAAAATTCAAGTGTCAAGGACGGCACAAAAAATCATCTAAAAGTGTCAATATTATTTTAAATCATTTATCAATTATAAATAGTTTAATTTAATATGAATAACGGTTAGACTACAATTCTCCGCCTTCGGCCTCAACACAAGCTTCAAGACGAGCGCGTGTGGCCAATAGCAGCATTTTCTAACCGTGTTGTTTTTACAATTTGGTATTTCAAGACGTCATAGACGTTGCCATAAATTACATTATGTCAGGATTAAAATGGTCTTGGAATTTTTGATGAACATTTATATGTATAACCATAAGGGGTCCCTTTTTTGACACAGTGTATATATATATACATGTATATATGACGGTTAATTCTATAAAGTGTTAGCCCTGCATACATAGCGTTGCCATAATCAACCTTTGAGCATATGAATGCATTGTGCACTTGAGGCGGATTGAGTGGTAAGCGGAGGGCAAGTTGTGCGAATCTGGCGTAGGTGATCAAAACACTTTACCAATTCTTCCAGCATGCTTTGAAGAGGTCTAGGTAAGAGGCGGTCGAGTTACTTCCGCGTTGGATGTTCACCTCTGCAACTTGGATTCGAATCCTGGACTCGTCGTGTGACATCTACATTTATACGTGGATCGTATTTTGCGTGTATAACCTATGAGGCAATTTTCTTCTATATGAATGTCTGTTTAGTGAAAACACACACACACACACACACACATGCACGCGCGCGCGCACACACACACACACACACACACCAGAACAACGTCACTTGACAGGTTAGCCGATTGGTTGAGCTCTACACAGTCTCATAATTCGAAGTATGTCGGTCAGAATCTCCTCTAAGGCTTCGAACCATGGCCAGTTGTTAAGTTAATTCTTCACAATTATGTGGCGACTCTACGCTAAAAACTGAATCAAATTGCAGTTAATGACTACTGTCATTTATTCACCTATGATCCTCGTTCGGCTGATGGACAGAGAGCTCATTAACAAAGGCTTTACTTATTAATATGCTTCGTCAGGAAATTGTAGCGACTAGGCAATCATACCCGGATAAGTAATATCTATAAAACTCAGACACTCAGACACTAAATGTGTCCTATGCATTGGAGCCAGGCAGTATAACGCGTCCCTTGTGGCTATGAATGAAATTGCTTTGGTTTGAGACTACGTACAGCAGTTTGTCTTCATTGCATGTCTGGTATATATCATGGCCGGTCCAGTAGTTCAACTCTGCTAACAGAATTACGCAGCAATTGCGCTACGTCTAAAGATAGCATCTGAAGCCAAGACATGCCATGTCTGATTAGTCTCATAATTTGTCAGACCGGTCAGTCCGGATTGAAACTCGACTCCCTTGTGTCTCGAGACCTAGGCCTACTTTGACATCTGTGCCTTTGATGGATGACATCAGAAAACCAAATAGTACTGTCGATATAGTCGCTGTGATTGCGTATACACATGCGGCACATGGCAAATATTAGCTTTGTCGAATGGCTCGACGACTAATAAGGTCTCCGTTTTGAGGTCTCTTTCATACGGGGTCATATTTACAAACGGGCGGCAGGGTGAGAATTGATGGGGACAATCGCAAGTCCCCAGTTACACCTGTGACCCGGAAGGTTTATCGTCGCAGAGTGGACCAGCTGTTCGGACGGTGTTGACTCTTGCATTCAATGAGTCCTCATCGTTCGTCCATAGGCCTATGTTGACTCGGACGAATGTTGACTCTTCCATTCGGTAATGCTTAGTTACATGATATGCTGTTACGCAGGTAACAATTGATCTACTGACCGTTATGATTTCTTTGCTTAGCGCATAAAATTATAGGTCTATACATGTATATATATTATATATACCATTATGTACTTTGTATATATAGACTTAGTGCTGAGATTGACGCTATTCATCCACGTTATGAAGCGTCGTTGAATAAACTTTACAAACGGTACCAATAAGTGTTTTTAACTCCGCCGCTACGCGCACTTTGGAAGTGCCAGTCCCAAGCCTGGATAAAGGAGGAGGGCGACACTAATGAAGTAATGATCTGTGTAATCACACAGAGTCGTTAAACTGAAAGTGACTACAACTAAACTACAAGTGTTTATCGACATATTTCGTCTGTCATGGACTTTCACGTCGACCTATTCAACCTTACAAAAATATTCCCATTAGGCCTATACGTATTTTAACTTAACATAGCAATCATCTCCTGTTTAATTTGCATTGGATCCCGATTGGTTAATCCATTAAGAAAATTAGCTTTGTCGTTGATCGGCGCCTCACTATAATACGAGTCCACATGAGCATAAAAAACTTTAAATGATTTAAAACTTTAAATGAAGCGATCGATACATCATTTAGTAAAACATTGAAGCGTTGTAACCCTTCCTTAAATCGTTTAGACTTTAGAGGGTATTTAGTCCTTAGATATATCAAAGAATTCAATTGATATGCTCAAACTACGCAGACTCCGAAAGTAGTCTGATGTAACATGAGACGTTGTCAAGTGACTCAAACAAATAGGTTTATACACTGACGAATACACTGTAGAGAGTTATGTAGAGAGACTGAATCACAATCGCGACTCGCTTCCCGAAGGTGGCTTATTTGAGAGATTTATATCTCGGACTGCGTGGCGCCCATTCAAACGAGCAAGCCGTCGTGAAGGATCTCACCCGATCAATAATTCACTGAAAAATGAGCTGGGTCGTGGCCAAGTTCGGGCGCTATAGAAAAACGCGAACATTTACATTTATAAATGGAAATTTGTGTAGAAGTGACTAAAAATGGGATGGAACGAAGCAGACGACATTTAAATGTTATTAGTCCCTAGCTGCAGTGGCGTAAATCATGGGGGGACAGAGGGGGACTGTCCCCTCAAAGTTTTGCCTTAAGCCGTTCTGTCCCCCAAAAATCCGGCACTCGTAGAGAGTCCCCCCAAAGTTATGTATAGATTTTCGCCTCTGCCTATAGCTGAAGAACACGATTTGCAGTGTTTTGTTAAGTCAACTTCAATAATTCTTCTTCTTTTGGTTCTCTGCCTTGCTAGGCAGGTTCGTACGTCCAATTTCGCCATTCATCACGTTTTCTGGCTCTTTCCTTCAGTTTGCTGTAATCTTCCTCCAACATCCAGTCCAACAACATCATTCTCGGTCTTCCTCGTGTCTTCTTCCCCTCCATTCTTCCCTCAATTATAATTCTTAGAAGGGAATCTCCCCTCATGATGTGGCCCAACCATTTTCTTTGTCGGCTTCTTATTATCCCTATCATGGATCTTTTTCGTCCACCATTTGTAGTATGTCTTCATTTGTCCTCCGATCCATCCAGCTGACTCTCTCCATTCTTCGCCATATCCACATCTCAAAGGCCTCCAATCTTCTGATGTCTTCCTTCCTTAGCGTCCATGTCTCTGATCCGTATAACACCACACTCCATATCATAGACTTGATAATTCTTTTCTTTAGATTCTTATTTAGCTTTCCTCTCATTAATTCCTTTCTTTTATAGAAGGCATCTTTTCCCATGGCTATTCTTCTCTTTATTTCTACATGACACTTTGCATCAGTTGTGATCATACTTCCTAGGTAACAGAATTTTCCGACTTGTTCCAGTTCCTTACCATCTATAGTGATCTTTACTGTTCTTTCCTTTCCTTTGCTTATCCTCATGATCTTTGTCTTTTTAATATTTATTTTCATATCATACTCCTTCGAGATCTTATTCAGCTGATCCATCATTTTTTGTAGCCCATTCTGGCTACCTGCCAACATCGCCTGGTCATCTGCAAATCTTAGTGCTTTCGTCAATCTTCCTCCCACCTTTATGCCCTCCTTCACCTCCTCCATCGCCTCTCGTACTAATTCCTCAATGTAGATGTTAAAGAGAATTGGTGATAGTGGGCACCCTTGTCGTACTCCTCTACCTATCACTCCTGGTTCTGAGAATTCTCCTTCTATTTTTATTCTTACTCTCTGTCCCATGTATAGGTTTCCTATGAGTCTTCTGTCTTTCCAGTCCACTCCTATTCTTCTCAGTGCATGCATTAATTTCTTCCAATCTACTCTATCGAAAGCCTTTTCATAATCCACAAAGCAAATGTAGATGTCCTGTCCATGCTGTATGCTTCTTTCTGTCAGCACCCTCAACGCTCCAATTGCATCTCTTGTGCCCCTTCCCTTTCTAAAACCGTATTGGTCCTCTCCTAAGCAGTCATTTGTTTCTGCCCTTGACTGCATTCTCTTCGTGAGCACTCTTAGTACGATTTTGGATGCATGCGTTAGTAGGCTAATAGTTCTGTGGTCTTCACATGTTGTTGCATTTGGTTTCTTCTTTATCGGAACCATAATGGTCTGTAAGAAATCCTCTGGCCATACTCCTGTGTTGTATATGTCTTTGCATAGTTGTACTAGTTCTTTCATTGCCTTTTCTCCAAAGTTTTTAATCATTTCAATTGGGATGTTATCAACTCCTTCAGCTTTATTGTTTTTCATTTCTCCAATGGCTGCCAGTATCTCTTCTTTCAGCAAATCCGGTCCCATGTCATCCTCACTCTGCGTTGCTTCTTCTTTGTAGTCATCTCTGTTATCTTCACCCTTATATAGTTCTTCTACATACTCCTTCCATCGACTTCGTACTTCCTCGGGATCCTGTAATAACTTTCCATTCCGATCTTTGATTGCAATGTCTCTAGTTCCACTTTGTTTCCTTGTTAGTATTTTAATCTTTTCATATACCAGGTCATGTCTTCCATTTGCTTGTAGTTTCTCAAGCTCATCACATTGTTCCTCCCACCATTGCTCCCTTGCCTTGTCTGTTGTTTTTCTTAGTTGGTTGTTTAGTCTTCTATATTCACTCTTTGCCTTCTCTGTGCTTTGATGCTTCCATTTTCTTCTTTCTTCCATCTCATGTATCATCTCTGTCGTTACCCATGGTTTGCGAGGAGCTGCTCCCTTCTGGAATCCTATCATCTCCACTGCTGCTGTTTTCACAACCTCCTTTAGTCTATTCCATCTTTCCTCTGTTGTCATCAATTTTCTTTCCTCCAGATGTTCCTCTATCTTATCTGATAGTGCCTTGCTGTTTGTTTTCAATTTTTCTCTATCCCACCTTTTCTTCATTGCTTTCTTTTTCTTGATGAATTTTAGTTGCAGGTGCACTGTCATTGCCACCAGGTTATGGTCCGTGTCTGCATCAGCACCCGGCAGTGCTCTGGAATTTTTCACGCTATTTCTATATCTTTGTCTAACCATGATATAATCCAGTTGGTATCTTGCGCTATCTCCTGGTGCTTTCCATGTATATCTTCTCCTTTTTTCTTGCTGGAACCAAGTGTTTGTTATCAACAGTTCCTGTCTTTTGCAAAATTCTACTAGCTTCTCTCCTCTTTCATTTCTCTTTCCTAGTCCATATTTGCCTACATATTTTTCTTGACCTTCTTCTCCAACTGATGCATTCCAATCTCCCATTACAATTGCATAATCATTTCCTTTGATGTTTTCAAGTTTTTCTTCTATCATCTCGTAGATACTATCCACCTCCTCTTCCTCATGTGTCGTTGTGGGCATATAGACCTGTACGATCACGATATTCACTGGGTTGGGCTCTTACTGTCACCATGATCAGTCTGTCTCCATGTCTCTCCACCCTGTCAACACATTTTGCGACTCTTTCATCTAATAGGATCGCTACCCCATTTTGACTTTCCTCTCCTCCAGTGTATATCACCCTGACCCCTTCACTCACAAAATCTCCTGCCTCTTTCCATCTGACCTCTGATAGTCCCAAAATGTCTAAGCCCGCCTTCCTCATCTCTCCGATCACATTTGTCAATTTCCCGGATCTCCTCATCGTTCTTACATTCCACGTTCCTATCCTTAACCTTTCTCTTTCTTTTTCTTGTTTTTCTTCTTCTTTACAAGGATTTCGCTTGTTGACGACCGAAGAGGCCTTGTTCCCTCCCCTGCCGAACGCGACTCTTTCCAATGATTGGATTGAATCGTTCACGTCGTTATCTGTATTCAATTCTGGCGTCATTTTCAGTTTAACTCGGGATAGTTAGAGAGGTGGTTTCCCGTTGCCTTCCTCCCGGTGTTTTTCTCGAGACACCATCTCTCTGCGTCAATGATCTCCATCGTCCGTCCTTCGGTTTCTTCGCCCTTGGGCACTCGCTTATACCGGCGAGGACTCGGTCGTCCACCACGCACTCTGTGTACAACAGGGGACCTCGTGAAGGTGTCGTGGTGGGCATTTGAGTAGCAGAGGCTCTGTTAGACGCTTGCTCAAGTTGTCCGTCCTTGGGATGATTCGGTCATGTGGTCTGAGACGCAGGGAATAGGTGTATAGTGTCAGAACATGCGGTCCGAGTCCACCAATGCAGCATTAAAGAGGTTCTCATCTGCCGTTCTACACAGCTGTCCTACTGTTGGGTCATCCTCTGGTAGGTAGCGTAGTCGGACCACACAGTCAGTCGATCACGGACTGTAGGCCTGTTGTTGTCTATTAATTGCACTTCTGCTGCCCCGCAAAACCCCACAATGCCGGTGACGCGTAAAATAACAAGAGGGCCACAGTGGTCATGAAGCATTGGTCCCGCGAGGCCATGTGCCATCATGAAGCGCAGGGCATACATCGACTGTCTAGCTTGAAGCATAGATGCCTATGCTTTATATGTGTTTGTGGTGATATCAAAACGGATGAAAAAGCGGCGCACTATGATTTTCCCCAAGAGACGGCAGAGGATAGACGTGACCGATATTGGGCGGAAGTCATGAGCGACCTACACGGGGTGGGATACCTTTTGGCACGGGAGTTATAGTAAATGTTCGCGTTTTTTTTATAGCGACCGTATAGGCTACGGCCTCGACCCTGCTCATTTTTCAATGAATTGATCGGGTGAGATCCTTCGAAACACCACCGCTCGTCCGTTAGAATGGACGCCATGCCATTAATTTTAGGGTCCCCTTGCAAGGACCTTGTCAGCCCAAGATTAAAATCTCTTAAATAAGCCAGCACCGGTATAAGCGAACCGCGATCCGCACGCTCTCTTGCACAGTGACGCTTGATTTCCACTGCAGCGGAATTGAGGACATGATGGAAAGTGTAAGGTTCAATTTGTTCCCACTCAGATATTTATTCTCGACTTGGCAAGTGGTGACAAAAATGATTTGTTGTAGGGCAGAAAATGACTGGCCTTTACGCCTGCTGACCAGCAGAAAGATTACGCCTATAATATAATAATAACGATAATTCAGGCCTACATGAACCAGCGATTCATCATTAACGCTAGTATTTGCACTCAACAGACGTTAAACCCTCCTGCATTATGCATTGACAGGATGGACAGTGATAAATACTGCATGTGTGCAAGCCAGTGTATGTAGATATACGTAGTCAGAGCTGCGTGGTTGCCTTATTAGAAGTTGTATGTGAAACGAGGGGTAGTCTTCTACCTTATAAGCAGTCACGTCAGATTCGCATTTAAATTCGACTCTTGTTAAACTTGTTATCATCTGTTACTACTAGCCTAAATCATGTAATCTTACTGCGCTCCTGTCAGTTTGAATTAATAGACGAATTTTAGGCCTATAATATTAAATGCAATTGTCCCAAAACCCGGGGTCTTCTCAGTTCATCTTCTTTGCCGAGTGGTTCAGAGCTCTACCAGGATGCCCGAAACCCCGGATCTCAACAAAGGTTTGTCCTCGGTCCGGCTCTCGTGGTATATCGAGAGGCTTGAATAGGTCACCAACGACACACGCAAACACGTAGAACGCCGCTTTATTCGTTCTTCTCACAGACGATCGACAATGTTCACATCGACACGCAACTTGACATCGAGAACTGTTCAGCTGCTTCCCCGTCCTGTCGTCGAGAAGGCCCTCTAGCGACTGCTTCTCGGATGACTGGTCCGTAGCTCGACGGCAGGTCCTCTTCCCAGTCGAGTCTGCTAGGCCGATGCTTCGCTCGAGGCCGAATCTCCAGACTGACTCTTCCTTGGCCAACCTCCGCCTTTTATAGCCGAATTCCCCTTGAGATGTCACTTTGCCCTATGACTCATCATTTTCCCATGAGATGCTGTTCGGAAATGACACCCATATATAATTTAATGCATCCAAAGTCCTAGCGACCCATAAACGTCATCTCATATGGGTGTCGATTTGCCAATCTATCCCACGCATTTCGTAAGACAAAATTCCCAAAACGACATCGGTCCGTATTGAACCAACGGCGCTCCATAAGATGTCGATTTATCAGGTTACCTAGTGCAATTGCCATGGTGCGCGACCCCAAATCGTCGTCATCCTCACAGTGCTCTCGATGTCAATAATTAAACAGTGCAAAAATACTGATAATTACATTAGCGGCACCCCATGCTTACCGTTTAAGTAATGTTGAGGACCTCTAAGCATTGCTTAGAGGTCCTCAACATTACTTCTATTCGACTACGAGCGTCAAAACTTTTCGTAATAAGCTAATAATTAATAGGGGCCTAATATATAGGCCCTCGTCAATCAATCAGTTTACTGAAAAGGAATAATAACAATCGATATTGTAGTCATTCAAAGAAAGTAGGTAGCATAGGTATTCAAAGGTGAGACCAGAAGGGACAAGAACCGCTAACAGGGCCACATGTACTTTCTTCGTCGCCATCTGTAGGCCCCTAATGCCTTTAATTTGGTGACCCTGTTCAAGCGGAACTCTGGTTCCCTCTGGGTCTACCGGTTGTTTCTCAATACCCATGTCAATGTTTCATGTCTGTGTTTTCTTTTGCTGACTTTTTGTGATTCAATAAACGAAGAATGAATGAATGAATGAATGAATGAATAACAGAATTCATGACGGCATTCTCAACAGTGTCACAATCATCAGATTCTGTTACCTTTAGCCTATAATGCATGCAGTGTTATTTTAATTATTTTCTATACTATCAAAACTCAGTTTGTGCTTTGAATGATAGGCCATAGGCCAATGTTATACAAATCTTTTAATAGGTACAATCGAAAATGACATTAGACATTAGAAACCGGCTTTATAGAAGTTGATGAGTATATACGTCTAATAATAGCTATAGTAATAATATATGCTCTTCCTAAAGCGTTTCAGAATGAATCAGCCTGGCTTGTAGGTCTATGGTTAATTTGCAATCGAGGTTCATTAGGCCTAATATTTATAATTTGCAAAGATAGGTGCAATCAAAGATCGACCTGCCTATCGAAAGTTTAAAGTTCATGTAGGCCTATAGCTAGGGCCTACCAAATAATAACCTATTAATCTAGAACGCCTAAACGTTGGGCCTATCTGTCACCTTCGCCAAGGTCCGGCAAGATAATGAACTTTGTAACCTAATCCAAAGATACGGAAAGGATAATTAAGCTGCAGGGCTCGACCGGGCCTTTAATTAGGAGTCGAAAAGCACTCAGAAAGCCACGGAGGTTTAATAATGCATAAACAAAACGAGACCTAATAATTAAGTGATAAGCAATGTATGCGTAGAGATCGAGCTACAATAGACAAGGCCTTGCACCGATCACAGCTGCAATGGGTGACGGAAGTAGGGTCTGTGTAATTAAAATAAACTATTCTAAGTTCACAGTCAGTTTTGTCCCACAGTTAGCCTACAATAGCTGCATTAGGCCTACAGCAGATCGATCAGCTCAGCAATGGCTACGTCCGTGTTGGAGAATTCACAGATTAAACTCTGAATCTAATAGATCGACATCTGGTAAGTGCATTTTAAAAATGTTTATGCATTGGCTATACCGGTATGTGTATAATATTTACTTATGAAATAAATTTATTGAAACTAGTCAGAGACGTGCTTTTCCTACGCTATAGCCTAAATGATGTCAAATTTAATTGAGGACAAACCATTAATAATAATAACATAATAATAATAATATTCTTCTTTAGCCTAATTAACTAGACTTAATAATAACATAATAATAATAATATTCTTCTTTAGCCTAATTCAAACTGACATGTAGCCTACGCAGTAAGATAACATGGCACAATATTAGTAACAGACGATAACACGTTAACAGGAGTCGAATTTAACTGCATGGCAGCCATGCTAGGCGCCCATCTGTCCCTACTACTTATTTTACCAATGCCATATGGCGAATGGAAGGCTGAGTCAACCGCTTCCTACTTCATGTGACAGGCTCGAGATCTGCTCTTCACGCCATTGAATCAGTGATGTTACCATCTAGCGCTAGGCCTATCGGCCTCCCCATTCATCAGCAAACATTCCTATAGGCTCGCTTACACACAGAGAGCTTATAACCAACAGATACTTTAAACGTCGTCTAAAGTTCAAACCGTTGATCTGGACATAATTTCACCCGGACAATATCTCGCATATAATATTATCGTGCCCATACGGAAGCAGGCGGAGTCGTACAACAAAATTAAAAACCCTGGGACAAATCTCTCCTCTGAGTGTACGTCGCACCACACTACCCTTTGCGTGTTAACGCTAAGCACAAGACAATAGCACCATGCAAAATAAGCTGATGCGTTGGAATCTGGCGTGAAAAGAACTCTGGAATTAAGCTAGGTTTTTAAAAGAGTATTTATTGTATCTAAAGAATTACTGCAGCTAGCTGTGTGCTGGATGAAATCTAGCGCCAATTTAAAAGCCAAGTCATTTCGCCGCGTGTACCAATTCATTTTTCTAGTTCGGGTTTGTAGGTCAGCCAATAGACTGTGAGTTAATGGGAGCAAAGTTCAAGGCCGATAGGTCAACGTTCGAACCATCGACCTATATTGAGTCAATATAGGTCGATGGTTCGAACGTTCTAAGATGTTGCATGTGATGTAAACAATATAAAACTTCTGATCGGAAAGTGTGGTTTAATTTTTGCTTCCGGTGGCCTTGTGAAATGGAAAACTGAATTTCGACTATACACTTGTACGAATACACGGCATGTCGTGTTTCATTGTTATTCGTCATAACCTATAACGCTCACACCTCACTATATTCAAAGGTCACTCTTCATCTCTGCTCAAAATCAATGCTAGTATAGTTCAAGGCTCTGTCTTAGGACCTACCAATTTCTCCATTACTGGTTCAGACCTGCACCATGCTCAGCCCCTTAATCTTATGCTCAAATTTGCAGACGACACTTACCTCCTTACTGGTTCCTCTCAAGCTCATACTATTCCATCTGAACTGCATTTAATCTCTACCTGGGCTTCTGCCAATAATCTTACCTTAAATAGCTCTAAATCTAAAGAAATGATCATTTTCCGCCCTCGACACCAATTTGACCCTCCTCCTCCATTGCCTAGTATTACCAGAGTTAAAACTTTGAAAATACTGGGTGTCATCCTTCAAGATAACCTCAAACTCACAGCCCATATAGACCACCTGACAGCAACTTGCTCCTCCTCTTTTTATGCTATAAGAAAACTCAAAACCCATGGCCTTTCTTCCTCATCCATCCATAATGTAACCAAAGCCACTACCGTTGCTAAACTTCTATATGCCTCCCCATCCTGGTGGGGTCTCACGCTGGCTTCCGATAAAGAACGCCTGGAAAAACTCCTAAAAGAGCCAAACGCCTTGGTTACCTAGAGCAATCCTTTCCAACAGTCTCTGAACTTGCCAATATAGCCGATGCTAAACTCTTTTCTCCATATTACACAACCCTAAGCATGTACTTCACCAACTCCTACCTCCACTCCGACCCCTCTCCTCTCACCAACTAAGACCTAGAGCACACAACCATATTCTCCCACCAAAGGACAACAGTACTCTCAATTTTTTCCCAGATCATTATATAAAAATATTTACTAGTTTATCCTAAAATCTTCTAATCGAACTTCAATTATCCATTATCACTCATGTTAACATTTCTGCGTTTTTGTCAGATTGTTTTTCTCAATTAAACGAATATATATATACCTTTATTAGAGTTGCAGGTGTCACTCATAAATTAGGGTACACCTTGACACGTAAATAAAAAAAACTACGATACTACCGTGTTCCCAGTACTAATGGGTACCAAGGGCAACGCTAATTAACCTTCGTTAAAGGATGACACAGCGTATTTAAACAGAAACTGCTCATAAATACGCTAAGTAACGACACCTAAATGCAAAATTATCCCCGCATCCTATCGTAATTGTGATTGCAAAGAAATCGGGACTTAGACCTACATAAGCCATGCTACCAACAGTACCCTGGAAGTTCTTTTGAGTAGAGCATGCACGGCGGCTGATCACACGAGATAAGCATCGCATTCCCTTCTTTAATTAGCGTAATCTAACCTGACAGTAGTGTATGTGCACCTATTGGATATCACATCTAGTGTACAGGCCATAATTATTCGTAACGCATGTAAAGCAAGGTCTGTAGTTTACGGAATCTGGCATGATCTGGAGTATGACTTCTTAACATGATAAATATTCGAGGCTATATGCGATGATACCATCTTAGATCTGTTTTCTCTGAGGTAGATATGGATCTGTGAAAGTTGTCTGTCTTGGTTAGAGCGTTTTAATATTGTTAAATATAGATAACTTTTAGGAAAACTATTTCTTCATTATTTGTTCGTAATATGTTCCTTATTTCTCTGATTGATTTAGGTTTTCTGACAGGAGTGGGCGGAAAGGGCTTCCAAGCAGGGCATTACAATCCTCAAATCTTCCTCTTGTCGACTTTATTTGTTGTGTATTCTTGTGCATGTAATTTGGAAAAGAGTCTTGGAATAATAATTTTTCATTTATAGGAAAAAGAAGAGATCTCATAGAATGAACATCAATGACATTGCGAACTTAGTTAATGAAGATGACCTTCCAGATCTTAGCTCGGCCACCGACCTGTGTGCCAAGTATCATGTGCGAAATATGCTTGGAAGGTATTGTCTTATTTTCAAGTTTATATTTCACCGAAATGAAGCAAGTTGGACTTTCTGTATCTTTTCATTAAAGACTGTTCTTTTATTAGGCTGGAAGATATGGGGTATGAAAGCTTTAGTAATTTGCAGCATGGGTGCTTAATTCGATTTTTAATGGTTGCTTGTATACCGTACCCATTTTAATGTTCAAATTTAAAAGTGCTAAATAAAAATTTGCTGTCTCTTTTCTGATGTGCCTTGTATGAGCTTTAAGCAAAATTACAGGTTCTTTCTCAAGTTTTCATATCCATATGGAGTCTTTCTTTTCAAAGTCTGGCCTAAAATTCAACCCAATTTGTTGCAAGACTTTGGACTGCCCGTAGTTTACCTTTATGAAGCCAGGTCAGTCACAGTGGTGTTACATGTAAGGCCAATAAGTCTGAATGTTCCGATTTTTACATGAAATTTTGTTCCATGTGCAGAGGTGTAAGCAGTACAGTCAGACGTTGTTTCGACAAAAGTGACTATAAAGAATATGCCATCAAGATCATGGATCTTACGGCTGATCCAGGAATTCTTGTTTCAATCCAGTCAGAGATCAATGTCCTCAAACAGTGTGCTGGTCATCCAAACATAAGTATGATACCATTAACTCTCGGAATTCAGTTTTCATAATTAGTTGAGCTAATTGATTACTTGTTTATACATCAAAATTTTTTTACAGTGTCTTTTGTGAGCTTGTCAAAAGCATGTCTAGTCTTGTCGACGTTACAATGGATAAAGAATCACAAGAAAAGTTTCCTGAAAATTAGAATGATGTACACTGTCAGATAATTTCGAGGTTTTATGATAATTTTTAAGTTTTTCCTGTAGATGATTGATACTCGATTACTAGTATGGTAGCTGGAAAAGTTTCCAGTTTGCGGGGTCTTGCAGACTTATGGAAACTGATCTCCTGGCAATCAGACTTGGTTTGAAATCAGGATTATTGGATCCAAGGACAAGCATTATTCTTCCTATTTAGCTGAGCAATTCTTAATCTTTGTCAGATTATGGATATTTATTACTGAGCAAATTCAATGCAGATGTGCTTATGCTACTTGTGATTGCCATTCCAGGTAAAGAGCAAATGTAAAGCTTGTGTTTTATGAACTGTGTTGTCTGTATTTGTAGTCGAACTTCACGATGTTTTTCAAACGGCAACGTTCTTTTTCCTTGTGCTTGAGATGTGAGTTTTAAGCATTGTCTTTTCTTAATTGTCTGTTCATTTTGAATAATACTGAAAAAATTTCTAGAGTATTTAGATGTCACAGTTTTTTGTGCTTGAGATGTGAGTATTAAGTATTAGCTTTTCTTAACTGACAGTTCATTTTGAGTAATACTGAAAAAATTTCTTGAGTATTTAGATGTCTCAGTCTAAAAGTGATTAAAACTTCTGTCAGATTCATGCCTTCTCAAAGTGAGTAGCCTAAGTCAGTTTACCAATCAATCAATCCATCTATTCACTGCATCCTTTTACACCTTTTTTAAAATTAAAGTTATCTCTTCTTACAGTATCCCATTATAGCTTGATTGCAAGCAGAAATGGGTTACATGAACTGCGATAACTATTCATTTTAGGTTAAATGATTCAAAAGGTATTTTCATTGATTCAATTGATACACTGAATATACCTTTTAAATTATTTCACGTTTATTCCAAGCTATATTGACTTTGTCTAGTTGCTTGTCCTAAGTACCAGTATATTAATAATCAAGTGTACACTGGTAGTTTTTTCTATTTTATTTTTGTTTCTTATTGTATTAGGTGTAAAGGTGGAGAGCTTTTTGAACATCTGAATAATAGAGTCAAACTTTCGGAAAAACGAACAAGGTGACTTGTTAATATGCACAGCAGTAAATTTTCATGAAAATTAACATGATATACAGTTTTATGATAATTTTGAGGTCTAGAATATAACATTTGAAGTTATTACTGTGCATTTGCTTTTTAATTGAAGTTTATTACTTTGTCAAACCCTATGGTATAGTAAACAAAAGATTTTAATATCCCAACAAGGTAACTCAGTTTCGATATATGGCATCCTAAATCTAATGCGTTTTGTAACTTTTGTTTATTAAAATCTATTATTTAAGCAAATCTGCATGCTAAAACTTTCTTTTATGATGATTTATATGGCTAAATTTAACTTTTTTAATGAACTTGTTGAATCTTTGACTGATGCTGTCTTCATATTTTGCATTGTAGACATGTCATGCGACAGCTTTTGGAGGCAGTAGAATACATTCATTCAAAGAATATTGTACATCGTGATCTCAAGGCATGTTTTTAGTACCATAGTTAATATAGAAAAGCTGATTTCTACTTTGTTTTGTGCTGCAAAAGACTGTGTAAAGTAAATTTATGTAGCAGGCTAATCTTGTTACTTACCAATACTATCCAATATTATCTTGCAATTCACAACAGGCTCTAAATTTGTTTATAAATTTGTTGCTATTAGTTTGTCTAGCAAGTATGTTGGTCCTGAGGATACACACTGCCATTGTAAAGAATCATTAAATGGAAATTTGTTATTAATTTGCCACATTATTTATTGTGGGATTTTAGCCAGAAAATATTTTGCTTGATGAGTCCTTCAACGTCAAAGTCTCAGACTTTGGATTTGCAGTTAATGTCAACAGTGACACAGAGCTTAAAGGTAAGTAAAACTGGTTAGAATTAAAATTTAAGTTTATAGAAAAAATTCATGCTTCATGGTAATGATCATTTGTTGCTGAACCTTAGATTATTCCAGTGCTTCCCAATCTTGTATGCAGGGCTTTTTTAAGGAAATTTTAGAACTGCACAACCTCTTCTCTTTTTTTCAAAGACCCATGGTAAATTTTTCCCAATTGGATGACAATGACCTTTTTTAGCAATTTTTCACTGCACAAAAATGCTTTTACAGTTGCACAAATTGATTTTGAACTGCACATTTTGTGTAGAACTGCACGCTTAAAAAAGCCCTGCTTGTATGGCTACGGAACCTTTTTGATCTGACAACTTTATTGACAGAACCGTGATCTAAACAAAACATAATCTGGTATACGTAATGTAATTAATAATAATAATAATAATAATAATAATAATAATAATAATAATAATAATTTTCTTTATTAATTCAAACCGACAAACGCAGTGTGATTACAGTGTACAGTTATGCAATTCAAATCTTAACTACTAACAGAACAGACAGCCTGCTTTTAATTTCTTAAATTCTCAATGCCTGTACCTCGTTGCAGTATGACAACTTGTTTTTTCAATAAACGAAAATATATATATATATAATACAACGGCGCTAATAGCAGCCTACAGAGCATGTCCGCCCTACGGGGGCTCGAACTCAGTACCTCTTGCTCTCTGTGCCAGATGTTATCTAATGTGCTATAATTGTCTAATTAAAATAACACTTATCTAATTTCCTCGGGGACGGTTGTCTTCCTCTCATGGAACCTTAGAGTCTGCAGAACACACTTCGGAAAATGCTGGATTATTTAATCCAGGGTCTGTAACTGAAAGATTAAATCAGTTCGTAATATTCAGTTGCTATTGATCTTTGTTACTTATCAATTAACTTCTGCTTTACGACATATGATAATATAGTTGAACGCTTTTCCATGCTTTTAGAGAGATAGTTCTCGTTCCAAAGACATTTTCAGTAAAAACATACATGGAAACTAATTTAAGTTTAGATGTCTGTAATATAGTCTCTAATGAGGACAGACAATATGAGCTACTAAAAGCTACAATATTTTGCATATTTGTTTTAATGTTTTGTAGATCTCTTCGGTACTCCTAGCTACATGGCCCCTGAGGTTTTCCACCAGTCCATGTACGATAACGCTACTGGCTATGGCCGGCCTGTTGATATGTGAGTACTTTCAGTGTTCTTATCATTCTTCATTTACAGATGCATTCAGTTTATACGCTAGGTTTCAGAATCATAGATTAATCAAATTATATGTTGCAAAAGGGAAGTTTGGTATGAACTTATATCATTGAAATTTTTAACAAGTTTGCCAAAGGTGAGCGTTATTAGCATTCTAATGCGAACTTAATTACTTGCATACAAATGCCGGTATGTGAAGGAGGAATTTCTTGTAAATTGTCTGGTTTCAGTATTAGAGCAAAGAAATAGAGAGAATTTCTTGAACTTAATTTTGTGTTGAGGACAGCTGTTGAACTTTGCACATCTATAATGAGACACCAAGACCTAAACTACATGTAGTACAATAAATATCAGCTTTAGTGTTTTTTTCAGATGTTCCAATTTTTTCTTTTGTATGTTTTGATAATTTCCTATGGCACTGTTTTGCAGGTGGGCGACTGGAGTCATAATGTACACTTTGTAAGTTAGATCTCAAATTCATAACAATCAATATTTGTTAAGAAATATGTTTTTCGTCATATTTGTCTTATTTATAGATATAAACAGCTATGGTTTTGACTTGCTCAAAACATGGTCGAATGTTTAAAACTTTACTACTGTCCATGATGTAGAGCAGTTTTTACAAATGTGCTAAAGGCAGTATATAAATGTCTGTTTTTTTCCACACATTGGTTTCCTGTTGCCAATTTTAAAACATAGAACTTGCCAGGACATAGCCGTATATTAATACATGCTATTTACATATAATATTATTACATATGTACATTACACATAGTAATAGGTACTTACATTCAGCATGCATGCGGTATGCATGCATGTACACACATGCATTTACACATGCACGTTGCATGAATAGTTTATGCATACCTATAATCCTATATACATACATATAAGTGTACATACATATGCGTATATACATATATAGATATTGTAATTGTAATTGTAACTGAATATTTATATATTGATGTGCATACATACATATTTAAGTAATTGCCTGCAGACATATTATGCATGTACTTGTCTACATGCATATATAACTCACACACTCATACATACACAAATATATACAAATCTACTGATGCTTGGAATTGAAACCACATTTGTTACAGCGAAATATTCTTGAGCTGTTACATGAAGTCAGTCATAATTTGCTTAACAAACTTCTGTTTTGATAACTTTCTACCATTTCAAGTGTCTTTCATTCTTTTAAAGTTAGATGTCATGAATAAACGGTGTCATGTCGGTGATTTTCTAGACTTGCTGGGTCGCCACCATTTTGGAACCGGAGGCAGCATATTATGATTCGTCAAATCATGGATGGAAAATACTCGTTGAGCAGTACAGAGTGGGAAGGTGTCTCTCAAGATGCCAAAGATCTGGTTAGTTTACTCAGTTGTGAGCAAAACTTACTCAGTTTTCTGATGGCTAGCTTTCCTGTGTGTATGATCACATTTCTTATAATACTGATGGGAATAGAAAGTTTAAAATATGCTGTATACATTTGTGATAACTTGACAGATGTAACCTGCATTTGTGAAGAGTTGGTATTGTTAGGTTTAAATGAGTTTCTAAAATATTAATTGTCGGTTCTCAATATGGAACCAACTCCGTTCATCAACTCGTTCTTTGAAATTACCTGGTGGTCCAGGTGCTTCCTTTTGCTGTCTTAAGACCGCTCTTTTCACTCGGGATCTTTCGCACTGGGAGTGCCTCTATCTATCTATCTATCTATGGAGCCTCTGATTGGTGTTCACTGTGAGAGGCGCTTTTTAAATTTATAAATACAATACATTGCAAAACCATAAAAGTTTAATATGCTTGTTTCATTTCTTATTGCAGATTAAGGGAATGCTGGTTGTCGATCCTTCCAAGCGGTTCACAGCAAAACAGTGTCTGAAGCATCCCTTCTTCAGGATCAAGGAAGTTACTCAGAGGACGGCGGTTAGAAAGCAGTTTACATCTGGCTTTTATTAGCATTTTAACTGCTATTAGCACTTACTCCTCTATTTTGAACAGCTTGCTTCACTTCCCAGGGTGAGTTTGAGATGCCATGCTTCTCTAGTTACCAGAGGTGCTCGATAGTGTAGTGCTTAGTGTGCTGGACTCTCAATCAGATACTCTGGGGTTCAAATACTCTGGGGTTCAAATCCCTGCAATGGCAGAAATTTGGTTCGAGATTTCAGTTACAGTGCCAGCAAGGTCAATGCTGAAATGAGAAGGGAAAGTATGCAGGCTCTGGTATGAGCCAAACATAGTTGCCTGAGATTTGTCTGGGTTTATGGCCAAATGGTTGAAGCAGAACCAAGTATACACTGAAGAGTGGAAGGCTTCTAGTTTTACCATTGAAGACTGATCACTGAAATTCCAGTCAATATCTTCCTGTGCCATGTTCTCGTTGTTTGTTTGCACCACCCACTTACCTTAGACCTTAGTCCTTCCTCGCGCTGGCAGCGCATCGGGCGACACCCACTAGTCTTTGAAATTCCTCAGATTGATTATACAATTGATTATATTATTTCTTGATAATTTCTGCAGTCAGAATTCTTGATCATAAACATGCCAATGCATAATACGCTTTTGCACAGAACCTGCACAGAATATGCAGCCATAGTTTTAAATAGGAGTTTGTATCTATGCTTTCAACAGTCAATTCAGTTTGCCTTCAATGTTTTGTTGGTCTAATGCCAGAACCTATTTTTATGTTCTACAGAACATTAACTTGAAGTTTCACGCTCGACGGAAGTTTAAGGTTGGTTCAGTTGTAAAATCACTTGTTTTTAGCTAACTAGATGCAGCCGTATTTTAAAATAAGAGATGCTCATCGTTTTCTTTAGTTAACTGTCATTACAAACGAATATACCACATCAGTTTGCAAAACAGTGCGCTTTATAAATCTTCATATGATAATAGTAATTCAATTGGCATGTTATTTGTTATGGTAGTGGTATGGATTGTTATGGTATGGACAACAGTAGTCTGGATTAGACATTGTATCATTGTATGTTGCTTGGTGTGCTATTTGTTTGGTCTTAATGTTTATTTGAACCTTAACATTTTATCTCTGATGAGGTGATTCTCAAGAACCGTAAAATTAACACATGAAACCCAAATGAAAATCTCTCATCTCAGCACTGATGAGTCTTTTTGAAGTTTGCATTACATGAAATTTGATGTCTGTTGTGATTTCTAGGCTGGCGGATTTGTTGTTGCGGCCATTCATCGCATGCATATTCTGAAGATTCAAGACTCTGTAGTCAGTCTCGATGAAGTAACAAACAATCCTTACGAAGTCCGACCTCTTCGCAACTTGATCGACATGGGTGCGTTCCGTATTTATGGACACTGGGTGAAGAAGGGGGAGAACCAGAACCGGGCCGCACTTTTTGAGAATGTTCCACGTCATGATGCCAATGGACATGGGGCGTGGAACTGATTGCCAATAGTAGCGATAGCCTTGTAGTGGCTTTGAGTGTTGCTTGGTTTTCTAGTGACTGTTCTAGCATGGTTTTATATCATGTATTGTTCTGCAATGGTTGAAAAGTAGCAGTATTTCGAGTTTTATTTCTGCGGTGTTTGGTTTGTTTACTTTATCGGAAGCCGAATGCTTTTGTGGTAGGAGATCATTAGGCATCGATTTTTGCGCACAGTTAACCATTCCACTTGATTTAGGCACAAGCAGTTTTTAGGCTCAGCTGTGAGGAAGACGATTTCCTACACTGTATGCTGTGTGCATTTTCTCAACAGTCTTTGCTGGTTTATTTAATTTTTGTAGTGAAATCTGTAGACAGTTTCATAATAATTTATTTTCTAACATATTAAGCGATACATTGGATAGTACTAGTTGAGCTATCTGCACTCAAGCCTTCACTACTCAGCTTCTTTATATTTGCTGTGCCTTACTGACTGATTAGTTCCAGTCATAATTATATAATTATTTCATGCAGCTATGACTTTATTTTCTTCTGTATTGTCCCAATTTAGGCTTTTACAGTAGGCTTGGAAATATGTTCTCACATTCAGTTTAAATTTTATTTGTCACGTAATATTGAGAATCTCAGTTAAAAATAGTTTGAGAAAATTTCAGAATTGGCCTTGGAGTTTCATTTCAAGTTTCTCTGTATCTTAACCTTTCCAAATGCTGAGTTGTTATTAGCGAATGAAGCAATTCTATTATGATTTGTTTTAACCCATGATTACTTACCAATGCAGCTGTGACCAGGCTGAATAGATTTAATCTTTCAGTTTTTATTGTGCCTTTGAACTAAACGAGTCCTTCAGTATGTAATGTTTATACTCAGGAGCGTAGCGAGACCTAAATTCAAGAGGAGGCAACTTCACAGACCATTGGCAAAATCCTGGTCATTGAGGTAATTAGTCAATGGAAGTTCCAGTATATAAAAAAGCAAGAGGAGGCAACTGCCTCCTCGTGCCTCAATGTAGCTACGCCTATGTTTATACTTCAGCCTTTTAAGCCTTTAAGATTAATATACAGCTCAAGAATGTGAAAACTGTTGACCTACAAGTCTAAGGTTCAGTTCCAAAATCACTCGAATTCAACACTTAGTCGAGTCATACAACATGTATATATTTGTATTATTTTTAGACTGTTGTTACATCTAGCAATTTAATTAGTACCAGTCAAGGTCACAAGTAGGTGCTTCATCAATGCCTACATGGATTAGCATTGTTTGTAGGCCTACTTTTGTCTAAAGATTCTTCAACCCACTTGACTGCATATCTGGAGACAATTGGTAAAGCAACACAAGCAACAATTAATAACGTTTGATTACATTATTGATTAGATTAACCCAGAATGAACTTACAGAGCATACATAGATTGGAACTGGACTGAGCTATTCAATTGATGGTCTCATCAGAGTTGTTCGTATATGTTTCGGTATATCGTTGTTGCTATCTTATGTTTTGCGGTGGAATGATTTTGTAAACACGGATATAGCTTACATTTGTAATGTCAGCAGTCATTTTCCAAACAGTTTTTAGTGGGTGTCTGCTTAGGTTAAGTTTTATCCTGATTATTGATTTTAATTAGGAGCAAGTGTGTTTTTTAGTGAGTAGCATTTTATGACTTGGAAATTCTGAGATTTAAATTTATGATTTAAATTTGTGATTTCTTATTGGTTAAAGCTGAGACGATTATAATCATCTCAGAGTGGACATGACGCAAAGAGTTCAACCGCAATACCTCCTTGAGAACTACTGGTTTTGCCGTCAGCGTTTCACTAAAATGTATTTTTATGTTTTTTTGTGTATCACCCCGGTAACTTAAAAGGATTTCTGTGGTGCTCGACTACAAGCGTCTTAACAGAAGAGGCGACTGAAGTACATATCTATCTCGGCTAAATGTCACTTGAAAACTGAGACTTGAGGATAATCACCTCTCGATGCCTCAGTTAACCGTTTGTTTTGTTAAATTTCAACAGATGAGTCACATTGTAAGAACCGTTTCTGATGTGCATAAAGACTGTTGCTTGTTTAATGTGGCTGTGTCTATTTTCTAAGCATGTGCTTTTGCTGGCGGCTTTTGTAGATGTAGACTGTTTTTTCAGATTGATACAATAATTTTAGTGTCTTGTAGTTTCTACTCTGCACTTATCAGGAATTGCATAAATGTATTTGGGAAAAGTTTTTGTCTTTGCACGGGGACTTGGGATTTAGCTGGTGAAAATTTGGATGTTAGTTTAACACTTTAACGATGAGAGTGTACTAAAAGTAACTGGAAAATCAATGCAGCTCGTAACTAAAGTGTTAAGGGAGAGCATTTCTATCAACTCTTAAAAGAAGACTGTAAATTGTTTACTTCATTTACATATAGATTGAAATATTGTAGTTAATTTCTTTGATAGCATGCTGTATGAAATCTTAAAATTTAGTGTGTTGCGTTTTGAATAAGATTCAGCTGGCGGCTTTTGTAGATATTGTAGATTAAAGAGTGCCTTATTATGAAATGGTTGCCAGTTGAATACGAGAGGTCTCTGGGGCAAGTTATTTTCCCTCCTGACATTAAGCAGCAGAATTTGATCAGATAGGATGTTAACAATAGGGATTCATGCATGCCCCATTTGGCCGTACGCTGCCCTAAACTTGGTATCTTGCTAAATTTTGTTCCCTCATATCCTCAATCTGTCTGTAGCATTGTGATTATGGAACTAGGGATTCAACCTTTGCTGGTTAAGATCTCGGGCAAGGACATCCTCACCCGTGTCCTGCTGTTGCTTATGAGTGACCCACTGGACACAAACACTGAGTTTACTCGTTTTGCTCTTTAACCAAGGCCACATTAACTTAAGTTTGGCAGCCACTACTTATGTGGAATAAAACTAAAACATTTGCACAGCGAAAGTTTTTTGTCATTTACCAAGGCCGTATTAACTGGATATTTAATTAGACTGCAGTTACTTCTGTAGGAGAAACATTAGTAATACTACAGCGGACAGCTACAAAGCTACATCTGAAGACTGGTAATAAGAGTTAAGAAATGAAACTGAACCACTTTTGCGTTCAGTGATTTCGTGTTTAACTGTGTTGGCCTCTGCCTGTATGTTAATCTTGCAAATGAAAGTGCTAAATGTTTTATCTGAAGGTTTATTTACATGTTTTGCTTATTTAACTCCGATATCTCATGCACATAATTATGCTGTACATCGGGTTGTCAGTGTTCGCAAAATGTTACCCCATTAACTGACTTTACGGTCTGTTTCTTGTGTCTTTCACGCACAGCTGACACCACTCGATCATGCCGAGTGTTTTAGACTGATGCTTCTCTAGATTGATGTAGGTCTATGTGTATATGCTTAGGTGTGTGTCTGTGTGTGTGTCTGTGTGTGAGCATGATTGTATATAATATGTATTGCATGCATGGTGGTTTATTTACGCAAGTAGAAGATTGCCCTGCACACACGTAGCAAGACTTAAATTCAAGAGGAGGCAACTTCACAGACCATTGGCAAAATCCTGGTCATCGGAGTAATTAGTCAATCGAAGTTCCAGTATATATAAAAAGAGCAAAACTGCCTCCTCGTGCCTCAATGTAGCTACGCCTATGTTGCCCTGCATTTGATAGATCTGGTTAAAGTCGTTAATGTGAACGAATAGCCAACCTCCCAAGACTGCCACATTCACTAGACACACATCTGACTGGCATTGTGCAACTGGTTGCAAGTATTAGCCAGTTGCTGACGTTTTCTTGGCATAATGAGGCTCTCTGCCAGGTTAAATGTGATCTCTTGCAGTTGTGTAGACTTTATAAATAAAGTCACCAGTTTTTATGATGATGATGGGAGGTGCACAGAGGAAGAAACAGACAAACAACAATTATCGTGATTTTAGTCTTTTACGATGTTTTCTTTGTGAAGTGGACTTTGAAAACCAGATCATATGATGCAAAACTTGGTTGACTATTAAAGCATGCATATTTTGCTCGGATTTTATGCAAATTTGTTATAATTGTTTATGCATTTAAAATGTGCTCGGTGCTTTAAAAGCTTTTAATTTGACTGTAGTTATTGTTATAAGCAACTTATCCATTTCTCCGTTTAAAAATGATTGATAGCATTTATTTAACAACGTCGCCAAGTCAAATTTGTGATGTATGTTATGTTTCTGTCACTGATTACAAAACACTGTACAGAGACAATATGCTAAGCTATGGGGTTCAAGACAGGTGTGCCGGTTACGGTATCCCCCAACCAGAAGACCCCATTGGAAATGGTGTACTGGGGTAGTTTGCATTTTTGGCTGTGCTCAGTGTATTAAGTCGAACTGTTTGGGTTTACGCATAAAATATTTTAAGTTGCATATATCTTTAGTTTGTACATCGACCTGAAATTAATTCACTCGTTTTTGGTGATACTGGATTTTCGTCTTGGCTAGTGATATATATATATATATATATATATATATATATATATATATATATATATATATATATATATACTTAGATACCAGACCCCATTGGGGTGACTTGAGCTTTCCTGAGTGGGTTTGCTCCCCTCCCCCATTTCCTCCGTGTATTTTACATAGACACGAGAGTTTAATGTATCTTGATAGTTGAACCGTGTTTACAGCCTATGTTTTATATGTATTATGTTGCTATTAGTTTGTAGCAGTCTATCAGAAGATCTGAATATCGCCATTGAAAGCACTTATAAATGAATATTTTATCTGTGCCTATTTTTATTTGGATAAGCTACTATAAGTTTTACATGGTTCAGACTGTTCGCTGCAAGTCACGTTCGAAAATGCTTGAAAGTTATAAGCCTATAGGCCCCTAGTTCTAGAAAATATGGCGATCTACCATCCAGCATTGTACTTTAATTTGTCGCTTAATTATAATAGCTTTGGTGGTAAATTCTGGTTTACGTTGATTTCGTCATAGACTTATTTTATAATTTAATAGCACAGTTGCTATAGTGTTGCTTTGTCGGTACCTTGGTAACATCGTTTTGTTGACAATTTACACACTTTTGGAAAGATATAACGTAACGTGACGTAATAATGTTGACATTTGCACACTGACGTAATTATTGGTCCTTTATTGTTCCAGGCTGACCTGACGTAGGCTAATTCTCTTCAATTTTTGCAATAGGCAACTTTACATTGGCATCTTTTTGTAACTAACGTAATTCTATTGACTTATTTTATGCTGGCATTATTGCGTTATTTATTATGTACCATTACTTACGCGTAATCAGTTTTACACTGACGTAATGGATAAGCAAATGTATATAGGTCGTGTAAGGGGAAGGAATATATAGCCCATAGACCTACAGGAATTTAGCCAGCTACACTGAGTCATCTATGTTGCGCTTGATTGGTAATATATTTTATCTGTGGAATGTGATTAAGATGTGGCCTTTAACTATATATATCTGCCGGGAATTAGAATCTATACCTAATCGTTTGGTGCTTTATTTTGTCCAGCCTTCCAAGTAGAAGCTTGTGGCTTGCTATTCTTAAACTGACGTTCAGTCAAAGTATCCCGATTGTCAATAATCTCGCATTATATTAGCTTAGTATTACTAATCAAGCAGCTGATGTGAGAGTGTAAGTAACCGGTTTTTGAAAAAAAAATACTTGAGTAATTGGTTATTTTGACTGGATTTTCGTCGAGGCTATCGTGACGCAGCATGACGGTTTCTTATAGAATGGTTTCCCCCCCCCCCGGATTTCTAAACCGGTTTATTCCAACGTAGGATAATCGTCATACATCCCCCGGATAGTCTTAGTGTTGATCTACTACATATTTCGTAAATTGATATTTTGAATCTATAGCCGTTTGTTGCATTTATATGTTTCCAGGCTTGGGGCAAGTATCAGCCTGTGTGCTTGCTCTTCTTAAACTGTCGACGTTCAGTCAAAGTATCCCGTTTGTCAATAATCTCGCATTCGAGAAGATTAGCTTAATATTACTAATCAAGCAGCTGATGTGGGAGTGAAACTAACCGGTCTGTGCTTGTAATTATTTTAGACAAAAATAATTAATGAATAGTTTGTTATTTTATTTGGATGACGTTCAGTTCATTTTACGAATTGACAATTTTTCTTATAGGCTTCTTAAAAAGATTTTTAATTGGATTTGGAATCTATTGTATTTAAACGTAGGATGATCGTCTGCATTTACGTGGCGCATGGGTGTTAAACTACATTATTGGTAAATTGATATTTTGGATTTGAAGAAACAACTTGTTGCATTGCACATGTTTGGGGCCAATATTTTATGCGTGACATGCTTGGTGCGTCGATGAAATTGTATAGGCCGTATAGGCCTACTTGTTAACCTATAGACACATTCATGATTGTAATTCATTTTGAATTAGAATGAAGGTCTTAGAAACTGTTATCGAAGTGAATGGAAGTCTGGATGTACGTCTAAGTGATCAACTAAAGTGAACTAAACAGTTTAAATATAGGCCCTAGGCCTACTGCTTGTTGTACTGTTTATAACAGTAGGCCTAGTTCAAGCCAGTAGCTGGTAGTTACGTTGTAAAGCCCAAGAACTGTGTAGGCCTATCTGCAAGTTAGTAATGTAGTGTTAGCCTATCGGAAGTTTGATTACATGTTGGTATACTAGATAGGTTGCTAGTAACTTGGTACTTACAGAAATTTTCGTCACATTGTTTTTCTTTGACGCATGCAGTGAGTCGTGTGCAATTTGAGTTTCGTAGATTTTTCAGCGATTATTCTTAGCAAGTTTTTATTGGCATTGACATGTGCATATGTTTGATTGTTGATTTTGAACTGTTGCATCTATATTTACAGACGTCGAAGAATTAAAATTCGAACTATAAACTGCGTTGTACAACGTTGATTGTAACCGAAAACAGACCTGAGGGCAGTGACGTAACTAGGAGTTTGCGTTTGTGGGGCTTTAAGCCTTGAACATGGCGAGTGCGGTACTGGGGCTTGATTTATTTTGGGGCTTCAGCTTCGTTTGGAGGTCTTAAAGCCCCAAGACCAACGCTAGTTACGTCTCTGCGTGAGGGACCTTTTAATGTAAGTGAAGACATTTATATTCCGACATAGCCTACTGTGCAGTGGCGTAACGAAGGGTTTCAGCACTCAGAGGCAAGCTTTAAGGACTGCTTCCCTTTTTAGTTTTCTAGTTGACTTTTGATCGTTCATATAGGCTAGTCTACTTAGGCCTACTGTGTAACAGAGTGTACTAATTTATTACAATTACAAATATGATAGCCTATTGGTTCCAGATTTTATTCAATGGATTTTTGCTCTGTAATAGGAATGAAACATAATTTGCGAACGATTTTTATTATGAAATGGCAAATTTAAAGAACAATTTTAAAGCGGTCAGCAGTGAGCAGTAGCTTTTACTTGGGCTCTCGTCCATTAATTAATTCCTTGCCTCTGCTCCAAAGGAATGGAATCGACTGTCTCTCTCTTCGTAGCTCAAATTCACTTCCTTCCTTCAGAAAGCGGCTCAAAACTCAATATTTCTCCGTGGCTTTCAAGGATTTGGAATTAATCTTGCCCTGGCGGCTGATTATCCGCGCCTCAGATTCACATTTCGGTGGGACCTTGCGCGCGTTTAAAAATTTAATTATTATTATTATTATTAATAATAATAACAATAATAATAATACTTAGGCCTACAACTGAAAGCTAATTTCGCGTCCCGTGTGCTGGGCCCAGGGAATGACTGCCCCTCTGCCCCCTTCGTACCAAAAGGCTGTGTTACGCCTTTGAATATAAATGAACTGAGTTATCTCTGAACATTTCGATTTCCCGCGTTGTGGAATAAAATATTATAACTTTAACGATCTAGTCCAAAGTGTTGACAGAGGAGGAAAAGGAGGAAGACGAGGAGGAGGAGGAGCAAGAGGAGGATCGCCGGAGGAGAGCGACGCTAATCATCTTTTTTATGAAGCAGTGTCATCAAACAGGAAGTAACCGTCGGACCATAAATTATGGTTAGACTATCTCTGATCATATGAACTCTGCCACTGCTCGTACGTACTCTGGCAGTGCCAGTCCCACGCCAGGATAAAGGATGAGGGCGACGCTAATTAGTAATTATCTTTTTTTATGGCACAGTGTCGTTAAACAGCAACTAATCTGATGGTAGCCTACGTATTATATTTCCCGCTTTGTGGAATAAAAATGATAACTCAAATTTTACGATCTATTCGATAACAGCACGTCTGTTGTACCAGAATATCCCGACAAGCCTTGCGCGTCGCGTAGCTTCTATAATAGAGTAAATTGTTGTAGCCTACACCAGTGAGTCGTATTACCTCGCTTAGTAGGGTATTTACTAGGTGGTTTATTCCGCATTATATCGGTATGTATTTTCTGTTTATTGAGGAATTATAACAAAAACAAACATATGTAACTGGAATTATAAAAAAAACAATACACTTAAAATTTGTCGAGTACCGGTAGACCTAGGGCCCACTATCAGCCGCACCCGGTTCGGTTTTCACTCACTGTTATATATCTTAAATAACTTAATGGCTTTCTACATTCTTACACGCAGAAAACATAATTTTAAGCTATAGTTACCGTGCAAATATTTTAAACTTGTGTTAGATGACTGTCTAAATTGGCTGTGATTAAAAGTTATCGTTGTCGTTTAGGCCTACACGTAATGCAAGATTTCAAAATTCATACAAAACCTAACTAGGCCTACCATGCATTTGGTCCGTGTTCTGTTACCAAACAAACCGCCTGCATGTGTGAGTCACATTACAGTTTAGGGTGTCTAGTGTTCAGGGCACTGCTTAATCCATATCGCAGAATGAGAAAAAAAGTGTGGCCAGTCTATGCGCCTTGTTTCATCGAACATTAACCTAGATTTCAGGACATCTAAGCAGTCTGCTGTGCATGACTACACCCAATATTAGATGTCGGTCATTACGATGTACATCGTAATGAAGTAGTGATGAATACAATTATCGTTTTCTTTCATTTTTCTCTGGTCTAACCGAGGCAGGAGATGGTTGAATGGTAACACGCTGGCACGAAGATCAGAAGGACGCGGGTTCGATACCCGCTAGCCCCATTAGGTTGATTCAGCCTTCAACTCCCTAGGGGGCGATGACAAAATGAGCAGTAGGACAGATGGGCGCCTTGCAGGATGCCATACAGTTAAATGTGACTCCTGTTAAGCTTGTCATCATCTGTTACTACTATAACATGCAATATCACTGCGTACTTGTGAGTTTGAATTCATACACGAATATCAATCAATCGAAGTTTCATCGCAGCTGTTATTGACAAATCGAAGGTAATAATATTACGGTTCATATTGAGAATGGCAACAATTGAAAGACCTGAAGGGAAAAAGTTCCTGCTAACTAGGGCCACATAACAGAAAATTATTTTTAACGTGTATATATAGGCCTATAAATTATATATATAAGTTTGTAATCCAGAAATAGTTATCAATTTATTGAGATCCAGAAATAATTTCCCATAATTTCGATCTGCTTCAGAGATCGTTTTCGATCATTTTCTCTGATCAAGGGCTGCATCCAAGATTTCTGTTGAAGGCCATCGATTATCCAATTACCTGATTCGGTTGAGTGCCCAGCCGAGAAGCACGTCATGTGTTTACACTTGAGGGTTGCTAGGCAACCGGTGCCATATACATTTGGCCAATAAGCCACAGAGGAGGCTGCAGGTGCGAGCTTGCCACTGCTGCTGTCTCTCTATCTGCCTGTCTCTCTATTTGTCTGTCTCTCTGCGTGTTGTGTCTGTCTGCATGTCTGCCTCGTTGTCAGCATTGAAGCTACATTGAGTCTAGTCTCGTAGCAACGTCTCTATTCTTTCGGCAATTGTTATTAGATTGACATTTGGTTGTGCTTCTGAGGCAAAAGGCCGACCTGATATTTGGGAACCGTGTTGACTGTTCAGGCGTTAAAAGAACTTCCACGATCTGACGAGTTTCCTGAGTTCGGTCTGTCGATCACAATTTAAGACATCATCATCATCATCAGCTAATCAGAAAAATGGCGGACGGACCAGATATGGACATGCGAGACCCAAACAACCTTAACGACCATGTGAAGGTAAGCTAATAAAATGATCACGTGAAGGTAAGCTAATAAAATGATCACGTGAAGGTAAGCTAATAAAATGATCACGTGAAGGTAAGCTAATAAAATGATCACGTGAAGGTAAGCTAATAAAATGATCACGTGAAGGTAAGCTAATAAAATGATCACGTGAAGGTAAGCTAATAAAATGATCACGTGAAGGTAAGCTAATAAAATGATCACGTGAAGGTAAGCTAATAAAATGATCACGTGAAGGTAAGCTAATAAAATGATCACGTGAAGGTAAGCTAATAAAATGATCACGTGAAGGTAAGCTAATAAAATGACAACGTGAAGGTAAGCTAATAAAATGACAACGTGAAGGTAAGCTAATAAAATGATCACGTGAAGGTAAGCTAATAAAATGATCACGTGAAGGTAAGCTAATAAAATGATCACGTTCGCATTCGGGATTACCCCCTCCCCCTCCCCCACACACACTTGTCCGCATTTGTCTTCATCCAGTGACCCGTCCTCCCTCCCTCTGCGGTCTCCCGTCATATTATGGACAATCCCCCTATAGGTAATTATTGCCGATTTCTGCGATTTTCATAACTGGCTTCAGCGTCGTCTACGAAACCTCTTATATGCCTGAGATCGATCAATTCAAACGTATTAATTAGCGGGAAAATAGTTTAGTTTCAACAGTCAAATACAGGAAATCGTTGTCGCGTATTGAGAACGATGGAAAAATCCAGGTTCAAAAATCACGGCATGGCAAGACAAGCAAAGACAAACAAGGTCAGATGATGTTGATTTGCATGCTTTGTCATGTATTGGACCTTCCGCCTGGAACAGTCTAGCAGTAACCTTATGAAATAATTCGTCAAAGACAGCTCATAAACAGTTCAGCTCATCTTAAGAAGGACCATTTTAGAGCTATTAGATCGCCATGTTAGGTGCCCTTGTGAGGTTCTTAAAAGGCGCTAAGCAAATATCCAGATACACACATACACCTAATACTATTATACATACATAAACATACACACAGGCATACACGCTAAGGTAAAATAGGCACAGGTCAAAGATACAGTTTAATGGTTAGATCTTCAAGGATCGAGTTAGTCGATCAAAATTTCTCGAATCTGGATGATTGAAGAGTATGTAGTTTTAGTTGATCTTAATCATCCAAATGTATCCAACGGGTCCCCTTAGAGTGTTTGGAAACTGAAAAATAAGAAAACAAGAGAAGTTGGAACATTAATTTACAGCGAACAGATGATGTAGTTCGCTTTTTCGTTCCTATTTATTCAGGGTCATAGCAAACCCCGATTTCAAGGGTTGTCTAACTGAGGGGCTGAATTTTACCCCAACATAAAATTCGGCCTTGACTGTTCGAAGCGAAACAGGTTTAATGAAAAGCCGATGGATTCTCTAAACACAGTTTCTAAACATGAATGATTAGCGCTTTTGGAAGCGGCTGGCTCTCTGTCTGTCTGTCTGTCTGTCTGTCTGTCTGTCTGTCTCTCTCTGTCTCTGTCTCTGTCTCTGTCTCTGTCTCTGTCTCTGTCTCTCTCTCTCTCTCTCTCTCTCTCTCCTGTCTCTCTGTCTCTCTCTGTCTCTCGTTCTGTCTCTCTCTGTCTCTGTGTCTCTCTCTGTGTGTCTCTCTCTCTCTGTGTCTCTCTCTCTCTGTGTCTCTCTCTCACTCTCTCTCACTCACTCTGTCTCACTCTCTCTCACTCTATCTAGCTCTCTATGTTTATGATGTTTTCTGTCTCTGTATCTGTCTATGTATGTCTCTCTGTCTGTCTCTCTGTCTCTCTCTTTCCTCTCGTGCCTCTCGTTTGCTCTTTCTCGTCGCTATTATGGTGGCTTGTCATCACCATGGCCATTGTCCTTAGCAACCAGACAGGCAGGGCCGACGCGTCAAAGGACCGTATCCATCTACACGGACAGTATGAAGACACCTTGCCTAATTGAATAATTATTTATTCATGACTGATCTTTTTCAGTTCCGCAGGGCAGGACTTGTAAGGACTTGGCGATGGAGCAAAATTAGGACATAAATTACAACGAATTCAAAGACGTGAATGGCTCGCGGGTGAAAGGGCGTGCCAAGGGTGTCAGACCAGAGACTTTGATGTAGGGTCGTAGGCACCCGTAAGCAGGGCTGTATACTAGGGTATACGCGGGTATACAGCGTGTACTAATAATAATAATAATATCTTTTCTTTAATAAGCGCCTGACAAACGCACTGCGCTGTACATTTACATGTTATGCAATTGAAACAATCTTAACTACTAACAGAACAGACAGCCTGCAATACAACGGCGCTAATAGCAGCCTACAAAGCATGTCCGCCCTACGGGACTCGAACTCGGTACCTCTCGCTCTCCACGCCAGTGTGTTATCCAATGCGCTATCGGGCCCCCACAAATATTTGTTCTTAGTATACTCAGGGCTCTAGGCGAGGGTATACGCGAGTATGCGGCGTGTACTCACCTCACAAAGACTAGTCTATAACTTTTAAGACTACAGGCCTATAGCTGAATTAAAATGTCAGTATGAAATTTAATATTCAATTATTTCTGTTCGCATCACCCAGTGAGTTGCAAAAGAACTTTAACATTTACATTGCTCTAAACGGTTTGTACTGTTGCGTGGCACTGTTGTCGACTGGTTGGAGCGGTTGACCTGTAACGAGGAGAGTCCGGGTTCGATCCTCGTCCGGGGCGGTTACTGTATAGGGGCCGTGAGCAAGTCCTTCGCGCACAATTGCTCTGCAATATAATTGCATAGTCTATATGCGCCGCCGAGGCGTGTGCACTTCTAAGCTTTGGGCCACCTTTGGAAGAAGGGCGATTATCGATCAACAGTGCTGGGTAATATAGGCCTACTTCTTAAATGTATATCAAATACAAAATACAAATACATTTTTCAAAAGTATTTGAAATGCAAACACAAAATACATTTTCAAAATGTAGGCCCTATTTGAAACACAAAATACAAATACATTGTTTAATTTTGTATTTGGCATACAAAGTAAATGTACCCTCGCTTAGATATATATAGCCTAAGGCTAAACAGAAGTACTTAGGCCTACGTCTAACTTCAGTTCTACTTCTGAAAATGTACGTAGTAAAAATATTTAATTAATAATGAGTCAGCATGCTGCAATAACAATATCAAGTTGCTAATGTTTTCCAGGAGAAAAGTCCTTGTTCTGCTTTAACAGTATAGGCCTAACAGTTTCTCAAAAGTTCTATCAGGTTTACAATGGGTCTTCAAGATACTGCATAACTTGTCGATTTGCCTGACTACCAGATGAATCAGCTGGATGGACGTTGTGGTAGAAAAAGTTGTCGCTATCTGCCCTGTTCTCAGTGGCCACAGACTCACAGTGGTTTCAGAAGATAGTGTCACTTATTAGTGTTCGGTTGGCGAATACCTCAGAAGTGTTAAGGAGGAGCTTTCGGATTCTGCCTTTCTGAGAATCAGGCACCCAACGTATAGTTTGCAGAATGGATGGATTACAGCAGCCAAGATATAATGCTCAACACGGTAGATTTCTGTATTTCCTAATCCTTACTATTAGGCGGGCTGTAGTAAAAGGTATTTTAAAAAAGTTATTACTTATTAGTATTATTACAAATACAAAATATTCTGAAAAGTATTTACAAATACATTTCAGAGTATTTTGAGCATCAAATGCAAATACAAAATTTCAAATGTATTTGAAATACAAATAAAAAATACTTAAATGTATTTCGAATACTATTTTAAGTACTTTTGTATTTCAAATACTCCCCAGCACTGGATATCAAAATGCAGTTGTATTGGATTGTATTGTAGTAGGAACGCACCCATGTCGTTTTCATATTTTCATGCATTCTACTTTTGGATTTTGAGTAGGCCTATGACACCGACGCCGAATTTTGGTAGTGTTGAAGTGATTATAAAAAGGATAAATCTTCTGCGGCGGAAAATTCCGCCTCAGAAGTAACATTTTCGACGCAACCTTCAGCGCGTGCGCATTGATCAAAATCCGTTACTTCCTATAAATTGTCGTCGTGAGGGTCGGTTAGGGTCAGGTTAGGCCTCGTGAGTTTCGGTAAGGGTCAGGTTAGGCGCTGTGACGGTCGGTTAGGGTCAGGGTTATGGTTAGAGTCGTTTTTAGAGAACAAGTGACAAAATTTCCGCCGCAGAAGTAAGTTTTCCGGGGTTGCGTGGCGGCATTTTCCGCCGCAGAAGCACCACGCTTATAAAAATAATAATTTTCAGTATAGAAATAATTATATAATTGTTTTAACTCTAAAGATAACGATGCCTCTTCCTCCCTCGTTAAACAAATGAAACGATCTATTTTGTTTTTTGTCGAGCGGCAGATCACAATGGGTAAAACCGTAGTTTATATAGGTTGGTAATTATTTCTATGATTATACAAACATGTAGGCCTACAGTAGCCTACTTTAGGCTGGTAAATTATGTGAATGATTTATAACGCCGGAAATTAGTTCTTTATTTCACCATAAATCAGAATGTTCATGAGATCATAATAATAATAATAATAATAATAATAATAATAATAATAATAAAATAATAATAATAATAATAATAATAATAATAATAATAATAATAATAATAATAATAATAATAATAATAATAATAGATAATAATAATAATAATAATAATAATAATAATAATTATAATGCTTCCGGCATCCGACTAGGCACTGCCTTGTGTGAAAAACACACTTGCAAATGCGGTGTCACAGTGGAATCCAACGGCCATCATGGATTCTCTTGTAGCAAAGGTCCAGGAAGACAACATCGACATGGCATGCTCAACGATGTTATTTGGCGAGCTTTCACCAGAGCCAAAATACCGGCCATCAAAGAGCCCAATGGCCTCTCCAGATCAGACGGCAAAAGACCATCATACCTTGGCACAGAGGTCGTTGCTTGGCATGGGATGTCACGGTGCCAGATACTTTCGCTGCATCCTACGAACATATAACATCGCAAATCGCAGGTGCGGCAGCGGAAAAGGCAGCTCGCAACAAGGAAACCAAGTATGCTGCTATCACACAGTCACATCATTTCGTCCCTGTGGCAGTCGAAACTGCAGGAAGCTGGCACACAGAATCACTGCAGTTTGTCCAAGAACTAGGACGCAAGATCTCAGCAGCGACAGGCGACCAGCGTGAGACTAGTCATCTTCTACAACGCTTATCAGTCGCCCTACAAATTGGAAACGCTCTATCTGTTTTAGGCACCACAGATTGCAACAACAGTAGCCCAGGACTGATCGAAGGCTTCTAAATATTGAAAACAGTTACTTTTAATCAGTCTGTACATAAGTTTGTTGGCTTTATGAAGAAATAAATTTGCTTCTATAGAAAAAAAAATAATAATAATAATAATAATAGTAATAATAATAATTATTATTATTATTATAATTATAATAATAATGATAGCGACAATTTTTATGGTGCCGTAGTGCGGCCATACCGCTACAAGGGCGCCTCACAAGCAAAAGTGATCTTTCTTTCTTCTTTCTTTCTACTCCGTCAAGTATTCGCTGACGATGAGGCTCTAACAAAACTTCTCCATTTCGGTCGGTCTCTTGCGAGTTCTATTGCCCTTCTTAAGTCCCATCCTCTGTCTTCTATGTCCTCCAGTACGTTATCTATCCATCTCTTCTTCTGACGTCCTCTGCTCCTTGTTCCCTCCACCTCTCCGTGCAGCGCCTTTGCCGGCATTCTTCCGTTCTCCATCCTGATCACATGTCCATACCATGTTAGTCTTCGTTTCTTTATTCTTTCCACTACCGTTTCCTTCTGTCCCAGTTCTTCTCGTGTCACCTCATTCCGTATCTTTTCTCTTCGTGATCTATTCAGTAGTCCTCGTAGCCATCCCATCTCCGCCACCAGGAGTCTTCTCTCGTCCTCCTTTTTCATGCACCAAGACTCTGCTCCATACGTGAGGACCGGTATCACCAGTGTTTCGTATAGTTTGGTTTTTGTTCATTTTGTTAGAGTTTCTTGGTCTCTTGCCAGGCGGTGACCAGTCCTCTCCTGGTAGGGTAAGGAGATCGTTGGGCCATTCTGGCCTCTTCCGGTCTGAGGTGTCCTTCCAACACCTGCCTCCTGCGTTGGCCAGCTGTTTCAGGGTTCCTGGTGAGCCTTTCCACCTCGCGAAACGCCCAAGGTGGTTCTTCAACCAAGGTCTTCGACCAAGGTCTTCACCACTGATGGTATAGCCCCACCAGGCTATCCCCTACTTGGCTGTTCACCCTCTCACCACGGTGAGGGGCAGGTAGGGCTTTGAGAGGGCAAAAGTGATAACTGTCATCAATCCAGCTTCTATTTAGGCCTACGCAAAGAATTATTTTCATCAACCCAACTTCCATTTAAAATTATTAAATTTATATTGCGCCTGTAATGAACAATAATTTACGAACCAAAGCTCATAGAAATAATTTACAAACGTATGGCATTGTTTGATTACTAGGTATTACCGTATTTCAATATAATACTGTAAGCCAGGGGTCTCCAAGGTTTTCCAGCGGGGGCCACATTGCTGAGTTTCTAAAGCTCCACGGGCCAAAACTCCGAAGAAAAATATTTCTCTGTGCGCAGCTGTCCAGTGAATTGTGAGTAATGCGATGCATGCTTGGATTCATAATGTCTCCGAATATTGTACTTTTAAGCACTGCAATGGTGTCATTGCATATCAAGCACAGTGCCTTACAAACAGCGACATGGGTTTTGGCAATATGCATGTCAGAGTACAGCGGCGTTAAAATTTTCAATTTTCCCAATTTAGTTTGTTTCTTCAAGGAGAGTTCCGCGGGCCAGATTAAAGGCCTTAGCGGGCCGGATGTGGCCCGCGGGCCGTACTTTGGAGACCTCTGCTGTAAGCCTATGTCAATGTAATCGTTGAGTAGGCTATTGCTAGTTTATATTCAGTTTATGCGCAGGTGGGCACAGGCTGCACAGCCCACTCTATACAAACCCATTCCCCTCATTCTTTTGGAAATATAACCTGTAGGCTGTAGGCTATTTTAGTGTGTACTCACCTCTAATTTTACCACTACAGCCCTGCCCGTAAGGGGCCCGCGGTCGAGCCTGGGCGATATCGAGAATTTAGACAGCTTATTTAGAAACCATCCTAATGAAAAATTTATTTCTGAAAGGTTATTAATAGATGAACAACTTTGGGAGGACTAGAATTGTCACATCTTCCTGTTCTCTTTTCTTCTCACCTCAAAACTGTCCTTTTCAGCCGTGCTCGGGTCTGGACTCCGGAGCGCTCCTGAGGAGTAGCCTTTAAGAGGCGCTATATAAATCTTCGTTATGAATAAATGAATGAATAAATCGTGAACTGTGCGAACAAGACTGGAGATAGCCTGACCTATTTATGACCTATTAGATTAGACGTTTCTCAAGACGTCCGACAGCTTTAGACCTCCACAGGAAATACGTGTTGAAGAACTGTACGCTGATTGCAGCAATGTTCTTCACTGGGAGGAAGATCACCAGGACCTGTAAAAATTCCACAGATTTTTATTCCATCAGGTGCAGACTTGGGGTCGAAACTCAAATCGCACGGCATAATTATATCCTGGCTACTTAACTCGACCTAAGGGTTAATCTTCATCTTATTACATCACATTATTGTGGAGCTGCATTAATCGCATTAAGCTTACTTTACATTTTATGCTAATCGCATCTTTCCCCTTTCAATAGGTCTTAAATGCTTCAGCTAGGCTCATAGCCCGGCTACCTCGCTTTGCGCATATCGCTACATAAATTGACTACTGCAATTCCCTTCTTGTTGGTCTTCCTAAGATTCGTCTCTCTCCTCTTCAGTCGGTCCTCAACACAGCTGCTAGACTTATAGCGCGCCTTCCCAGGTACTCTCACATCTCTTCCTTTATGTTTGATGAACTTCATTGGCTCCCTCTGCATGCTCGCATACAATTTAAAATCCTCTCTCTGATCTTCAAGGCTCAGAGGGGTCTTGCTCCGCAATATCTGGTTGGCGTACTACTTCGGCCACACTCAGCTTCCTCCCACCGTCCACTTCGTTCCTGCAATAGACTTGACCTCTTGGTTCCCTGTAGTAGAACTGCTATGGCTCAGGCTCGTTCCTTTGCTTCAATTGGTCCCTCTCTTTGGAATGCTCTTTCTCCTTCTGTTCGCTCTAAAAATTCTCTCTGGCAGTCTCTCTTCTTCCTTCGCTTTTCTCAAAACCTGTTTATTTTCGCGGGGCTTAGCACACTGGGAGCGCTTCTGAACGGTTCACCCTACGAGAGGCGCTTTACAAATGCTTAAATACGATACGATAAATGCTTGAAGTCTTGCACTGGCTTCCAATCACTGCGCGCATCCACTACAAGATCCTATTTCTGGTCTCCAAAGCGCAGCTTGGAAATGCCCCTAAATACCTATCGGACTATGTGCGAAAGCCGTTATCCGCATCCTCATCTCGCTCCTTGCGCTCTGCTGATCGTCTTGATATCTTTGTTCCTAGGACTAGGACTGCTCTGGCCCAACACCGGGCGTTTGCTGTGGTTGGTCCCTCTACTTGGAATGACCTTCCTCTCTCACTAAAGGCTAAACCAATGTCAGTATGTGTACGGTATTATAATTAAGGTAGAAATCTTTGGTTGTGGTGGTGGTGAGCGGCGTGGTGATGTAATGGTCATGGTTTGGTGCAGGAGCTGATCCAGGATAGGATTGTTTGAAAAGTTCAGCTTTTAGATTGACTTAGAGGAAAGCAGGAGTAGAGTAGAGAGGGCAAGCTGAGATTGACAGGCAAGAGAAGTAGATTAGAGAACTGAAGGATATCTTTACGGGTTAATTAAGTTGCTATCGAGGTCTTTACACGCTACCCAAAAGGATGTTACAGCTAGTGTTCTAATTTCCTGTCCAGTTTTAATAGTCAGCCGAATGAACGTGATCGCCTAGATTGTTAGACTGACTGACAACTGGATGCCTCCGTTTAAATATTATTAGGCCACGTACTAAAATATTCGCTTCCTGTTTCAGATATGGTTAATTAAGTTGCTTCCTGTTTCAGATAAGGTTAATTAAGTTGCTATTGAAGTCTCTATTCGCTATAGCCAAACGGATGTTACAGCTATATATAGTAGTTCTGGTTTCCTGTAGGCCTACAGTTTTAATAATCGGCCGAATGAACGTGATCCTCTAGAAGCCCTAGATTATTAGATTGACTGGTAACCTAATCGGATGCCTCCAGTTTGCATAAGCTTAGTATCAAGGCACTGATATTATTAGAGATGTTTGGTTAGTTAGGCCACGCAATAATTCTAACAGGACGAGATGTGTATCGTCGTAGCAGACGAGTCACAAGGCTTTAAGCATGGAATTCATCATCATCATCATCATCATCAGTTGGTTAGATCAGCGTTTCCCAAACTTTCAGTGTCGCTGACCGGTGTAGTAGGCTGAATAAACTCCCCCTTTTAAACACTCCGGAGTCTATTTATCCCAGGATTTATTGACTCGTGGAGTTAATTCTTACTAGGAATAATTGACCTGGTGGAGTGTATTGTTACTAGGACTAAAACACTCCTGTTGGTGAATAGACACTCCAGTGGTGTTGATTCTTCCTAGGGCAAATTGAATGGGGAGTTAATTCTTTCTAGGACATATTGACTGGGGGAGTAATTCTTCCTAGGACAAATTGACGGGGTGGGGAGTTAATTCTTCCTGGGACATATTGAATGGGGAGTTAATTCTTCCTAGGACAAATTGACTGGGGTAGTTAATTCTTCCTAGGACATACTGACTGGGGAGTTAATTCTTCCTAGGACAAATTGACTGTGGAGTTAATTCTTCCTAGGACAAATTCACTGGGGAGTTGATTCTTCCTGGGACCAAATGACTTGTGGAGTTAATTCTTAATTCCTAGGACAAATTGAATGGGGAGTTAATTCTTCCCAGAACATATTGACTGGGGGAGTTAATTCTTCCTAGGACAAATTGAATGGGGAGTTAATTCTTCCCAGGACATATTGACTGGGGGAGTTAATTCTTCTTATGACATAATGACTGTGGAGTTAATTCTTAATTCCTAGGACAAATTAAATGGGGAGTTAATTCTTCCTAGGACAAATTGAATGGGGGAGTTAATTCTTCCCAGAACATATTGACTGGTGGGAGTTAATTCTTCCTAGGACAAATTGAATGGGGGAGTTAATTCTTCCCAGGACATATTGACTGGGGGAGTTAATTCTTCCTAGGACAAATTGAATGGGGGAGTTAATTCTTCCCAGGACATATTGACTGGGGAGTTAATTCTTCCTAGGACAAATTGAATGGGGAGTTAATTCTTCCCAGGACATATTGACTGGGGAGTTAATTCTTCCTAGGACAAATTGAATGGGGAGTTAATTCTTCCCAGGACATATTGACTGGGGGAGTTAATTCTTCCTAGGACAAATTGAATGGGGGAGTTAATTCTTCCCAGGACATATTGACTGGGGGAGTTAATTCTTCCTAGGACAAATTGAATGGGGAGTTAATTCTTCCCAGGACATATTGACTGGGGAGTTAATTCTTCTTATGACATATTGACTGTGGAGTTAATTCTTAATTCCTAGGACAAATTGAATGGGGAGTTAATTCTTCCTGGGACAAATTGAATGGCGTTGTCTTATATAAGAAGTATCTTCGGTGTAGGACCAATTAACAACGAAGAAAACTCCTCCAAACGAAAACAGTCAAATACCGGCTACACAGTGATAATGATAATAATAATGAGTCCCCCATTCAATTTGGGTAAACATTTAGAGTCGGAGTGCGCAGGTTTCGTGGGTGTCTGACAGTCTGTGAGATAGTCTGTTAGGGTAAGGTTACGCGTCGTGAGAGTCGGTCAGGGTCAGGGTCAGGGTTAGGGTTAGTGTCGTCATTAGAAAACATGGTACCTTCCTCGCAGCATGCCAGAAAATACTGTGAAACGCCAGTAAACTTATGCACCCTAATACTAAATGCTCGCCTCAATTTGTCCTAGGAAAAATCAACTCCACAAGTCATTTGATCCCAAGAAGAATTAACTCCCCAGTCAATATGTCCTAGGAAGAATTAACTCCCCAGTCAATATGTTCTAGGAAGAATTAACTCCCCATTCAATTTGTCCTAGGAAGAATTAACTCCCCATTCAATTTGTCCTAGGAAGAATTAACTCCCCAGTCAATTTATCCTAGGATGAATTGACTCCCCAAGTCAATATGTTCTAGGAAGAATTAACTCCCCATTCAATTTTTCCTAGGAAGAATTAACTCCCCATTCAATTTGTCCTAGGAAGAATTAACTCCCCCAGTCAATATGTTCTAGGAAGAATTAACTCCCCATTCAATTTTTCCTAGGAAGAATTAACTCCCCAGTCAATTTATTCTAGGATGAATTGGCTCCCCAATCAATATGTCCTAAGAAGAATCAACTCCCCATTCAATTTGTCCTTGGAAGAAACAACTCCACGTCATTTGGTCCGATCTTAAACGAAAACACTCCCGGAGTGTTTATTCGCTGGGTGGAGTGTTTTTGTCCTAGTATGGATTAACTCTGGAGTCATTATATACTAGGATAAAAATAATCCCGGAGTCTTTTGTCCGGGGAGTGCATTCAGCCTCCTACACCGGCACAAATTTTCCAACTGCAAGAAGACCGGTGGCAAATTTATATGTAGTAAAAATTGATTTAAATGCATGTTTAGCCAATTCTATGACTCTAATGCCCTTTAAGTGTTAGCCTGATAAGTGTTTTGTTGTGACTTTTAAAAATACAATAGCCATTTCTTGATTCCGAGACAATTTGACCAGTTTCTTGACTCAC
>JACEVL010001035.1:170000-187500 GCA_020284085.1 Aporrectodea caliginosa
CCTGTTCCTCTTGTCTCTACGTCAAAGAATTGACGATAACAGACGAACATCTTGATGACTAGAAAAGGAAGTCAAAACTTTCGATGACTTTGAATGCGGTCAGGCTGCTTGCCAAGATTTTAACTGATTACGGTTTCTACATGTATATAAAACATAATTACTAGCTTTTGTTCTGTTGCACAAACACAGACAAAGGTACGCATAGTGGTTATTGGACTTTGAAATTGGATAGTTTTGTGTTCTGTACTAATTGGTTTTGTTATGTTATTGTGTGAATGATTGCGTGAATCTGGACGACAGTTAAAAACCTGACAAGCAGCCTGATCGCATTTGAAATCATCGAAAGTTTTGACGTCCGCTTTCTAGTCTACAAGATGTGTATGATCTTTTTGTCATCAAATGTTTTGGTGAGTTTCCTCATTTCAGCCGATGGTGTAAAAGTTCCTCTTCGTGGCCTCTCACAGCTTCGAGAATGGACCATTGTTTCATGGCCTTATGCGTAGACAAACTAGACATCGTAAAGTCAACGCCTTACTCTCCTCTTCATTCTCTGAGAGCATTCTTTCTCTGTCAGATGCTCTGTCTGTCTCCATCCCTCCATCTCCCTATATCTCTATCTCTTCTCTATCTCCTCTATCTATTGCTCTCTGGCTCTCTGTCTGTCTCTGTCTGTCTGTGTCTGTCTGTGTCTGCCTCTGTCTGTCTCTCTTTTCTCTCTCTCGTCTCTCTCATGTCTCTCTGTCTCTCTCCTCTATAATATATATATATATATATCTGTCTCTCTGTCTCTCTCTATCTGTCGAACTGTTTGTCTGTCTGTCTGTCTCTCTCAATCTCAATCAGTCACTCACTCAGTCACTCCTGTCTTGAACACCCTCACTGTTTTTTAATCCCTGGCTCGCTTCTTCATTCCTCTCTTGAGAATCCTCTTCCTGTACATAAATCCCTCGCTCGCTCCCTTATTCCTCTTTTAAACATTCTCTCTATTTCTAAATCCCTCTCTCCTCTCTCCTCCAATCTCCCCGTTAGCGTCCTTCCTCCTCCTCGCATTAATCCCTCACGCCATCCATCGTCCATCCGTCTCTCATCATTGCCGTCGTCTCCACAGAGCCTCGTTCTCCCGTCGTCGTGTGCCCAGCTGCAGCTGTATCCGGTTGAGGGAGGCTGTTTCGCGCCTAAGTGGCTGACATCCGCCGACAGGATGTGCAAAGGTCTCATTACGACTTCACGTTTTATGTCGATGTTGCGTGCCCGAAAACACATAGAATTACTTACGGTACCTATTCGCACATCGACGTATAAGTCTCTCCCTGCTTCTGCTTGTATCCCTACGATGGCTCCTCTCGCAATCCCTGTTGCTGTCCAGTGTCCATCGCTCCTGTCGGTCTGTATCTCCTTGCCTCAGTTCTATCTCTCTGTCTCACTGGACCATCTTGTCTTTCCGGGTCTGTGTTTTTCATCTTGTGTGTTTTCCTCTATCGGTACAGCAGTAACTTGAGGCTCATTGACCCAGACACTAGGATACATTGCTCCATTTATGAGGCTATTCCGCTCACAGGTCTTTCCCCTTCAATGCTTTCGTAAATCGTCCCAGGGGATCTTATCCTGCCTTATTACACCCCGCCTTCTCTTGTCCTGTTCCGTCCTGCTCGTCATATCCTCTCCTTCCTTTCCTTGTACCTTCCTGTTCTGTGTATCTCCTAGCCTTATTCGTATTATATCCTGTTCCACTTCCCATTCGAAAATGTATGTCGCACTGTCTCTCCGTTCTTCCACTGGAAGGCTCTCTTTCTATCGTGGTTTACAGATGTCCTGCGATATCCCTCCCTCCCTGCCACTTATTCGCGTCTGATAAGAATGTGATGACCGTCATACACTTTGACTTCTTACCTCCTTGTTTCTCCAGAATCCTGAAAGAATTTCATCTTCTTCTCTCTTCTCTTCTCTTATCTTCTCCTTTTTCTTCTCTCCTCGTCTCTTTTTTTATGACCTGTCCTGTCTTCTCTTTTCCTCTCCTCGTTTCTCCTCTGCTCTGATCCACTCTCCTCACCTCTCCTCTCCACTGACGTAACTAAAACTTTCGTTGGGAAGGAGGGGCATAAGCCATGAGCATGGTAGTACGATCCTATGTATAGTTAAGCATACAGCGGCTTGATTTATTTTGGGCGTGACTTCAGCTTCGTTTGGGGGGGGGCTTAAGCCCCCCAAGCCCAACGCAAGTTACGGCCCTGCTCCTCTTCTTGTATGTGTGGACGAGCTCCATAATATGATAGACTGGATTATGGTGAATCGAAATACATACCCATACGAACGGAAGGACAGACGGACCCACGGAGTCCTACAAGCGGAAGGACAGACAGATGGGTGCGTCGGTGATAAGTGCAAAGGTTGATAACTCGCTGATGGCATCGCCCAAAGTGCAAAGCTGCTGCAAATGACACGTGGCTCGAAATTACAGGCCTCGATTACGCGAACCCCAGCATCAATAGCATCACCAGCATCAATTGTATCCGCATCAGTAGCATCAGCAACATCAGGAGCAACAGTGATGCGAGATTACAAACCATCCCGATCGAGGAATCGGTAAGTGCGCCAGAACGAACGAGAGATAAACACCATCATCAGTTTCATCGACGCTCCTTTAACACCTCAGTGGAATTAACGACGCATATAAATGACCACAGCTGTACGTAGGCCTATATTATACTGTAGGCCTATATATACATATAGATACACACAAGCATACATATATATATATATATATATAAAACCATTACAATAGCCATAAATTTATGGGTCCCATTAAACAAACAAATCAGTTCAAATGAAATACAGTCAAATATATCAACGGGGACTCTATTTCGGTGTTAGGGCCAGCACATTAATCCAGAACTTGCGGGTATTGGTTCGGGGATAAATAGGCCTGTAGTTATTAGAGTAGCGTATGCTGTAAGGATTGATTTCGGATATCGATGTGAAGTAATTGCTGAAAGTTCATGGTAGTTGTTTGCATATCTGTCTGTATTATCTGTTCAAGAATGCTTAATCTGTATATAAGGTGGTTATCTGTTCAATCTTTAAAATGCGCGTGTCTTTGAAGATAGAATCAGTTGAGTGCATGGTAAGAGCAGCTGGCAATTAAAAGAAGGGCTCTCTTTTGAAGAATTAGTAACCTTTTTAACCTTGTAGTGTAGGATATAGTTTTTGCCCATATCATGCTAAAGTAAGTTAGGTAACGGTGGACAATTGAGTAGTACAGGCTTACTCGTATGAAGATATATATATGCAATCGATAAGCAATATAATGTTGCTATATATAATTTTAAGTATATGAGTTTAATGTATATATACACATGTGTATGTATACGTATATAGGTTTGTATGCATTCATGTATGTACATATGTAAGTATGTATGCATGTCATGCTACAAATGTGTAAAATGTAATTATAAACACATGATAGATCTACGTAGTGTTTGCTATACATGATGCGCATTATACACAAAATATGAAGGTGAACATTAGCATAGACGCCGACTTTTGCTTTTGTCTCTGGGTGCATGGGTCCTGTGTGGGAAACATTTTTATATTCTACATTGGCGTACGTGAATTTTAGCGCACTTTCGGAGAAAGAATATTGTTTTCTTGTCAAGGATTACGTAGTTAGAAAAAGTATCTGAAACTCACGTGACGGTGACTGACATACATGTAGTTGTGCAACCTAAGTGTTGTAGAAATTTGTGTGTGTAATCTCTCTTATAGCCTATTGGACATTTGCAACTTCTTTTGGGTGCGACGCATCCACCGAACTTTGTCTCTGCAGGGTGCATTCGCTCCCAAGGCTCCCCGAGAGTCAACGCCTATGAGATACATTAGTTAAATGGTCAGCGTGATGGACTTTTAGCAGAGAAGTTTGAAGTTCAAGTTTCCGAGAGAACATAGACATAGCCAGTAGATAACTTATCAAACTCAGCAACTTCATGAAAATGCATACAGCGACTGTAGACTGTCGCCATGAAGTTCAGACGGCGAGGGAGAGGACTGGTGGCATCCCGCCTTCGTCGCTAATGCTAAGAAAATGAAACCGCTAACACAGCATATATACGTTTGAATAGAACTCTCTTCGTAATCGTAATCTCGAAATTTCTATAGCGCCCATGGGTGCATGTGAGTATGTATGTATGGATATATGTATACGTATGTCTGATTTATGTATCTATGGTGTCTGTTGTCTCTTCGTGCTTCTCATTGCCGTATATCTGGTCTGTCTTTCTGCCTGCCTGTCTGTCTGTCTGTCTAGCAGTCAGTCAGTCAGTCTGTCTGCCTGTCTGTCTGCCTGCCAGTCTGTCTATCTGTCTGTCTCCCAGTATGTGTATGTCTTCCTGCCTGCCTGCCTATCTGTCTGCCTGTATGTCTGTCTGTTTGTCTGTTTGTCTGTCTGCCTGTATGTCTGCCTGTCTGTCTGTCTGTCTTCCTGTCTGTCTGTCTGTCTTCCTGGCTGTCTGTCTGGCTGTCTGTCGGTCGGTCTGTCCGCCTGTCTGCCTTAGTAAACATCATTCGTGTTCTGTTTGTCACCTCTCCAGGCGCTCGTTCTTCGGTTTCTTTCCATACACCTCGTCTTTCTTTCCCTCTGCTCAACACACAGACAAAGAGACAGACACAGGCAGACATACAAGGAGACAGACGGAGAAGACAGGCATCAGTAATTACGAATCTCAGCAGCTGACGACCTGTGTTGATGCGGAGTCGATGACAACAACAGTAATGGCTGGCACTATCAGATACTTTGGCCAGAACTCCTATACATGCACAACAGACAAGTTATTATTATCAGCTGGTGACATATAGGACTGTTACGGTGACACAGTTAATCTGACCTTTCGTCGTAATAATCATTAAAAGTGTATGACTGCAATAAACACGCACTAACTCTGTAGACAATAGATTTATTGCCACCCCTATATATATATATATATGTATATAAAGGGTGGCATATATATATATATATATATATATATATATATAATTAAATATATATATATAAAGGGTGGCAATAAATCTAGTATATATATATTATATATATGTGCAATATTCAGAATACGCATAAGCCGCATCTCGAATTCAGCCTGATCATTTCACTGCTGGTGGTGCGGCTGCTGTGTTTCTGATGATGGTGTTGATGCTGTTTAGATATTTGCGCGATAAACATCTCTAAATCAGGCAACTACTACGGTGTCGCCATCGTCCGCCGCTGTAACGAACGAGCAATGTACGACGACGACGACGACAACACCATCCCGCATCGCCACCACCACCGCATCAGCATCAACAGCAGCAGCAGCAGCAGCATCACCCATGTGCACCAGTCTCACTGATGCAATTTGCACGCAGCCTCACGAACTCCGTCCGCCCGACAGAGGCGACGGTGGCGCTGACCGTAGTGGCGGCGGCACCGAAGGGTAGCTGCTCCTCGCACGGCTGGCTGGCCGCCTGGCACGCGGCGGTGGCGCCCGCCCGCACGCCTCCTGCCTCACGTATCGCCGTCTGAGCAGCCGTGGCAATAGTAATCGACACACGGCAGAAGACGATGGTGGCAGTCTTGCCATAATTTAGACGTCGTTCGGGCGACCACCAATCGACACAAGACGTCGTGTGCAGTGGAGTCCCCCACGGTGTGTCGACTCTCAGTTTCATATATGCTCACCGCATACACGAGTCACTCTCTCTTCTGGAGGACGAAGGAATAAATCGCCGCTGTGGATGACGGGATTTTCGGAGGAGGCGCAGAGACACCGGCGATCCCATTAGACGTGAGTGTAATTATTGTAGCGCCTATTTCCGCTCTTATCGCGTCGACCGTTCGTTCATCCGGTGCGCTGCATCGCCACCTGGCGACCGTGATTAGAAAGCCGTTTTGCTGCGATTGGCGCTACATGAATTACGGAGGTTTGTGGAGGCACTCGCGTTTGAGAGGGAGGTATTTTTGTGCAAAACTTTGGCCCACTTGTGTACACCTAGCACGGCACACGGAAAGAAGGCACAAGGACATATGAACATACATGCACATTGCACATACTACAATTACACAGTGCACATGTACTATACATACTTGTTTACGCATATATATATATATACGTATGTAGACATACACATACGGTTAAATATACATGTAAACTTACATATACGCGCACAAATAAACAGATCTATGCAAGTATGCGTGTCCAAGAACCAGCTTCCTCCTTCGATACGTTCCTCTTCATTAACTGGTGGTCCAAGTGCCTCTTTTCGCTCTCTCACGACCTCTTTCTTTTCATTGAGTCGCACTGGAAGCGACTCTGATTGGTATGCACTGCGAAGGGCGCTATATAAATTTATAGATACAATACAATACAACATATCGTTATAAGATGAGCCAAACACCAGATTTCACTCCTATTCCGTTTCAGCTCCATCCCATGACATCCACCAGTTACGATTCCCACCGCAGTCCCATCTTTTATCCTCAGCTTGAGTGGCCCCCACTCCAGATTCTGATCTGACACGAACACCGCCCAAACAACTCGAGTTTATATAGCGTTGGTATCCCTGACTCAGCTTTCGTGTGGCGATGAGACATTTTCAAAGATCTACACTCACATTTACATTATTTGACAGCACACACAAACTATTCGATTAGATTTAACGTCGATAAAAATCGCCTGCGACGCATGGAAATATTCCGGAAATTTCCGGAATGAATGCCTGAAGAAGAGAGCATCTTTGACTCGCCAACGCATTGTTAATTAAATGAAATCTATTTCCTTTATATCAGGCTCTCGCGGGCTGAAATCTCGTGCGTGCTTTTATCGAATTAACACTGCAGTTAATCAAGATTATAGTCTTGCAATTAATCAGGATTAGGGCCTATATGTAAACTAAGAAATTTCTCAGCGTAAAAAAAACGGAGTTAGAGAGACCGGGGAAACACCGGCGCTTTATCAATCGAGACCTCAACGGCTATAGGTTGATGGGTCCTTTTCTGGGTCAGGTCAGAATCTGGGGAGGTCAGGTCGAGGTAAGAGGTTAGCGGAGACGATGTGACGCTGAAATGAAGAGATTATGGATGGTCTATGGATGTAAACCACATGTACACCTATTATGAAGAAGAAGAGCAGTCCCTTAAGCTTGCCCTGAGGCAGCCGTGGGTATGAAGTGACTTCATTTTCTTAACCTCGGCATACTAGTCCTTTCCCTCGCCGTCTCATCTTCCCAATGACAGTGCGCTCGGCAGTGTGCTATTATAACTGTGTTGACTGGGGCACAGATTGAGCAGATATTATCGCTAAATAACAGCTATGGCTCAGTCCCGGTCCTTTACCTCAATTGGTCACTTTGGAATGCGCTGTCTCCATCTACTCGCTCTCGAATTCTAGCTAGTAACCTCTCTTCCACCTTTGCTTTTTAAAACTGGCCTTGCGCACTGGGAGCGCCTCTGAATGGTTCATATGAGAGGCGCTTTATAAATGTTTGAATACAATACAATACTAAATAATTTCTGCCTTGGCGGGGATTTGAACCCCAATCTCTCGGTTGATAGTCCATCCCGATAACCATTAGGCTGTTGCTCACACGGAGGCCTATATGATTGTAAATTGTATTTGTTGTCAATGACTTTTCTACTGAAAGTCATTTAGTTTATGCGTCGGGTTCTGCCATCAAGTCACATTATGTCTACTATTAGAAAGCTTTGCGCTATAGAAGCTTTTACGCAAGCACATTACTGGAATATCGCATCATGCTAATTCATCCATCCATCCATCCATCCATCAATTCATCCATCCATCCATCCATCAATTCATCCATCCATCCATCCATCAATTCATCCATCCATCCATCCATCCATCCATCCATCAATTCATCCATCCATCCAGCCATCCATCCATTCATTCATCCATCCATCCATTCATCCATCCATCAATTCATTCATCAATCAATTCATCGATCCATTCATCCATTCATTCATCAATTAATCCATTCACCCGCCCACCCACCCATCCATCCATCGTTCCATCCATCCATCCATCCATCCACCCATCCATCCATCCATCCAACCATCCACCATTCCACCCATCCATCCACCAATCCTTCCATCCATCATCCAGCCAGCCAACCAGACAGCCATCCATCCATCCATCCGTCCATCCATCCATCAATCCACCCACCGATCCATCCATCCACCCATCCAACCATCAATCCTTCCACCCATGCACCACCCATCCAACCACCGATCCATCCATCCATCCACCCATCCATCCACTCATCCTTCCATCCCTCATCCAGCCAGCCAACCAGACAGCCATCAATGTCCATCCATCAACCCACACAGTCATATTCGATTTAACGGAACCTCTGTATTTTTCCTGTCCAATAACAATTGCGCAATGACTATTCCTGATGTGGCTGAAGTAGGCCATTTCACGTAATGAATTCACTGAAAAATGGACAGCGCCGAGATTTCACCACCGCTATGGAAATTTTTTAACATACATACTTGTATATTTGTATAACAACGTAGAGGACATTTTTACGTACTGACGGTAATTTCTTTTCCTTTTACACCGTGACAACTTCTACCTGCACAACAAAAATTCTCAGCATAATTTGATGTAAAATGCAAATAAAGTTTTGGCCTGAAAAGACGATTGGCTGACTTCTTCAGATTGGCTTCCTTCTCCAGATTGGCTTCCTTCTTCAGATTGGCTGTGTACAATACAATACACTACAACTGTAATTTTATAATGCCGTCCTTACAAAGTTCAAAAGTGCACATTGAAGCTGTGCAACTATTAAGAGCCATAAATAGACTAAAAGAGGTAAGTGTAATGCGTTGTTGTTGGCTACAGTTGAAAGCGGCGTTTGATAAATACCGTACTGTCTTCTTTGGCATTGAGTGGTTCAGAATAGGCGAGAGCATCGATTTCAAACTCTGCATCCTGGTGCAAAAATGTCCGAACAACTGCGCACCGCACTAGCTCGCAGACAACATCAGGCCACTATCAGATGATTCCAACAGGTCGCGGCTGCGATCATCGAAGTCCGCTATGTTTTCATTCCTGCAACAAAAAAAGGGGGTAATCGGGCCTTTCGGGTCGCTGGCCCACGTGCCTGGAACAGTTATCCCGCAACTATCCAGGAAATCAAAAGCTTTTATGTTTATAAAAACACAGTGAAAACTGTACTTGCTATCAAGCTTTTAGTATTTTGTGCTGACAGCTGACATTGTGTATGTGTGTAAAGCATCCTAGAAGTAGCTTGCTATTGACGATGCTGTAGAAATTGTCGTAATTACAATTGAGGATTCCATACGGGAAGTGGGATTTTCTGCTCACCATGTTTTGCTTATTGTCCATTGCGAGGCAAAAGCCATTGCATGTCACTGAACTGTCCCTGTAATCCACGTCACGTGAGATGTAAGCACCTATTTACAGAGCGTCAGCTGCAGAGAGCCCTTGAAAACGTCTAAATAGTCAGAATCGACGGTTATTCTCTGAACGACACGGGCATCAAGGCGACATTGCGTTTGAACGGCAGCCAACACATAACCGACCATTAGTGCATATTACTGACCATTACTGGCCATTAACGCCCATAAGCGCCTGCTGCTGCTGGTCGCCGATCGAACGCAGACCGTGGCACATGGAGCTTCCACGTTGCAGATGGATGGAGTTGGATGATTGACGCTCAATCAGACGGGGATTCCGTCTGATTCGTCTGCTATCAGTCGACTAATTCCTCGGTGCAACAAGTGTCCACTGCGCTTGTCTGATCGATGTCATAGTTTACGCTCTAGATTTGGTCCGCGTCTACATGTCACCGGTCGGATATATACGGACGGACGACTCAAGTCTGGACGGCATGGTCCTGGCTTCTGCATGGTCCTGGCTTCTGCATGGTCTTTGCTTCTGCATGGTCCTGGCTTCTGCATGGTCCTGGCTTCTGCATGGTCCTGGTTTCTGCATGATCCTGGGTTCTGCATGGTCCTGGCTTCTGCATGATCCTGGTTTCTGCATGGTCCTGGCTTCTGCGTGGTCCTGGCTTCTGCGTGGTCCTGGCTTCTGCATGGTCCTGGCTTCTGCATGCATGGTCCTGTCCTGGCTTGTGCGTGGTCCTTGTCTCTGCATGCATGGTCTCTGCTTCTGCATGGTCCTGGATTCTGCCTTAACGTGACAGTGACATATAACATAACACTGTTATAACAGTGACAGCATTTTAAAGCGAATAGCATGGTCCTGGATTCTGCCTGAAATGATATCAAAAGGACTTTAATCGCCGACTGCAGATACTTTGCTGTCCTTAATGTTGTGCGATAAGGTTATCAACCAACGCCTGTCATCGATTGGACGATCAAGGGCATTTCGACATCTGATGTAGTTCAAGCAACGTCGAAAATGACAAAACAGTCGTATAGCTTAACGTGACAGTGATATATAACATAACACTGTTATAACAGTAACAGCATTTTAAAGCGAATAGTTTGCTCCAAATTATACTCAACCGGATTGCCCGCTCTGTACTGACCAACCTTAGCAACCGAGTTTTATCTCCTTAACATTCTGATGCAATTTGCAATTTGTTCTCTGAATGAGATGTCGTCCTTGGCTGAAAAGCGAAATAAATGCGTCTGGGCATTTCGATTGTGCACTGCATTTTATAAGAGGGCTTTTCCGATATTGCTTAAAAATATTTCACGGTACGAAGGCAAATAAATAACGATGACATTACTCTGGCAATGCGCTAAAACTGCAGACTTTATACTGACATAAGACCAGTGCTATTTTATTGATATTACTAGGGCTAGACGAAAATCACGAATTCATGAAATTTGAGGAACCGTGAATTTTGGTGTTTGCCATGAACTTTAGCATTTCCGTGCTTTTTCACATACTTTTATTATGCTGCACTTTTGTGTCGAAATCCATAAATTTCTGCTGTTAAACCTAACAAATTGGACCTAAAACAGCCACCTTGATCATGAATAATACATTGGTCAAGAACGAAGGCATTTCTAGTCAACTGTCAGACGGCGCCAAATGTTATAATTAAACCATTGTATTCTTACATGGAGCCGCGACGTCGTTTATTTTTACTCACTGGCAAGGTCACAGTGTCTGCGCCGATGTAACGTCGTAAACGGAGTGAAAAGTGTTTGTCAGCTCAATGTTTTATGAACACAAATTATGACTGTGAACCGTGAATTCGCCGTGAATTTGGCAATTTTTTTTTAAAGTATGCCGTGATTTTTGCTCTGTTACCGTGATTTTCGATTAGCCCTAGATATCACTCTTACACCTGAAGCCTGATATCACGAAGTCAAATCAAATCAAATCAAATCAATTTATTGTTCCCAGAAACGAAACAAATGAATAACATGAAACTACAGTTTCATAAACATAGCGCAGATTATTACAGAAGTTTATCTATGAAGAGATGGTATGAGGGAGCAAAGGGCACACCCGAAGGGACAAGTCCCGCTGAATAGGGGCCTAATTGCATTAACTGTATAGCAAAACGTGCAAGTTATTTCCTAGAACTAAATGGACGGCAGAGGAATTCCATCCCTACTCAACTAAATCAAGAAAATGAAACAAAAACAGAAAGAACCAAAAATCAAATGCTAACAAAACTAAGCACCGTCATCAGAACCTAAAAACAACGAGGCACTGCTAAGACAGAGAACATTCAGTATAACAGCATTACAACCCTATAACTGTATCATGCAGTACACTTTAAATTGGATAACGGGCAATCAATAGAATGAGAAATAGCACTAGGAGCTACATAGTAATGCTCATTGCGTGTGCAAAGAGCCTCAGTGGTATCACCCTGACATCTCATTGCTATAACCATCAGTGATATCACTTCAGTGACATTGCATGGGTCACCAATAGTGGCGTAACAACCGTACTACGAGGGTGGACAAAGTCCAGGGGCCCCGACTCGCCCCGAGGTCTCAAGGGCCCCAAACTTTTTAACTAGAAATTTCGTGTACTTTTTTCTTTTTTCCGTGACAATAATTAAGAAGGGCCTTAAGCTTAGAGTAAAGTGTCCAACGACCCATGGCTAGGTTGTAACGCCACTGGTCACCAAGTCATTGCCAATTGAGTTGTTTTAGGTTCTACAACTGCCTGGCAGCTGATGTCCAGAGAGAGAGTTCGATCTTAGCTTTTTAAATTGGTGGGTTGAAATTGGATTGGCTGAACAAGGTGATGAATTGGAATTGGATGGGTTGGAAAGGGTTGTTGGAATTGTATCAGTTAGACCTGGAGGGGTGGAATGGGGTGTTTGGCTTCCTGATTCATTTTTATTTGATCCTGACGGATTAGCATCTCAAGTCGCTTCTGCCGAGAGGCAGACTGAAGGTGAAGGAATCATTTGATCGAAGAGCTGGAATTTAATTTCCTGTGACACTATCCACCAAGACATCCGTCAGAAGACTAGCACATCTCCATTTGCCTATCTTCTCTCTCTCTCTCTGTCTGTCTCTGTCTCTGTCTCTGTCTCTGTCTCTCTCTCTATCTCTGTCTCTGTCTGTCTCTCTGTCTCTGTCTCTGTCTCTCTCTCTCTCTGTCTGTCTCTCTCTCTCTCCGTCTCTCTCTCTCTCTCTCTATCTCTCTGTCTCTTCTCTCTCTCTCTCTCTCTCTCTCTCTCTTCTCTCTCTCTCTCTCTCTCTCTCTGAACTCTCTCTCTCTCTCTCTGCCTGTATCTTGCGGGAATCTTGCTCTCTGTCTCTCTCTCTTCTCGCTATCTATCTGTCTTTTATTCTCTGTCTCTCTATCTCTGTCTCTATTTCAAATCTCTTCTCTCTCTAGCTCTTTCACTTTCCCTCTGTTTCTATTCTGTCCTCTATCATTACAGGTTTCTCTCGTTATTACCCGAGACCCATTCTCTTTTTCATCATTATTTTCTCTCTGTTCCAAGAGGACGGAACGGTCTTCATTTGCAGTGTGGTGTGAGACCTGCAAATTGAGGCGGGTATACCTGGAGATGATATCCAGGTGGTTTTTAAGTCCAGGTTGATGGTAGTGCTGCGGCCCTCTGCCGGCAGTTCTCCAGCATAGCAGTCGTGTGTGCCTTTCTTAAATGCAGGCCTCCCTCTCTGCTGCAATTCAGAGCAGAACCAGCAGTTGAGAAAGAGAAATATACAGGCAGTCGTGTGCCTTTCTTCAAGCTGAAAATTAAAAATTCAGAGCAACCTTTCTGCATTTTATTCGGACATGTGTTTGAATTTCTGCTCATGCGTTGATCGGTTAGCATAACCTGAGGACCGACTTGAGATTCGGAATGTCTGGAGGGAGATGCAATAATAAATGCACAAACTTTATTCCTGTCATTGCCTAGCCCTAACCTCTTCTGGCCCGACCTGACCTACTTTACGTGACCCGACATGACCTTCCTTGCCTGACCTTACCTCACCTTAAATTATCTTTTTACATGCTTCTAATCAAGCGCACTCAGTCGAAGTCCAGTACCTTGCCTTGTCATTCCCGACAAAACCTGGCTAACAGCATTACTTTACAATACGTGCCCTTACCTTACCGAAGAGCTATGTTCTAGTGAGGGGCAGAGATCCGGCTTTCCTTCCAATTACTTATTCATAGAATTCCGTTGACTAACATCCCAATCGCCCGAAAGAAGAAGCCTGCCATTAAGTGCCATCTAAATTTATGTCGTATACCGCGTGCAGCTGGCGTAAGCGATCCCTCCTTCTCTGCGAATTGCAGAAGTTGGAACAACATGCAGGTCCTAATGGACTGTTAAGGGACGCTGATCAAATATTGAAGAACATGAAGAAGCTGAACAGACGGACAGTCTATTCGACAAACACAGAAGGGAAGATATAGCCCTACGCGGAGGATAACTTCGGGATAGGATGGTCTGACGGGGGATGGGATGGTCTGAGGGAGAACGGTTGTCATCAGCTGAAGCAGGCAAATTGCTACAGCGATAGGAACTGTATATCATCTGCTGCAGATGCAGAAATTGTCTGGCGATGTTTGCTTTGTTCTTGTTTTGTGGTACATTTTGTAATATGTGACGTTGTAATGTAATATAGTAAAGAAAAGATACTTCATGGGAATAGTGCTGGTGCTCTTCGCTTGGTGCGCTTGGCGAAACCAACACCTACTGCCTGCTCTTCTTTTCCACATTGCATTTGATCCACTGGCATTCCATTGCACGCTGTGCCTTAAATTAGGTTTGTTGATAAACCCTTGAATGGCAAGAACAATGACAATGGTGTCGTCATCTTCGTGATGGCGGTGGTGGTATTAGTGGTGATGGTAGTGGTGGTGGTGGTGGTGTTGGTGTTGTTGGTGGTGGTGGTGGTCATGGTGAGGGTGGTGGAGGTCGTGATGGTGGTAGTGGTAGTGATGGTGATGGTGGTGGTGATGAAAGTGGTAGTGGTGGTGTGGTAGTGGTATTGGTGGTGATGGTGATGGTAGTGGTGGTCGTGGTGGTGGTGTGGTGGTGGTGGTGTTAATGATGGTGAGGGTGGTTGTGGTGATGATGGTGGTAGTGGTGGCGGCGGCGGCGGTAGTGGTAACGATGATAATGTCAAAGTTCCATATGAGAAAGACAATAATAACCCATAACCGAATGAGCCTCGCTTGCCTGGAGAAGGTCTCCCCACTGTCTACTCCAGTCGTCGATGACCGCCTCGTCCCCACCGTCTCTTCTAGTAACCGAGGATCAGCCTTCCCCGGTTGACAGTTGACAGTTGACGGGGATGGAGATACCCATCAGATCCGTCTTAGCAAGAAGACGTTGACTGACAGCGAACCGAGTTAAGCTGAACGAACTCAGAGGTCATTTGAGGTTGACATTGAGTTGAGTGCATCGGATTCGGAGATTCCCGTGTTTCCTTCGGAGTCTGTCAAACGCTGAGATCCCGACAGGAAACATAAAGCCTCCTACGTACAGAGAGAGGACAGACAGATGACGAGACCCCGAGATACACCTTCGCTCGTAAAAACAGAACCGAGTCCGTGATGTTCCCGTCGCAAGCATCATGTAACTACTCCAGACACAGATGCATGCATGTTTGTGTGTGTATATGTATGCATGCATTAATGCATGTGTGTATGTATGTATGTACTTATGTATGTACTTATGTATGTATGTATGTATGCATGCATGTATGTATATGTATGTATGTATGTATGTATGTATGTATGTATGTATGTATGTATGTATGTATGTATGTATGTATGCATGTATGTATGTATGTATGTATGTATGTATGTATGTATGTATGTATGTATGTATGTATGTATGTATGTGTATGTACAGTATGTGTATGTATGTAAGCTTACATGCGTACATACGTTAGTGTATGTACATGTAGTAGGCCTATGCATGCATATATGCATATATGTATTTATGTATCTATGTATATAAGTATGTATGTATGCATGCATTCATGTATGTGTTCAAATATTCATAATTACGTACGTACGTACATACTTAAATGTATATGTGTGTATATTGTATAATTATATGTACATAAGTTTGTATGTACGCACGCATGTATGTATGTACATGTTCATGTATGTCTGTACGCGTATGAACATTATACATATTTGTCTGCATATGTATACGTATACATTTATGTTTCTGATTGTATGTGCCTGTGCACATATGTAAGTATGTAAATATGTATGCTTGCATGCAACGTGTTATATAAATAGCTCACTGCTCAATAATCACGATGATGACAATGTTACACGGACAGCGTCTATAGGTAAATATGTGGACACCTGCGGTGGATGACTTTTATGGCTGTCATTAAAGTCATTTTCAGGTAGCCGTTAAAATATATGATGATCCTATTTATAGTCTCTTGTCTGTGAATGTTATCAACTGAAAGGAAAACTTAAGGATTCAGGTCGTGCACAATGATCAACAGGCGAACCATTCCTTCAGTTTACTTGTTTGCTTCTATTATTGTAAATAATTAGGTTCTAATCAGTTCATCTTGTTAGTTTCAGGGATTAACTTCATTTGCTTGAAGGCGTTTTCAGGATTTGCAGTGATTTAGGTGATTTGCTCTTGCTTCATTTTGATTTAAGGGATTTGCTTTTGCATTGTTTTCTTTAAGGGATTTGCTTTTGTTACCTGAAAAGATTTGCTTAATTTTCTTTAAGGAGTTGCTCTCCTTCCCTGAAGAGAATTACTGAAGACACTTGATTATCTTGATAGATCTGATGTTGTTTTTGCAGAGAAGGAAAGAGATAGAAAGACAGACAGACAGACACAGAGACACAGAGAGAAAGACAGATAGACAGACAGACACAGAGATACAGAGACACAGACAGAGAGAGATTGAGCTGAGCCAGTGCTACTGAAGACAGATCGATTGAAAGGACGAAAAGGAATAAATACACCAGCATCAGCAGCAGGAACAGGATACATCTGACTCCGTTTCTACATATCATCCACCGACGAAGCAGGTAGAACTGCAGCATCACCTCTCGCATCAGCAACAGCATCAGCAGGAGAGAGAAGCGGTGGAAGAGACGCAAGAGGAGAAGAAGGGGGAAACGGGGAGGAGATGGCTTTGAATCATCCCTTCAAGCTGTCCTATGTTGACTTCCCTCCCAGGTGCGCTGGCGCCGGGAGCGTCATCTGTGCTCCAGACTACGAACGATTCGAGTGAGTCAACTTCTAATTTATTAACCAATCATAAACCAATCACTTATTAACCAATGCCTTTTGTTACACTATAACTAACTCAACTGTGGGGAGGTAATTTCTAACGTGATGATTTCATAAATTTACTATGACGTGATAAATTAATATTTATTTATTTATTTTATCTCTAAATACTTATATTGGGGTTATTGTTAGTGACTATTTTGTTTCCTCCGGCATTGAACATTTCGATGTGGACTTGCAGCAGGAATGATAAAAATGACTCAAAATGACTCAAAATGACTCAAAATGACTCAAAATGACTCAAGAACTGCGTATTTAATCCACTGTCCGTAATGAGCCACTTTTGTATGGGACCTGTTTTTTTCGTGGATTGTTTGAAGTTCCTTATTTGGGAAAGTCGTTTCTAAGTTAATCCAATTTAATCTAATCTAACTTAGGACAGTCTTCCTGCACATATATATTCAGGAAGTCAAAAGCCTTTCAATTTTCGAATGCCAGTTTAAAATGCAATTGTTATGTAACAGAGCATTAGCATTTGCGCTGACAGTAGACCGTTTTGTAAAGCATCCTAGAAGTAGCTTGCTACTGACGATGCTACAGAAATCGTCGTATTTACAACTAATAATCTAATCCAATCGGAAAATATATCAAACGTCATTATGGCAATGCAGCAGGCAACGAACTCCATTTGCTTGTACTCGGTCACCCTCTCAATCACAGTAGTCCTCTGTGCGTACAGAAACAGTTGGGGTGAAACGAGACACGTGAAGAACTAGTCACGTTCAGTGAGACCTCTGGGGAGAGCGGA
>JACEVL010001035.1:190000-197500 GCA_020284085.1 Aporrectodea caliginosa
AACTTCCGGTCAGGAAGTGCGTTCATTCGTCGAGTGCGTAATATCACCCGAACGACCAAACTGCACTGCGTGTAGTAAGAATACAAAAGAATGTGAATTGCGATAATAATAATATTATTATCGTCGCATTTGTTACAAGGCTTTCAGGCAAGGCCAGGATTTTGGCCTAATACCCAGATTTCACTGAAGGACTCAGGAGTTGAGAAGGGACTGTCGAAAAACAGTCGAGGTCTTACTTTTAGCTGTTTAAGCTTTAATCTGGATTGATTTGCTGCACAGATCTTGTGAGCTTTTAACTGTCGCTGCTGTGCAGCAAAAGAATATTATTATGCTACGCTTAGTATGGCCAATATCTTATTAACCTTTCTTTGCATCGGCACCGAGACACTGCTTCAATTCGCCACAAGTATCTGGTGAATGGTTTAGTCCTGAGCTTCTTTACCCCGGTTTCCCCCATTTAGCCCTACACGACCTCTGACTATATTTGACTTTGAATTATCGGCTGTTCCTCTCCTTTATCTCACTTTTCGTACATTATGTATGACAATTCGACTTTGTTTTTTATTATATTTTCTTCGTTTTTATTTCTCGTATTATCACAAACTATATCTTGTTCAGCACTCTCCGAAACCCGTTTAAGGAGAGGACAACTGAATGTCGCCCCTCTAAACCAAATGGTCCATTTCATTGGTCGTTTGATCCACTATAATTGCTGATTTATATACATTACTAATACTACTACTACTACTACTGCTACTGCCACTGCTACTGCTGCTGCTGCCGCTGCTTGCTGCTGGTACTACTAGTACTACTACATCATGTGTTTTGCGCTACAAAAAAGTACTTTATTACGATTACGATTAAACGTAGGCTACATCGTAACTGCGTAGCAAACGGCGTGTTGACATAGCGAAACATCGGAGAAAATCCAATTGGATGTCCAGATCAGCAACTGCCCAAGGCCCCCCACGGTGGTCAGCGACCGTTAACCGATATTTGGGAGCGCAGTCGTATACGTCGACTCTTCGTAATCTGTGGAATAGAATGTAATCACTTATATAGCGCCCTGGGGTACTGAGCGGCGCTTGTGTTGACCGCTGGGCCTCTGCGACGGTATACACGAGACGTAATGGAAACACGGACGGAGCAATAAAAGCAAACGAACAAGAAGATGTTTGCGATTCCATCCCAATGCACATTGCCCAGCGGCCGAAAGGCTGGAATGACGTATCAGTTTTTATATATATATGTGTGTGTGTGTGTGGGTGTGTGTGTGTGTGTGTGTGTGTGTGTGTGTGTGTGTGTGTGTGTGTGCGTGTATTCGACTGTTTGCTCGAGGTAGAAATGATCCATCATGAATGAAAAATTAGGTTATAGGAGTAGAAATTAGGCCATTGATCTCCGAAGATTAGGTTTCGTCCCATTTTTCACAGCCGTCTGAAAATGTCAAACGATAACATAGTTTTAGTATCGAGGGAAAATATGTACATACGTAAACAGAGTAACACACATATGCAATACAATTAAACATATGCATACAAATGCACATAAATACATATTGTACATAATGTATAGGTAGAAATGATCCATCATGAATGAAAAATTAGGTTATAGGAGTAGAAAATTAGGCCATTGATCGCCGAAGATTAGATTTCGTCCCATTTTTCATTGCCGTCTGAAAATGTCAAACGATAACATGACTTTTAGCATCGGAAAACATGCACATATGCATACATACATAACCACACATAATTATGCAATATACATGTATGCATACAAACGATATAAATACATATTACCACATACATATACATGATGCACCCGACAAACGCACTGTGCTGTACATAACACCATGTTATACCCAATGCTAAGCCAGTCCCAAGAACACAAGGGGGAGGGGAAGGCAAAAGTATTTCTTACGGGACAGCATCGTTGAACAGCAACTGACCAACACGCATACATATGCAAGAACGCATACATATAATACTCCTATGTAATTATATATGCACATATAGTCTATAGACATATGTACACACAGTCACACACATTCATATAAATATATACACGCATACGCATACATATATGTAATTATATATACATCTATGTAATTACATATACAATTACATACATATGTAATTATATATATATGTGCCTATAGGCATGTACATTCAAACATGTGTATGATGTGTCTATGGATGTTGTTGTTGTTGCATCCGTCATGCGCGATTACGTTGCCATCATATAATCCGTTAGAGCCGCCCACATATTGAGCAAGCGACGGTCGTATATTGCCGGGCACCGTAGTAAAACATCCAATCAATCGCACCATTTATCTCTCATTCGATTGCAATGCACAAATTTGTCTGCAATTGTGGAACAAATTTCAAGTTTATGAGATCAAAACAAAATAACGAAGCCTTTCAACGGCTTTTTCTCCTTATAAGCTGGTTTTCTGACCTCTCACGACACAACGCAAAATTAATGCTACGAGAGACTCACAACATTGGAAAATATGTGGAAAGAGTTTATACGGAAGAGCTGACGGCTGGAACAGACCTAAAACTCGTCAGTGATTCCGCATTTATATAGCGCCACTTCATGTGAGAATCATCAGAGGCGCTACTCTTTGCAAGAGAAGACATCCTTTCATGCTACCTATTGTTAAATCTAAATAATTTAAAAGTAGTTTTGTTGATCGGTGTATCTTTAGGCCTAGTTACAATTAGATGTGCATGTATATATGTCTTAAAGTCTGCTCCTCTTAATGTCTATTTCAAACACGTATGTAATTGTTGAATACTAGGTAATGCACAGATATATACGCTTGTCAGGTGTAATTAAAGGCTACTTACTTAGTTACTTAGTTAAACGGTACTGGCTTCATTGGATTCGTGATAACTATGAATATTTATGTAGCGCCTTTATGGAATTAACCTTAAAAATGTATGAGGAGCGGTTATCTAACGCCTACGGTCATTTAAATGTTTCTTAAGCTGTTTATGGCTATAATTTCAGTCGAAGACTGTTCCGATGTCGTGGTCAAATGCTCGAGAAAGCAAACTTGTCCGAAATGGTGCATGAGAGCACGAGACAAATAGGTCTCCACGCCCTCGTATATATACACAAAATGTCTTATGGCAGACGTGAGAGGTAATCGCCAGACATGTCTGGTTTCAGCAACGATCGTATCATTCGCGTGTTCCATACGCATTCAATCGTTCCCTGATCTATCGGACTGATAGTCTAGTGGTTGGCTTGCTGGACTGTCAATTGAGAGGTCGGGGGTTCAAATTCCAGCTATGGCAGAAAGATTTGGTTTGAGATTTCTGCTCCACCTGCACCACCTAACTGTTCAACTGGTCACACGCATTCATATTAGGGGTCTGCGGGTATACCCGTACCCGCGGGTTTTACCCGACCCACCCGCGGGTCGGGTACGGGTCGGGTAGTACGGGTCGGGTCGGGTACGGGTAGGAGTTTTACGGGTACGGGTATACCCGGTTTTACCCGTGAACTGAAGTTTTGGGGTTACATGTAATGGTGAGTCAGACTTACTATAGCTGGCGGTACTTAACGTCACATCTGTAACCTTTTGTAATCGGCCGTGGAAGTTTTAACGTTCGACGATAATATTGTTAATTCTGAGTTTTTCTGGCATCAAATTATGGTGGATGACATAGCTGCATCAGATGTTACTATAACCTTCTTATATTGCACCAATATTGGTAAATCGTTTCATTTTGGGCCATAAATCTGAAAAGCCATACTCCGAACATTAAGAAATTCAGTTGGCACGATTAAAGATTCTGGTTTGAGATTATTATTATTATTATTATTATTATTATTATTATTATTATTATTATTATTATTATTATTATTATTATTATTATTATTATTATTATTATTATTATTATTATTATTATTATTATTATTATTATTAATATTATCATTCTGTGATCATCATCACTATTATTATTACTGCTACATGCTTTGTGAGACTATTGGACCTTGGATTATAACTATTGTTCTTGTACGGTACGGGTACGGGTATACCCGCGGGTACGGGTCGGTGACTACGGGTCGGGTACGGGTACGGGTAGTCGGGTCACGGGTAGCAAAACTGCTCATTCATATGCCGAATCTATATGCAAATAAAGTCGCTAAAGCTTCATACTCGTGGCTGCCTCTCTCGCTTATCTCAAAGGACTGATCTTCTTCGTTTATATGTATAAAGGTCTATATAAATTCATATAATGATATATCATAGTCTTTGGTGTCTATTATATTACTGCTCTGCAGTAAGCAATGTTTTGTTTACAGCGCAGTTGCTAATAAAATCAAACACTGCTCGTAATTGCGTGTACGATCACAATATATTAAACAGAGAGACAGACAGTTAGGCCTATGACTGCTGTTCTGGACCCGGTTTTTTTCCGTAGAGCTCATCAGATTATACAATATGCGACAGAACGCATCACTAGATATCTAACGAAGGCAGCCGAACAGAACGGATCGCTCGGTCATTCATAAACACACATACACACACACACACACACACACACACACACACACACACACACACACACACACACACACACACACACACATACACGACTGGGATATACATCGTCATCAATCATCTCTGCTCTCTTCCCAAAGGATAACCACACGATCGTTGAATAGACGACGATGCAGCCAACTAAACACGACCCGATCGTTGTTCACCCATAATGTGGTGGTGGCCGTGGAATCTATTATGCCTGAGCAATCTATCTAGGATTGATAAGCTGGCACTTGACGAAAGCGGATGAAAGACTTTGGGCGTGTATACATACGATTCGATGTGCGTCTCACCAGATGTGTCCCTGTTTTGAGACCGATTATATAGAAGGGGAGTGTCTTCTTCTACTGCGATGGGTCTTCGTCTTGGAAAAAGTCTTCTTCACAACAGACCATGAAACACGTTACTTCATCTCCTAACTTCAGTTATTACCAATCAGCTTATCTGTTAGGCTACTCAACTTAGGCCTACTGATCTGAAACTGTTGTTGTCTTTACATTGGACAACACCTTCTTATCTGTGGATACTGGAAAGGCGTGCTTTCAGTATGCCATGCATACACAGTTACACACATACATACGGACAGGGTTTAAAGTGGAGTGGGAACTGTGGGAACGGCGTTCCCACTGCTCTCAAAAGTTTTGGCTTGCGCAATGGAACCATGATAACACATGCTTTCCTATAAAACTCTTTACTTCTTTGGAGTTCCCACTGGGGCTTACCCAAACCACTTTAACCACTACATACGGACGTACATGCATGCATTGCGTATGCCAGGGATGGCGAACCTATGGCATGCGTGCCCAAACTGGCACGCGCTCAAATTTGTTGGGCACGCGGACTTTGTAGCATCTCGAAAAATTTCAAACTTAGAAACACAAAATCACTGTAAGAATCCATATTTTATTTTATGAATTACTTTATTGTAACGACATTCTAAAACCATCTTTGAAATAATGTCTTTTAATTCATTTTTGCTAATTTTTGTCAGTTAAAACCTACAGGAGAAAAACATTCATATACTGCAAAATTCCGAGGGTATTTAAACAAATGTCTTAGCGGCATTTTGTCATGCACCTTTAAAAACGTTCGCCATCTCTGGTGCATGCTGTCTATTACAACTGTTTAAAAGCATGAGGTCACTGAACCCAGGCGAGGTCAGTGAACTGTACGGCGGGTTCAACGGGTGACTTTCTACGGCAGCAGGTGTTTTAGCCAGTCCAGGTGTCAATTAAAAGGGTCTGCAGAGTGTCCAGTCCGAACCAATTTCGTCCCAAATGAATGGATGGTCAGTGGGTGGTCACTGACGACGAGAATAGATTGACCGTTGGGAATTGCGACATACAGCGCAACTACATACTACGCAGTCTACACGTTCTCCATACAGGACCATTTCACTCCTCCACTGATCGTACTCTGGTAGAGCCAGTCCCAAGCCTGGATCAAGGAGGAGGGCGACGCTAATGATCTTTGTTAGCACAGAGTGTCGCTAAACTGAAACTACTACTACATTCAGGACCACGTGTAAAATGCACGTGTATTTGAACACATCCATCTTCGTCTTATAGACCTATACAGTCCGCATGAATGCATATTTTATACACACATTAACGTACATACTTCATTTGTTCGGCTTTTATTTTGCAGACCTTACATTCTTATTTGCTCATCTATGTTTTTATAAGCTCATATTGAAAATGAAATTACATTCACTATATATGGATATATAACGTCGTATATATAATTATATATAATATGTATATATATATATATATATATAGTTGTGATGTATATATGTATATATGCGTGAGTTGTCGTGATATATTACACAGTCGACTAAATCTGTCTTGTGAAGGACGATATATACAATGCCATTCAGCGCAGTTGTTCTCGCGGCCTGACGCTTCGGATTAGCAGCTGATATATGGAGCGCCGCCTCCAGTTTATATTCAGCTCTCGAACGCTCGCCCGGCGCTGTACTAAACGCCATCGGATTCTACTGCTGCTGGTCTGCATACATCTTCACACATGTGTTCTGTAGTACATATTATGCGTATCTACATCACGTTTAGCAAGTCATTTAGCCATGCAAACATGTTTGTATATACAGAAAATTATGCTGTATAGTTTGTGCATACATAGATACAGCAGTAAATAAATGTATTGGAGACTGAAAGGCAGTGATTGCCTGCATGGGAATAGAATATAATGTAAGCTGTTTATTGCCTTTGGGAGACCTCACGATTATCGTCAACCAATGGTTTCTCGGTTGGAATATCGTTCCCCAAAGTCAAATAATTGTATATAAACACTGGATTTTTGTAGCGCTATCAGAGATAATAATATGCAGAACGAATTCATTCTCATGTAAACTGTGGCTTCGGTGATATCAGGAAGACCTAGAATTACTAGAGACCATGTAGAGACCAGGAAACAGAGACCAGAGGCCAGAGATAAGAGACCAGGAACCAGAGACCAGGAACCAGAGACCAGGAACCAGATACCAGGAACCAGATGCCAGAGATAAGAGACCAGGAACCAGAGACCAGGAACCAGAGACCAGAGACCAGGAACCAGAGACCAGGAACCAGAACCAGAGCAAATGTAATTTGAACCAGGTGTAGATTGTGGTTTGAAGCAGCGGGAGCGAAATGATTGATGGGGGGGAATGCATCAGACTGGGAGAGAGAGAGAGAGAGATAGTCGGTAGAAGTGAGTGGGAAGTACCCTTAGAAATCGAAACATGGGATGTATACCCGGTTGGTTAGAGCTATCGGCCTATACCTAGTTACCTACAACATACTCCAATCCTCCCAGTCCTTCTATCTTCGCCACAGATTCACAATCCTACCACTCACACTTTCGTTCAAGTTATCCGTTCAAGTAGCCGAGAACAATCATATAACGCCATTTCAGATGTGTTTTCTCTCTCAATCGAA
>JACEVL010001035.1:202500-365000 GCA_020284085.1 Aporrectodea caliginosa
GGTCTGAGAGGCAACAATGAAGTATAAGCGATTTTACTCTTCATGACCTCGGCATATTATGGCGGATGGCCAGCCCTCCTCTCCCTCACCCTCACCCTCAAATACTTCCACTTACAGCGTACAGTCAGTGTACTCATTGTAGAAATATCTACCCTGGTGGACATTCGCACCTCCGAGCCTTCGATTGACAACTTCGAAAATGTTATCCATACACTATAGGCTACTATCGCGCTCCCCTTAAAAATATTAAGCAACTCATAGCAGCTCAACTTAGTTAGTTAACTACTTTCTGAATCGGTGTTTCATTATGTTATGAGCTGCCCGTTCGTGGCGAAAATAAAGTTCATATATAAATTAATATTATTTTATTGTTATTATTATTATTCATTAACGAAGTCGCCTGAGCAAAATGGGTAGGGCATCTAGGGATCTGGGAGGGTCTCGGTGAGCCCGTCCCCAGAAAATGTTACGACTGCAAACTTAAATGGCGCACTTTTAGCATACGGCCCTTGTTAATTTTAATCTTCATGATCAGAAACCTATAAATAGCGGAGTAAGGATTTAGTATTGATTGACCTGCTGCTTGTTGCACAGCAATTTGACTTCGCTTCACATGCTGTGAAAAATGACAACTTCAACTTTTATTCTCAAATTGTGCAGTCTTTAGGCAAAGCTCAGCGGGCAAGAAAAACATCGTCGGCAGGCCAGAAATGGTCCGCGGGCTTGACTCATGACATCTGTGCACTAGACTGTCGCGTAACCTTCAACTAACAGCTGAAATGGCCAAATAGCTCACAAATAGACTGACCAGCAACAGCAACAGCAGACATTCGCTGAATGTTTCCGGCTTAAATAATTTGTTCAAAGCGTCGACCGACTGATTACCATAATCTGATTTTCAGACGGACTGTCGTCCATTGTGAGACTACAGTCGAAACCGGTCGAGTTTTCCTAAACTGCATTCCCTCAGGGATCCCGCACACATCTGTCACGACCACAGAGCCCCTCGACCCACATGACAGAACTGCCTGACCCATTCTGGTCTTTTGACCTCCACTCACTCACTCACTCGCTCACTCAATCAATCAATCTATGGCCGTTTCAACACTTACCTTTTTGTCCGGGCTGAAGTTGGGAACTCCTCAAAGTAGTTATCTTGAAAGGGCGCTATATAAATTCTTGAATCAATCAATCAATCAATCGATCAATCGATCGATCAATCAATCAATCAATCATTCACTCAGTCAATCAATCAATAATTCACCCACCCATACCCTAATTCTACCCAGCCAATCACGCTCCTAACTCACTCATTCAACTCACAGTATCGTAACATCACACTTTGACACGCCCTAGAACACGTGGGAATGATCTGCCACCCACGCCATTGTCCTACTTTGCCGATCATATCAGCATTCACAGTTCGATGCCCAGCTTTCAAATAATCCAAGAACTGCAGTTGGTGGAGGAAGAGAGATCTATACTGCCTCCGATAGGAATGTGAAGGAGGAAACGGATTGGGGGTCTTCCTTCTGAGAATTATCAGCGAAGACAGAATAAAGGATAAGAAAACAAGAGGATGACCTAGACAGATGTTACGGGACAACGTTACGATAACGGATGGACACGCTGAAGGAAAAATGGCTCACAAGAACCTACTCAGAGGACAGAGAACTTGTAGATAAGAAGCCCAGTTTAAATTCACCGCAGAATGAAACTTAGACTATTATGTTTACCCATTCATCAGCGTGCGACTCGTGCCTGAATTTTTTTTGAATTTTGATTTTTTTCTCAGAATAATGCATGAACTTTGTCTAAAATGAACACCGCATCCGCAATGCCTGAATTCAGATTTTGCTTATAATATAGAGGAGGTTTAACACATACAAGGTTCTTCAGAAAGGCTCCAAAGCCACTGTAAACCAATTATAGGTGACTTTAGCAGGCGGTAGATGTCGCAGGTCTAAACCGAAGCCTATTTCTGCTTCAGCTGAAAAGCTCAAAGCTTAGCCTCTTCATCTGGCAAACAACGGGGGATGCAATATCCGTCCAAATGATGCACGAAAGCAAGACATCAGGTGTGCAATATAACTTTCTGTACATCGGACAATTTTGACGACGCCATCTGGCGAAATTAGACACCTGGCGGCTGCTGCAGCAGATTCAGCTCTGTCTGTCGATCATAGGAGTCATACAGTTTATGCAGAGAAAAAGTACTGTTATTGAAGTGACAGAATTATTAGTTTTATTATTATTATAGTTAATTAATAATGTATACCATTATTAAATTAGCAATACTCTTCAGTAATGATGACTGATGATGATGATGATGATGATGCATGATGATGATGATGATGATGATGATGATGATGATGATGATGATGATGATGATGATGATGATGATGATGATGATGATGATGATGATGATGATGATGATGATGATGATGATGATGATGATGATGATGATGATGATGATGATGATGATGATGATGATGATGATGATGATGATGATGATGATGATGATGATGATGATGATGATGATGATGATGATGATGATGATGATGATGATGATGATGATGATGATGATGATGATGATGATGATTACGATGATTACGATGATGATGATGATGATGATGATGATGATGATGATAATTATTGTATTGTATTTGATCATTTATAAAGAGGAGGATAGCGATCAGAAGCGCTCCCAGTGCGATGGTACTCTGAGGAAAAAGGAAGGGTGGTGATGGCAGATAATTACCGGCTGTTAAAATGGTGGTGATGGATAATGATGATGATGACGATGACGATGACGATGACGATGATAACGACGATGATGATTACATGATGATGCTGATGATGCCTGCCAATGCTGATGCTGCTGCTTTTGCTGCTACCGATGATGATAAAAAATCACAGAAGCGCTTCAAGAGAGTGCTCAAACCTACCTGTCATTGAAACACTTACACACACTGGAAAATTGATATCGCCTTCAGATTGCTTTAACTAATGTATATTATACACAAGAAAAGTTCGATGAACTGGGCATATCTCTCCTATAATTATAATCAAGAAAGGCCTTCAAAAAAGCAGATGGGATGCCATCTGTGTGATAAACAAAAATCGACTAATTGGCTGTTTCAACGATGGATTGAAACCAACATCTGCTCCATCCTGTTTAATGCTTATATGCCTCGAGACAAGCAACTCATCGTAAACAAGAACACTGTAATTATCTGCCATCTTTCTCCCTTACGCGGTATGTAGCTGGAGACACGGCGAGCAAGGCTTTTTGCTTCTGATTAAAAACTGTAGAACATGTTTTGCCTTGGCGACTGACGTGCCTTGCCCGTATAAGCATCATATCACGTTCTTTGTCACCAGATAATGGAATCACTTCTCGTATCTGCCACATCGGGTTTAATTCAATATCGTTCATACGGCTGATCAAGTACGGCCTCCTCGCCAAATTGGAGCATGCGACGATACAGCAGCATATTTATTACGGCTTCTGATAGGACGACGCGAGACACACGCGTTGCAATCGGAGACCTCATCAGACAGAACTAATTTATGTAGAACTATGGAAGGACGTCAAGGCAACGTTATGGCATTAGATCGAAAACAACGCAAAATAAGGCGATTCTTAGAAGAGGAAAATCGAAAATCGTTTGTGACTAATACACACTGAATTGTTGGGACCTAAAGCAGCTTAATATGGCCTTGTAAGATTCCAGCTACATGCATAATTACATGCACGCTATATGATGTGGTCCGGTCCACCACTGTCAACCGAATGCTTTATTGTTCCCAAGTGTGGTGGGGCTTTGCCAGCAAACAGGAACGTGCTCTCTAAGTGCTGTGGTCCTCAGCTGGTACGCTTTGGCTTCCTACCAAAATCTTTCCCCACTTTTGAGGAACTCTGTAAAAAAGTCGACCATGACCTTTTTAGAAATATCTTAAATAATCCCGGACATATCCTTCATTACCTACTACCCCCTGACCCCTGTCCTATATACTGGTCACGATTTGCGCCCACGCTCACATAACCGTGTTCTTTCTAGATTTGATTCCCTCACCAGGCGTGGTTTCCTGGCTAGGATGTTGTACAGCTAAGCCATATAGTGTTTTTAGTTTACTATTTACTAACTTTTTCGCTACTATTTGATAACTTTGTATAACTTTGTATGTACAGCGCCGTGCGTTTGCCAGCGTTTAATAAAGAACACACTACTTACTTACTTATACATACATTCATACATACATGCATACATAATTATATGCATAGATCTCATCTCTGATTAGGTCGTACTGGGAGAGGATCTTTAAATACAATACATATGTACGTACGTACTGTACATAATATAAATGCATATGTAAAAATAGGCTACATACATCTCTATATACATACATACTTATACTTACTCAAGAATAACATGGGGAAAAGAGTTATAGGCTTAGTCAGATGGAAAAATGAAGAGCTTAAATAGCCAGATCTAGGGAAACCTTGCTCCTTTGTATAACATCCTGGCAAGGAAGTATTTCTGAGTCAGGTTGTCAAACATGGGAAGCTCATGGTTATGGGAAGGTAACGCGTATCCTGAGCACACGAGGTCCGACCAGGCCTGGATTGTAGGCAAACAAACTAAGCGATGCTTCTATGGGGGCCAGCGTGGGGCAAGAGGCCCCATTTGGCGCAGGGTTTTATCGCGAGTTGTTGAAATTCACTTCGCAATTTAGCACAATGAGACCTCGATCTACGAGTAACCTGCGATTGTGATCTACCCCTCGCACATAAAGCATAATCAAACTTTGTGGGAAACCATGGAGAGCGGGAAACAACAGAAGCCTCTCATAAACTGGTTCCTCGAGGCCCCAATAGATCTTAAACCAGCCCCGGGTTCGATGGTGGCGCAGGTTTAAATTACCCTATAGCACAAACGTTGTTTTTGTTGCGCCGTTTCCTCCGTCTCTCGTGCGCAGAAGATGTAAAGATGGGACATTTGCGACGAACAACAAAGTCGTAACTTTTTCTCGGTTTATGATAAAACAGTTCTAGCGCTAGAACAGAAGCTTACGCTGTCATGGAAACGGAATAATATAGCGCCACAAAACTTCGGACAGCATTGTATGTCTAGATTCACGATTGTCCAAAATAAAATATTATCGTTTCTTCGTTTTTATACGTTTCTTCATGGCAGTCTTCAGCTAAAGTTTCTTCATGGCAGTCTTCAGCTGACGTTTCTTTATGGCAGTCTTCGGCTGACGTTTCTCAATGGCAGTCTTCAGCTGACGTTTCTTCATGGTAGCCTTCAGGTGACGTTTCTTCGTGGTAATCTTCAGCTATAACGTCTCTTCATGGCAGTTTTAAGCTAAATTTTCTCTATGGCAGTCTTCAGCTGACGTTTCTTAATGGCAGGCTTCAGCTGACGTTTCTTCTTTGCAGTCCTCATTTAGCGTTTCTTCATGGCAGTCCTCATTTAACGTTTCCTCATGGTAGTCTTCAGCTGACGTTTCTTCGTGGCAATCTTCAGCTGACGTTTCTTCGTGGCAGTCTTCTGCTAAAGTTTCGTAATGGCAGTCTTCAGCTAACGTTTCTTCATGGAGGTCTTCAGCTGACGTGTCTTCATGGCAGTCTTCAGGTAGCGTTTCTTCATGACAGTCTTCAGCTAAAGTTTCTTCATGGCAGCCTTCAAATGACGTTTCTTCATTGCAGTCTTCAGCTAACGTTTCTTCATTGCAGTCTTCAGCTAACGTTTCTTCGTGGCAGTCTTCAGCTAGCGTTTCTTTATAGCAGTCTTCAGCTAGCGTTTCTTCATGACAGTAGTTGGCTAACGTTCCTTCTTGGCAGCTTTCGGCTGACGTTTCTTCATGGCAGCCTTCAGCTAACGCACATATGCCAGTGGCCTAAATCCTTGTTACAGTTCACGGTTGTAATTCGCTGTTTCTGTCCAACCCCCTTTGCGGGAGAAATTTCGGGAAAATTCTTGCACCATCGTCTCCTTCAAAGCCTCTTTAGCAACCTGACATCTTGTGGTTTTATGCAGGAGCAAAAAGAGCATCTAACCAGATATATTTATCTCTGCGACCCACAGACATTCAGTCTGAATGTTAACAGTGGCCAGGCAGCTTCATCATAGTTGTTTGTACGGAAGCCTTCAGTCATTTCTCTCTTAAGAATAGAACCGACTTTCGTTGGTCATATTTTACCTTACCTTAAGGAAGATGGTAATAGTTTATATGGTTCGGTACAACACGTGCACGTTGTAGGATCGATAAAAATGCTCTTGCATCGGCATCCCTTACTGGACAGTCCTGTAATGTGGTGAGGGACCTTGGGGTGCTTCTTGATGGTGGGCTTACGATGGCTGATCATGTGTCACATATCTCCAGGATTAGCTATTATGAGCTCAGGCAGATCCGAGTTATACGGAGAACGCTGTCGCTAAGCGCTGCGGCTGTGCTAATACACTCCTTCGTCCTCACACGTCTTGACTACTGTAATGGGGTCCTCCTGGGCCTACCTGAGTTCCGTCTTCACCAACTTCAGCTCGTTCAGAATGCAGCAGCTAGACTGCTGGCTGATCTACCGAGATATTCACACATATCTGACTACATGCGACGTGAGCTGCACTGGCTTCCAGTTGCTGATCGTGTGCAATTCAAAATTTGCTACGCTGGTTTGGAAGGCTACGACTGGTACTGCTCCGGACTACATTGCTGAACTGTGCCTTCCAGTTGGCACTCAAACTGGTCGGCGGGGTCTCCGGTCTGCCTCGCGAAATGACTTGATGATACCGTCGTTTCGAACCACCACCTGTGCTCGTCGGGACTTCTCGATTGCGGCGCCACGGATCTGGAACGTTCTTCCGCCGTCTGTGCGTGCTGCACGCGGCTATATGGTTTTCTCTAAACTCTTAAAGACGCATTTTTCAGCTGTTTGATGGCCACGTGTTGAGCGCTTCTGAGAGACTCTTAAGTGGCGCTTTATAAATGTTTTGTTACATTACATTACATTACATTAATAAAACTGTAAACCTCTGACTTCTTAGCCAGCGCCACTCACAAGCAGCATATGAAGAAAACAGCTTGTTCACAGTCAGTTCAAATCCGCAAGATCCAGGGTCTTTAGTTAGTCAAAATAGGCGGAATATGGCAAAGAAAATTATGTTATTGCGGCGACGTCTACTGAATGTTGATTGGAAATGTGAGTGCATGTGTTACGGCAACGAGTGTTCAGATAAAAACGCTGAAGTCATTTGCTGCCTCGATGAACTGAGAAACACAATACTTCTTCACGATGTGTTAATCCTTTCTCTCACGCACTGAAGCCAGTCTGAATGCTCCATTGTTACGTTTAATATTCGCCGAGTTTGTAGTTTGAGTTTGCTGGTTCAGCGCTCATGAGTGCAGTTAACTTAGTACAAATCGTGCAGGATTGGTACTTGGCTTGGTTACAGTCATTGGAATACCACACGACACGAGGCGCCCACTCAGCCATCCAGTCTTTATTGATCGGTAACGGAGTCTAAAAGGGTTTTCATGTCGTTGGATTGCTGTGGTCGTGTCTGCGGTTCAGCCGAATGATCTATCAACATCTGGACAAAATTCGGAGTTCATTTACATACACGTTAGCAGACATGTGACTTCACCATTTTTTTGGTTCGGTCAAAGAAGAGAAAACAACATCTGGGCTACGACAAAATTAACCTGTGCTCAGCTGATTATATCATTCGAAGTCCAGACAAAGACTAGAAAATCCTCGCTTAATTCAGATTCTATAAATGATTCAGAGAATGCATTTCCCCAGCCTGCGCTGTCTCCCCGATTCTGTCGACTTACGTTTCGGTAACCAGCTGATGCGATAAGCTCAGAGAAAGATCACTAACCAAAATGCATATAGTCTTATATACATATATATATATATATATATATTATATATATATACATATATATATACATATATTATATATACATACATATATATACATACATATATATACATATATATATAATTATATATAATATGCATATATATATATATATATATATATATATATATATATCGGCGTCACTTAAAAGCAGCAGATTTCACAACTCTCTAAGCTATTCCATGTAACCGCTATTCAAGTTTTTTTAGAGAATAAAGATAATCCGAGAGACTATATAGAGTTTGACGAAAGAGCAGATTATTAGCCTGTTTTCCCGCACGAATACAAACGCAATTACGTTCAACTCTAACGTAATGTGACGTCGACCATTACAGACAACGTCGTACAGTCGACAACAAGTTGTCCAGCGCTGCGTTTTACAAAGTAAGAGATATCTCTCGACAGAGCTACGAACGGCGGACCGAGGTTTGTTTACGCGGCGTGTTAACTAATCCGAGCAGCGAATGTGCCTGAATTATTCAAACACCCACGAGTAATCAACGTCTCTCCTTAACATTCTCGAACGTTTCTGAAATATGGCCGCTCTTTTCGTCGGTAATTACGAACCTTCTCAAAGGAACGATATACGCGCGCTCGCGACCGTCGTCCGCCGGCGATCGTCTGCTTTTGTGCTTAAGATGAAATAATAATTACGTCACACTTGTGACGTATTGCACGTATTAGTCGGTGGTGACTTGGCGCCGCCGGGATAAGAAAACACGTGTCGTACGTCACACGTTGCGCAATACGTCACTGAATGTTAAACGAGCGCGTGACTGTTCACATGACGTCACTTTATAGATAACGCAGTGTACTCGATTATTGATCCCACGCTTGCATTACTTCACTGGATCATCCGCCACTGTCGTTTTAGGGTGGCGCCAGTCCGAAGCCTGAAGAAAGGAGAGGGAGACGACGCTAATCGTTTTCTATTTGTAACAAAATCGTTAAATAAAAAAGCTATCTGCCATTCGTTCCTTTGCTTCGAGCATCACGTGGTTAAGGGGGTCTGCCTGAAATGCCAGCGGCTGAGTACAGCAGATGGAATCCGTTATTGAAATTATCTCTGGAATAACATCGTTGGAGCCAAACGAAGCCGCGAGCGAAGCAGCGATCGTTCAATTGCAAAGACGCTCTGCCGCAATCAAAAATATTCAGATCTTATTTTTAGATGAAGAACATCCCAGAATATGTCATTTTGGAGACATTAGGACATCGTGAAGACGTCATTTTGGAGACATTAGGACATCCTGAAGACGTCATTTCGAAGACATTAGGACATCCTGAAGACGCCATTTTGGAGACATTAGGACATCCTGAAGACGTAATTTTGGAGACATTAGGACATCCTGAAGACGTCATTTTTGGAGACATTAGAACGTCTTGAAGACGTCATGTAGGAGACATTAGGACATCCCGAAACCGTCATTTATGAGAGAGCATGCTAACTGACAACAATCAATGTCTCGTATTATAAATTTTTCGCAGATGCTGATTTGTAATCATCCTTGAATCGTCGTCGACTGCCATCTACGACGACCGAACTATATTTCAAAAGTTTCAATGAAAAGTTAAGTAGATCAATATTAAGATCGATCGATCGATCGGCTAAGCCAAATTGAAAGCTATTATGTCTATATATATGTCCGGATATTTACAATATTTTGAACCTTTAGCCTTTCTTAACGGCGCATTAAAGCCACCAGGTTTTGCTCCGTTACTTATTCAGGAAGTCTGAAGCAATGGTCTGGAAAGCGCAGCTGTGTCATTAATTTTAGTGTTAAGTAAACTTTTGGGGAAACGTGCAATCTGCTTTTCACGACAAGTGGTCAGGTAAAGCATGGCCCAATCATAACAGTTGTTTACATCAGCAGCAGGCTAACACGCACAATCGCGCACACACACACACACACACACACACACACACACACACACACACACACACACACACACACACACACACACACACACACACACACACACACACACACACACACACACACACACACACACACACATATATATATATATATATATATATATATATATATATATATACAGTGGTACTGAAGATGAATTTTGTCGGTGAATTGCTTCTAATTGTAATAGATTGTGGGAAACGTTTTCATGGAAATGTAGGCGTCGGCATTCTCCATTTATTATTATTTAGTATGAATTTACTAAGAGCCAATGAAAAGTGACCAAGCGTCAATCGATGGCGCAGAGCAATTGCATACATACATGCATACATACAGACATTCAATTCAATTCAATTCATTTATTGATCCCAAGACAAGACAAATACACTTACAAAACAGTAAAGAAAAAGCATTTTCTGCAATCAAAAGTATAAATACAAAAACTTATATACACAGATTATCAGGGAACAAAAGGCGCACCTGAAGGGACGAGTCCCGCTAAGTAGGGGCCTAATCATATTAATGTAAGACTGGATAGATAAGTATGCATGTACAAGTGCAAGGACTGTGAGAAGAGGAGCACGGGATCATGTGGCAATATTTAGTATGTGTGTACGAGTAAGTCTTTTGAAGTAAGATAGATTAGTAACACCTTGGATATCCCTAGGTAAATTGTTCCAAGTGAGGGGACCCTGGTACTGCATTGTGAATTTACGGGTGTTGGTTCTAGCATATGTAGACATATAAGTTCGATTACTTCTAGTAGCTATAGATTTCGTGACAGGAGTAAAAAAGGATAGAAAAGCAGCAGGTAAGAGATTATTGTCATACTGGTACATAAATTCACATGTTTGCACGTATCTATCAATATTTAAAATAATTTGGTCAATATTTAAAATCTTAAGATCATAGAAAAGTGCAGTTTGGTGTGAGAATTGAATGGGGATTTGGTTATGATTCGTATGGCTTTTTTCTGCAATAGTTTTAATTTAGTTAGATGAGCTGGGTAAGTAGAGGACCAGATGAAATTACAATACGTTAGGTAAGGTTGAATTAGAGCAAAGTATAGGTTCTTCAAAACTAAGGGGGGAGTAAGTGGGAAATTCTTCTTATTATACCAATATTTTTCATAATTTTTTTCGATATTTCATGGGTATGTACATTCCATTTCAAGTGCTGATCGACAAAGACACCAAGGAATTTAGTAGAGTCAACCTGAGGAATTATCATATCGTCAATTATGAGTTTATTTTCAGAGAGCGGGATAATCTTTTTACTGGATCTAAATATAATGTAGTTGGTTTTAGTGAGATTTAGGGTGAGTTTGTTGGCCCTGAACCATTCACTTGCAAGAGCCAGTTCCTTATTAGCCAGACTGATCAACTGTTCATAAGAGGTGTGAGATAAGAATGCATTGGAGTCATCTGCAAATAGGATATAACGAAGTAGAGTAGAGGAGTTGGGAAGATCATTGATGTAGATTAAGAATAGGAGTGGCCCCAGAATGCTTCCCTGAGGAACACCGTATAGGATTAGATTCAGAGTAGATAAGGAGCCGTTACATAAGACCTGTTGAGAGCGATTGGTCAGGTAGCTTTTGAACCATTTTAGAGCAACGTCTCTAATACCGTAGTGCTCTAATTTATCCAGGAGAATTTTGTGGTCGACTGTGTCGAATGCTTTAGCAAGATCCAAGAATATTCCAATGGAGAACTCATTATTGTCCATAGCTTTAGAAATTTTATCTTGAATGTCCAATAAGGACATTGCAGTAGAGTGGCCTGGCTGGAATCCATGTTGGAGAGGGTAGAGTAGATTAGTGTGGCTGATGAACGAGGAAAGCCTATCATACATAATTCTTTCAAAAAATTTCGAGAAGTAAGGTAAGATGGAAATAGGCCTAAAATTAGATATGACATTATTATTACCACTTTTGTGGATTGGCAGTACCTTGGCCTTTTTAACATCAGTCGGTACCTCACCATTTCTAAGAGAGCAGTTAATTATATCAGCCAGAGGAATAGCCAAAATATCCATTAATGGAGATAGAATATAGGGATCCAGTTCATCTAAACCTGAGCTGTGAGTAGCTTTAAGAGATTTACTAATTGAGACAAGTTCCGACGGTGAGGTAGGGATAGTGGCAAAGGATTTAAGTGAGGAAGGAGGCAAGAAGGTTTTATAGGACTGACTGGCCTGTGGGATCTTCAGTGCAAGGGAATGTGCCAGATCAGTGAAGTAAGAATTAAAGTGATTAGCCATGGACACTGGATCATTTATAGAGCCATTATCAAGTCTAAGCTCTTTTAGTTCCGTGCTAGTTTTATCAGTTCTGGTTAAAGATTTAATTACCCGCCATGTTTTTTAATGTCATTAGTATATTTGGCAAATTCGTTTGAGTAGTAATTTATTTCTAAGTTATTGCGAATGGTTTTGAATTTATTACGATATTCTGTAAATTTTAACTTATTTTCTCTGGAAGGATTCTTTATGTAGGCTATGTATAATTTTTCCTTTCGTCTTATTGATCTTAGTAGGCCCTTAGTCATCCAGGGATGCTGGAGGGAGTTTCTTTTGGAAATTTTTTAGGCTTGAGAGGAAAAGCAAGGTTGTAATTATGAACAATTATTTTAGTGAAAGAGTCATAAGCTGAGTCCGTATCATTTTGCAGGCAATATTTTTGTATCAGTGACCAATCCATATTAGTCAATAGGTCTTTAAAATGAGAGGTGGCTTCGTGGTTAACTTCTCTAACCATATCAACTCCACCCCCCTTCAGTATTTGGTGAGGTTTATTATGGATCCAGGTTATGATGGGAAGGTGGTCAGAGATATCAGCCATTAGAATAGCAGATTCAATAATTTCACTGACAGAGTTGGTAAATATGTTATCAATTAATGTGCTTGAGGTAGAAGTAATTCTAGTCGGTTGTAAGATTAAAGGAAGGAAGTAGTGAGCAGTCATAGATTCGAGAAAGTCGTTAGTAGGAGCATGGTTAGCTGTAGATAGTAAATCGATATTAAAATCACCTGTGATTAAGATACGTTTTTTTAAAGGTACTAGACGTGAGGTGATCCATAAGTGAGTCGAGTTCAGTGTTAAACAGTTCCAGATTATGGCCAGGAGGTCTGTAGATGACACCGATTAAAATGTCAGGATTTTTAGGTTGACTGATATTAACGAACAAAGACTCAAAAGTAGAATGATTAGTTAAGATATTAAGTTTCGAGTATATAATCCCTTCCATAATAAAGAGCCCCAGGCCACCACCACGTCCCGTCTTTCTGTTTTCATATACAAAGTCGTAGCCCGGAATAAGGTTTGGGCTCGCAGTAGTCTCAGTTAACCATGTCTCAGTAACCGCTAGGATAGAAGTGGGTATTTGGTTTAAGAGGTGACTAATTTCATCTATTTTTGGCAAAAGACTTCTAGAATTTATATGCATTACTGCAAAGGAAGACAAATTCATTTGGGATTTATTACTTAGCTCTGTTGTACTATAGTATTTACATTCTTTTAGAAGGTGAGGGAAGAAATTTGTATCAGGGTCGAGGTCTTTATCATTCAAGAGTGGTCTATTAGTTTCATCAGTATCGAATAGGACCAGCTTGTTTGGTTTATGTGATGTGGGGTTTACATTAGGTATAGAAGATGGGATTGTTAGGGAGATCAGCCCTTTATCTTCCTTAAAGCAGGGAGTGCCCGAGTTGGGAGTAAGGGGACTTTTACATTCATTACAGCACCAGGGTTCCCCCGACATAGACAAGGTATCAGGTGTGCAGGTTATGTGGAATTGTTGTTTACAGAGTGAGCAGGTGTTGGTAGTGTTTTTGGTGAGGATTTGTGACTTACACATACTACAATTCGTAAAAACATTAATTTGCTGTGAACTATACATTAATACTAACAGTAACTAAATAAGAAAACTAAGAAAACGAAATGAAGAACAATACAAAAAAGACACAAAGGCCCAATTGGCCAAAGCTGCCAACCAACAGTCCAGTGGCCACGACCATCGACAGGAACAGAAAAGCACATATAAAATTGAACCATTCATCATCATAGATAACGATCAGATTAGATTACATATGATTAGTCAGGGAAATCAATAATCGAATTAATCTGTGATCTTAGCTAATTCCACATAAACCTGGATAATTAGGTAGGGAGATCTATGAACAATTAAGTTGTGAACATAGCTAGTTATTCATCGACTTGAATCACAAGGCCAGAAGCAGCTCCTAGGAGTATGGCTGCAGTGATAACCAACAGCAACAGCAAGCTATGATTCATCAGGACACTAGGGATTAGCTAAGTTGTGCACCTTAGATCTTATTAGACAATGATCATTTCAAATTTTAAAATTGTATCACAACCTTTGAATCAAAACTGAAAGAATCCATACATGGAGTCAAATCAAACAATAATGACAGTCGTATAGCAAATTAAATCAAGACTGAAAGAATCCATACATGGAAGCAAATCAATCCATAATGACAGTCGTATAGCAAATTGTTACGCAACCCTGAAACAAAAGTGAAAGGATCTGTGCATGGAATCAAATCAAACAATAATGACAGTCATATAACAGACAGCCACAGTAGACAATGACAACAAGAGGTCCCAAGGATTTGCTTAGAACAACCTCCATTACACAATTTACCACAGATCAATTAGCAGGTATTGCTAGTTCATACACAACCGTAGGTCAAAATGATCAAAGCGATTCCTAGAGACTTATCAGCCAGTAATATCAAACACTCAGCAGGCTTCAACTGAATGCAACGATTCATCAAGACCCAGAGATTAGCTAAATCGTCAATCATCTTGTTCATTCCTAGAAAGCAATGATTAAATTATCGTTAGGAGTAGGTCGAATTAGGTAACTACCTGAGATGCAACGATTCATTGATGACGGAAGCTTAAGTGAAGCTAATTTGATACAGTGTAAAGTTACCACGGTAAGTCCAAGTCTTTGGTATTTGAAGGTGAGGTGAGGGAGGAGAACTCATCACCGATTTCAGTACATTTATAACTGAAGTGGCCAGTCCACGGTAACATCTCCTACAGTACATGGAAGAGAGTAGAGGCAGAGGCAGTGACCTCTCCTCAGGCCGACGTAGTGAAAGTGGTGATCTGTTCAAGATCCTCAGTAGATTGTATCTTGATCCTTAATGCGCCCGGTTCATTGGATTTTTTCACAAAGATGATTCCTCCGTAGGTCCAAGCCGATGCCAAGGTCTTTTCTCTCACAAGCTTTCTCGCAGCAGCATATAGGATGGCATTTGCTCTGGTGAGATGCTCGTTGATGTAGATTCTATCAAGTTGCTGTCCATGGTGGGTGGTAGTACGGAGAATTTTCCTAGCATTAAGTACGTCATTGCGCACCCGTCTGGAGGTGAAGTTTACAATAATTGGTCCATCCAGATTATTAGCCGATTTAGGTAGCCGGTGAGTGGTAGAGATATCCTGCTGGGTCACTGAGAGCTGGAGCCTGGTCTGGCAGAGTTGGATCACCGCATTCGTGAGTGAGAGGTCAGTTTCCCCCTGGGGTTTCCAGTTCGTCTGAGATTCCACGACTTCTTCATTTAGGGTAGATGCATTCGTTCGAGGGATTCCATGTATTATAAGGTTGGATAGCTTAGAATGTCTTTCCATCTCATCCAATTTTCTTGTGAGTACGACGTTGTGTTCTTCCATTTGTTTTACTTTATCATTCGTCATAGTCAGTTGAGTGTTGGTTTTGTTGAAATTATCTTGACAGATTGAGTCAAGGTTTTTTGTGAGAGCGGAAGTCACATCTTTGGTAATTTCAGAGGCCATTTGTTGAACTATAGCCTCCATGAGCGGGGTGAGAAGAGGCGTGAGTTTGGTAATGAGAGCGCTCGTCACCCGATCATCCAGCACAATCTCCGTAATTTCCTCGATTTTTGAAACTTTCTTCGACATATTTACTGAGTTGATAGATAACTTGGCAGCTTGCAAAGGACGCGAAACAGATTGAATCGTTCCAAGTTCCGTAAGGAGAGAACGCTTCCAAAATGAGCAGGCACCTCAACTATCCCGAAGAAGTTCTTGTAAAGTTTGTTATCTCCCAAATAATTCATCGGCTGGCTTTGAAGAACAGTTTTTAGACCCTTGAGAAATTGTTCAAGATACCTGAAACCCGCACGTGACAGAAGACATCGACGCACCGTTAGACGAGGTGGGCGAAGACCGCATGTAAACGTTGAATAATCCTTCGATTTTTCAAGAGGCGCATTAAAGACTTTTCCCTACAATTATGACTTTAAATCGAGAAGATTTACCATCAAGAGACAGTTGATGAACTGAGTTCAAAGATAGATATTCATAATTTATCCTTCGAATGGCCTGCTCTAAAGTTTATCCAGCCACCATGTTGGGCGCGGTGCTAGCGAAACCACATGCATTGTTACCAGTAATTTATAGACAACTCTTCCTCCGTGCCTCCGAAATTCATTCTTACTCTACAAGAAATTCTAAATTATATCGACAACCTTTTGCTCATACAAACACTCGGTTATTTTCTATCAGATTTGCAGGGGCTAAGGTGGCCCTATTAGCGGGATTCTTCATCCCTTCTGGGTCTCCTCCTTGGTATCCACAACTGATGTAATTTACTGTGTTTTTGTGTGTGTGCTATAATATAATAATTGTACATGCATACATACATACATACATACATACATACATACATACATACATACATACATACATACATACATACATACATACATACATACATACATACATACATACATACATACATACATACATACATACATACATACATACATACATACATACATACATACATACATACATACATACATACATACATACATACATACATACATACATATTATTACATACATACATACATACATACATACATACATACATACATACATACATACATACATACATACATACATACATACATACATACATACATACATACATACATACATACATACATACATACATACATACTATACATACATACATACATACATACATACATACATACATACATACATACATAATACATACATACATACATACATACATACATACATACATACATACATACATACATACATACATACATACATACATTCAATCAATTCAATTCAATCAATCAATATTTATTGCAACCTTTAACAACTCATAAAATACATACATTTGTGCTAATCAATAACAGAGTAATTAAAACACGGAACATTAAAGGCACATAACAGTTATTTTAACAGTATCGAGGGAGGAGTTATTAATGGGAGCAATGGGAGGCTCCTAAGGGATTGATATCCCGCTGGTTGGAGACACCCAGCTGCGTCAAGTAGCAAAGGTTCGGAAGAAGGCTGGGCTAGGAAAGCCAAAATCTTATTTTATTTTATTTTTTCATAAAAGAACAAAGGAGTACATCGGGTAACTTAACTAAACTTATCTAATATAGCTTAACTAAATAACTCGAGGACCGGTGCATCGTGCAACAGGTATAAGCTTAAGTTTATATGTGCCTAAACTTTCAGAATAATAGTTCCTCATAATGTCAATTGGTGTGCGCCCATGAGAAAGAAGCGTAGTTTTTTTTAAAATTCGTGTCGGGTTTTAGAAGAACGAATTTCATATGGGATACAGTTCCAAAATAATGGTCCTGCCGCTCTAATGCTAAATTCTCTTGTGTTAGTCCGTGCTTTTGCTGGACGGTAAGATGCAGCCCTCCTTGTAAAGTGATCATGAATCTGAGAGCCGAGAGTGAAGTACCCTGCAAATGACGTGGGTAGTAAATTGTGTTCGTAGCGATAGATAAATTTTGCGCCCGGGGACAAACTATGAAATTGGCGCCCCTCCCTGTTTTATGTATTTCGCATTTTCCAATGGGGCGCCAAAATCATGCCTGACATCTGGTTTGTAAATAGTAAAGATATAACTGAATATTTTTTCGGCACCAAAATTAAATTTTATACATTTATTTGGTATAAATTAGTTAAAATTGCATAAAAATCAAGAGTAAAATTATTATTTTTAACCCTCATTTTGGCGCCCCTACCTTTGGCGCCCGGGAGTGAAGTACCCTGCAAATGACGTGGGTAGTAAATTGTGTTCGTAGCGATAGATAAATTCTCCTATTTGCAGACTTCTTATCTGTGTTAAGTTTAGCAGGTTCAAGTCCCTAAAAATGGGGGCTGTATGAGCGTCTTTACGGGCTCCCTGAATTAGTCTAATTGCCTTCTTTTGAAGGATTATTAATTTATGGATTCGGGATTCATAATTTGAGGCCCAGATTAAGTTGCAATAACTTAGATATGGGAGAATTAGTGAGTAATATAAGTTCAGCCTAATTGTTAGTGGGAGCAGATACGCGATTCTTGATACTATTCCTATGTTTTTGGCTATTTTTTGTGAGATGTAATTAATGTGTGTTTTCCATGATAAATGTTGATCTAGAAACACCCCTAGAAACTTGGTGGAGTCTACTTGACGGATAGGGCTTCCCTCGAGATTTAGGGCCAAGTTTACTGGTTTAATTTTTCTATGTGATTTGAAGTTTATAAAGTTAGTTTTCTCTACATTTAACGTAAGTCTATTAGCAACGAACCATTGACTAATTAAGGTTAGTTCGAGGTTGACAATTTCCATAAGGGAGGTGCAGGACTGGTTAGAGTAGAATATGTTGGTGTCGTCCGCGAATAGGATAAAGTGCAGGGTTGCAGACACGTTAGCTAGGTCATTAATATACAGTAAAAATAGGAGTGGTCCGAGATTAGACCCCTGTGGAACTCCGTATGCAATGTGACCCGAGGTCGAGAGAGACCCATTACATAGAACTCTTTGTGTACGTTCACTAAGGTAGCTATGAAACCATTTTAGTTGTAAGCCACGAATACCATAATTTGCCATTTTTTTTAACAAGATAGAGTGATCTACCGTATCGAAAGCTTTTGCTAAGTCTATAAAGATTCCAATCGAGTGTTCGTTATTATCGATTGCTTTAGAAATTTTTTCCTCCATATCAAGTAATGCCATAAATGTGGAGTGTCCCTGCTGGAATCCATATTGGGATGGGTGGATTAATTTAGCTTTACTAACATAGGAGCTCAGCCTATCGTACATGACTTTTTCTAGGAATTTTGCAAAGTAGGGGAGAACGGAGATGGGTCTATAATTGGCCAGGCTTTCCTTTTCTCCCTTCTTAAAGATTGGGACTACTTTTGCGCTTTTGAGTTGATCCGGGACAATACCATGTACTATAGAGCAATTTATGATTTCTGTTAGGGGTACGATTACTAGAGCAAGATTAGGAGTTGCTATGTAGGGGTCAATACCATCAAGACCCTTAGTATGTGTTTTTTTAAGTTCATCCCTATATTCATGAGTTCCTCTGGGGTGGTCAAAGTTAATCCCATAGAATTCAAATTAGAAGGCGGCAAGTAATCCTCAAAAGGGCAAGGTGGATCTTGAAGCCTATTAGCTAAGTCGTTAGCAATGTTAATAAAATAATTGTTAAAGCTGTTAGCTATTTGGTCAGCGTTTTCAATTTTTGCCCCATTAATTACTAAATGATCTATTTTTGGATGCTTAATATCCAAGTGCATTGCCGAACGAATTAATTTCCAGGTCATCTTTAGGTCATTATGATATTTACAAAATTCTGTGGCATAGTAATTTCGTTCTGCTTTAATTCGAATTGACTTAAATTTATTTCTATAAGTAGTGAATTTTTGTTTATTTTCGGCACTGGGATTTTTCAAGTATTTAACATATAATTTATTTTTTTCCGGCAAGCTTTTAATAATCCGGCCGACATCCAGGGTTGAATATAATTTGCCTTTGGGTTTCTAGAAACGAGTTTCAGTGGAAATGCACTATTGTATGCCCAGCTATATTTAGCAATAAAACAGTCATATGCTTCATTAACCCGACCCGTTGTGCAGTGACTCAAAACCGGTTCCCAGTTCATATCTGCAAGAGTCTTTTCAAATTGTTTCAAACCCGAGTCGGTGATAAGTCTACTTTCCCCTTTAGGAATTGCTTGTTTAGTTGTGGCCTCTAGTTCAAATTGTGCATAAATGGGCAGGTGGTCTGATAGGTCTGAGATGACGATGGAAGCAAATTGCAGTTTGGACCATGCAGTGCAAAAGATATTGTCAATTAATGTTTTGGTATTGAGGGTGATTCTGGTAGGTTTAGTAATAACCGGAAGATACTGATTAGAGATTAGGCAGTTATAGAAGATATTAGTTTCTTTATGCTCGTTTACTTTTAATAAATCAATATTAAAATCGCCAAGGAGTATAATCTCCGTGGAGTGATTTTTAGGCAAGATGACAATTCTTCAAATTCATCAATGAAATCCTTTAGTCCCTGACCGGGAGGTCTGTATATTATACCAATTATAGGTGCCGTTTTCTTAAGTTTAATTCTAATGAAAAGACTCTCAAAAGTTTTCGGGTCGCTCTTTCCTTTGAGCGGGTTATATATTTGAAAGTTCAAATTATCTTTGATCAAAAGGGCCACACCCCCTCCCCTTCCACCAACTCTGGCCTTACCAACAAAACTATATCCCGGGAGGCTAACAGTATCAACAGAGTCGTTATCAAGCCAGGTTTCGGAGAGGGCCAAGATGGAAACCTGTAGTTTTTCGGCTAATTCTTTAATTTCTGATATTTTAGAGATGACACTCCTGCAATTTACATGCAGTAGTGAAAATTTTTGCTTCCCATGAAATTCTTCATCTCTTATCTTTTTTCCAAGAGTTGATGTGGATATGTAATCACTGGACCAATTATCGCGTTTAAAATAATTTTGGTCGGGATCAAAGTTTAGACTGCTAAGAACAGATTCAGTTTCTAATTCGTCTGGGAAAACCATTAGTTCTAATTCTTGCGTAGGTTCATACGCTCCACCGCAGTTTACATTGGGTTGCGACACTTCACTCCCAGAGTCAACACCACCCTCGTCCGAGGAGGACAAGTTCTTGTCACAGAGAGAACAGAAGCAAGGAGTTGATTCTCTTGTATTGTCTTTTGAGTTGGGTATGCAGTGTGCATGAATTAATCTATTACATGAGAAACATCGTACAAGGTCCTCTAGCTCTAGGACAGGTCGAAGGCACCTGTTACAGCGAGCACCCGGTCCAAGAGTAGGCCAACTTGTCGACAGGCTGGATTGTTAGCATCCGCCGCCGCTCCTTTTTTCCTTTAATTTATGGTTAATTAACTCAGGTCAGGTAAAGCCTTATGTAAGCTGTAGAGTAAAGAATATCAGAATAGCTAACTGGGGTGAATTACAGTAATCACCTAAAAATGGAATAATGAGAGAGAACAGCTGATTCGGAAAAAAATTACAGTATTAGATTCTTAATTAAGTAAATAAACAGTTAACTGGGTCCTACCAATCATTTAAAGTAAAGTAATAGTATAACCAGAGTAGGAATCTATAGTTGATCCTTGTGCATAAACATAATGTGCGCGAACATAAAACATATTAAAATATATTGTTACGAAATTATACATTCAAACCTTGAATTATAACGAGATAGGTATGACAGTCAAATCTACATACTTCCAAGTCGTTGAAACTAACAACATGCTACATACATACATACATACATACATACATACATACATACATACATACATACAGCACATACATACATACATACATACATACATACATACATACATACATACATACATACATACATACATACATACATACATACAAACATGCTGTTCTGCTTTGTATGTATACTTTTACAGCTGACGGTTGAAAACAGTAACCTGGAAAATTTAATGCTGTAAAACGGTATCGTATCCGAAGCCACTGCTTGAAATCCTGTAAAGGTGATATACGTAACGTCTGTAGAATAAGCGCCTGGACGGCCATTAACAGGTGGTCCTAAATAGAACTGCGAGCACCCACGGGCGCCATTGCGAATTTAAAGCCCTATTATCGTCCGGCTTTCACGTCGTATACCTTCACGGTCACATTGGCCACTCCGGAAAGCCCTTCATAAAACGTCTTAGGCAGTTGTAAGAGATCTTCGTCGAAATAACCAGCACACTCACGCTCTGAATTAAGCGCTATGACTTCAGCGCTCTAACTTAAGCGCCAGTTACTACCATTCTCTTTCGCATATATATATATGTATGTATACGCATATATATATATATGTATATAATTTATATATATCCTATTTTATGTATTTCTATATACCTTTTAATGCTGCAGTCTATATAAATTTTATACAGATTTATTTTTACCCGATATATACTATATACTTATATACTAATATATCTTGAATATATATTTAAGAATATACATATATAGGATAGGATAAACATCTATGAATACCATGTAGAAACGGCCATTGGGTCACAAGAAGAAGCCACAACTACTGTTGCCTACGACCAGACATCTGTCGCATAGTCTGCGGCTATCAGACACCAACAGTTGTCTCCGTATAATTTCTGGCATTAAGTTCATTGTTATCATTGCGTCTTCTTCTTAACTTGAAGGCCAACACAAGATCTCGGAACTACTTCTCTCTGAACCCCATGAAAAGGACCACTCGACGGAACTAAACGCCGACCAATTTTACAATACAAAACAATACAATACAACTGTACTTTGATATTGCCCTCCTCCAAAAGTTCAGAAGTGCACACGCGACCATACGATCGCAGATACAAATTATATTGCAGAGCAATTGTGCGCAAAGGACTTGCTCAAGGTCCCTAAACAGTAACTGCCTCGGACGGGGCTCGAACCCGTACTCTCCGCGTTACAGACCGAGCGCTGTATACCCAATCGGCCACCGTGCCCCATTTTCCAATCTAACTTACAATTCCGATGTCCCCAATCTGCCATACCGTATCAATTTATCGGGTTATCGTCGGGTTTTTCATCATCCTGACTTTTTTCATCCTGACTTGATCTTCAAAACGTGACAAGTCCAGTACTTTATATCGGGTGTGTAACTGTAAACGGCTAGATATAGTCCAGTCGGATGGAAATGATTATTTATCTGCGTAAATCGGAACAATACGAACAGCAAACGAAGAGTGTTCAGTTGTTTTTGATGTTCTATAGAAATATTTGATGAGATTGTGATCTCTGTTCTTTTATAAAGACCAGAGAAATTGCTTCTGCTAAGACGATACATGGATCCAATCCAGCGCGTTCCAAGCCTATTCAGGCTTTATCGTCCTGAACGAAACTCGCTTTATCACTTCCTCTATCTCTGATTCTCCTCCTTATGGTTTCTTTAGCAACCGGACTTGAATCTTCACTTGGCATCTTTGGACAACCCCTCTGACTCGACGCAGCGTTAATGTGTAAGCTGGTGCTCTACGCTTAACATAGAGCAGCGCTTGGCATTTAGGATTCACGAATCCGACGCTTATTGCTAGTGTTCCAATTGATACGCGTCCTGTTACGTAGGAAGCATTTCGAGAAACAATAATTCAAGCTTTCTGTAGGGTCGTACCTTGTACATGTGAGTCTATTTGATAGCCATGGTCGGTGCCTTTGTGCGGTTCTTTGCGATGCCATATGACTAATTAACTACAGGTATACATACTGCAACTTGTAGTTTTCATATAAACACGAAATTTATGTAGCGCCGCCGGCCTAGTGAAACTAATCAGAGGTCCTCTCTGCGCAGGTCTAAACGATGCTGAATTTGATTAAGAACGGGGAGTTCAGTTCATCGGCTGACAAAGCATGCTCTCCTCAGATAACAGCTTATTGGTAATGCCATCTGACGCACCTGGCTTCGAACCCCGGACTCAAAGTGTTAGCCGTCAGAAACGTCTGAAACGGTTGAACATAAATCTGGCATTCCGATCTGAACCTAAATCTGGCATTCCGATCTGAGACTAAATCTGACATTCCGACCTGAGACTAAATCTTACATTCCGATCTGAGACTAAATCTGGCATTCCGATCTGACTCGACCTGCATCTGGCTATTCGTCTGAATGTCTTCTTTAGCTTCCGATGCCTCTGATCCATTGTGTAGCTGTATGTTGTTGCTTTGACCCGCGTGACCTGAACATCGCCCTCGACTTAGCTGTCATTAATTGCACCGATGGCCAGTCATGTCTAGACGGGGAAACATCGACCTAAATAGTTCATCTGAAGCTATTTCGAGCGGTCCCAACTGCGTTGAGTTGTTGCTTCACGACAGGAATTTCCCTCCATTCAATGGAAAGATACTAGCGATACTGAAACCAACACGATATCACTGACACGCACCGATACGAACTAATAAGCACTGATACGCACCGATGCGCACCAGTACGCAGTGATACGCACTAATAAGCACTGATACTCACAGACAAGCACTGATACGCATAGGCAAGCACTGATACTCACCGATGACACTAACTTTATACCTAGGGTACTGTTTAGACGGTAACTCAACTTTACTTTAACTTATCGACACTATAATTACCTCAATAATTGTCACTGAATGCGGTTTGTCACTCAGATTTCAATGAACGAATATCTATATATATATACCGATACTCACTGATACGCACTGATACGCACTGATACGCGATGATAAGCAATGATACGCAGTGATACGCACTAATACACAGTGATAAGCACTAGCACGTAATGGCTGTAGCCGTCTGACTTTCTACCTGCTAGACCCTTGGATTTCGACCTGGACCCGAACCTATTCAGACATCCCTGTCAGCATATCCACGTGGGGCACATAAAGACCCGTATTCCCTTATGTGAACTGCTGTATAGAGCCCATATGGGTCCCATCTAATGTTCATGGGCTTTCCGACAGAGACATGCCAACGGATTTTCTTTTTTACTGATCACCTGTGTATAAGCTGCTTCAGGGGACTCGGCTTTGCTGAGAAAACCTCGAGATTGTGCTTCCCTCCAATCATAGAACCTGAGAGACGAGATTGATGGAGCAATTCATGATTTTAATTTTAAACGTATCAACGTAAACAGACCCATTAGACGGTGAAGCGTTGTGCCTACCGAGGGGTCATGACCTCGCCCGGGTGTCGCATAGTTCATCCGGGCTGAGCGGTCAACGACCTGTATGCAATTCTCTCTCATCCTAAAATGGCGGCCCTCTGGAATATAAATTTTCCGTCCAGTCTCCCTTAAGTAATTGGCAATTTGGTGGCGAGTCTGGTCGTGTTTTGGTTTGGCGACGGAGCTTACTGCAGCCATGGACAGACTATACGACGCGAGAAGAGTCTGGCATTAGGAGGAGGCGCAGTGGCGAGCTCACGGAGCGTTGGACAAATGAACGAGACAAGGAGCAAAGTGGATCTCAGGAGAAGGGAGAGAGAGGTGCAGAGAATGTAGAGCTGGCTGGATGGTATATGGGGTTTGTATTCGTTTAAGTAAAACAAGAATAGAACGGCTCTGATTCATTGGAAGCGATGCATATGCTTGATAAGATTGTTGCAGATGCAGTCTCGAATCAGTGGCGGCGCAAAGGGATAGGGGGCTTAGCCCCCCTAACTGCGGCTCAGCCCCCCAAAAAGTGGGAAATCACTGCAAATCACAGGGAGGAGGGACAAAAGGGAAGAGCTTGGAGCTTGACCCCCCCCTAAACCTGAAATCCTGGCGCCTCTACTGTCTCGAATGCTTTAGTTTAAGAAGGAAGTGGGCAAGACTGCCCATACGTGGACCGATATTACTGCTGGGATTTGGCAAGCAGAAAAAGTCGATATTTTTAGGGCTGCGGATTTTAACGATTAATTAATCGATTAATCGTTACAAATTTCAATCGATTAATTTCGGCTTTTTAGATTAATTTTTTGGCTTATTTCATGATATCGAACGGCCCAGAGTAAACAATATGGCGAAGAATGATATTGTGAAACGCTTGAGTGGAAAATTAAGCGACCATTTTGCAGTTAAGGCAAATGCTGATGGAAAATCGAAGTTGGCGATAAAATCAACTGTCTTTATTGCAATAAACAGTTCGCTTACTGTGGCCCAAACACATCGCTGAACTATCACCTTAACCGTGTAGAATTGATTTGAATTTTTGTAGAAAGAAACTAGTAACTGACTCAACGATTACATTTTAACAGTTTCCACGCTTGGCGTAACAGATAACAAATTAATCGAATTTAATCGATTAATAGAAGTTAATTTTTGAAGATTAATCAGTTAATTTTTTTTAAATCAGTACCAGCCCTAATATTTATGATCTTTTATGTTTCCCATTTTGGGTTACTAGCTAGGTTTCCTTCAGTTTTAAATGACCCTTTGTGTTCCCAGATACGTTTGGTTTCCATGTAGTTATTGTTTTGGTTTATAGTTACCCTCATAGTGTCACCATTTAGGTTTTCCAGTTAAGTTTTAACATGCCGTTTACATTTGCAGTTTCAGTGGGAAAGCCAGCCCTTTAACCAAGAAAACGTGCACCACAATCAAATTGGCCCCGGGACTCAACCGTTATTCGTTGCCACCCGCCCACCAGCACCTGTCTCAAGCTTCTCCACTTATCATTCCAAAGGCTTTCCAAATTAATTTCCAACCTCTTCAAGAAATCCTGCCCTAATCCATCGAATCCTTTGCCGTCCGAGTGTTCTTGTCCTCAACGAAACCCATCTTAGCAGCTCCTCAGCCTCCTCCCTCTCTCTAGTCTATCTGGCACCCGGACTCGGATTCCCTTGACGATCCTGGACAACCCCTTTGAATCGTGAATAATGTGGCGCTCTGCGTTTAGCTTTCTAAGGGTAGCGCCTTTAGAAATTTTGAGTTTACGATTACGATTATTGTATTGTATTGTATTTAAAGATTTATAAAGAGCCTCTCACGGTGCACAACAATCAGAGACGCTCCCAGTGTGAAAGTCCCCGAGAATAAAGAAAAGTTTAGAGAATGGTAGCCAGACGTCTTTATCGACACATATTCTCATTGTCCGTTGCAAATACCTCCCACAGCATCGCTGAAAGAGCACAGACTTTTAAAGTTAACATTTTCCGACAGTTTCTTTTGCTCTTCCCAGTCTCGTGACTTTTAAAATGTTTCGTTTGTCTTTCGTATCACATGACTGACTGACTGTATTTCACATAGCTATATCTGCAGTCCCACCTGTCGCAATGCGAAGAAATTTTATTAATTTCAAAGCGGTCGTGCCGCGGATGAGTATTAAATATTTCTGCGAACTGTTTCTATGGCGTCAATTATTCCGGAAAGAAACGAAGAGACCCGTGTTCGTCTCATTAAAAATCGACGATGCCAAGTAACTGTAGTCCGACTAAGCAGAGGAATGGTTGATGTACGTGACACAGGGAACAGCTGAGACGGGCACGTGAATGCAATGCGATGTAAATTATAGGCTTGATGACAATACATACATGTATACATACAAACATTCAAACATACATACATACAATCTATTACGTATGACAACTAACAGTTGAAACTTCTGGTAGACTTTCTTACCACAGCTAAGACGAGACAAGATTGAAGACGTAGATAGCTGTGGTTTTGGATTAATGAAAAGGGAAAGCTTCTGACTTAAGGGAAGAGCTTTTAATCAAACTTTGGCCTATAGATTTCATCGAGTAACATCGAGAAAGAGAGAGACACAAGGAGACACAGAGAGATGAGAGCGTAGTGTGTGTGCGTGTGCGTGCGTGTGTGTGTGTGTGTGTGTGTGTGTGTGTGTGTGTGTGTGTGTGTGTGTGTGTGTGTGTGTGTGTGTGTGTGTGTGTGTGTGTGTGTGTGTGTGTGTGTGTGTGTGTGTGTGTGTGTGTGTGTGTGTGTGTGTGTGTGTGTGTGTGTGTGTGTGTGTGTGTGTGTGTGTGTGTGAGACGCGCGAGAGAGAGAGAGAGAGAAAGAGAGAGAGAAAGAAAGAAAGAAAGAGAGGGAAGGAGGGGAAAGAGAGAGGAAAGAAAGAGAGAGAAAGAGAGAAGAGACAGAGACAGAGAAAGAGAGAGAGAGAGACGGAGACAGAGACAGAGAGAAGAGAGAGAAACGTGGTACGAAGGTGGCGACCCTCAGGGATTCTTAAAAAGCCTCGATGCAAACAGCCAGTTGTTGCATGCATACACGATTGCCTGCAGTAGGCAGGTGTCGTATACATCGTCACTGCTTTGACTTTGCCTCTTAGAGACACGAAAGCAAGCTGATCTAAATTCTCCGTCATACGCATAAGCTAAGGTAAGGGTTCGTGGAAAAGCAGCAACACACAACGGATGGACGGACATCAGATATATGGACGCCTGCATGTATTCGGCGGAAATTGCTCTGTGCTCACATAAAAGGCAGTCAGACGGCAGAGGAGCAGGAAGAAACGAGCCCTATATAAATGCATGTACTCTGGTCCATCAACAGAATGTTGCTACGGGTAAAGACGCTGATGCCTCTCGCTCTCTATGCCAGTGTGTTATCCAATGCGACAGCCAGTCAGGCTTCACGTCGTCAGTGAATGATTATGAATGAATTAATAAGAGATTAACGTGCCAGACGTCAAAACTTTAAGTAAGCGTCAAACCATATATATACACACAATGCCCGATAGCGCATTGAATAACACACTGGCATAGAGAGCGAGAGGTACCGAGATCGAGATTCGTAGGGCGGACATGCTTTGTACGCTGCTACTAGAGCCGTGTATTGCAGGCTGTCTGTTCTGTTAGTAGTTAAGATTTATTCATTCATTCATTCATTCATTTCAGATATTTATATAGCGCCCCTTCAAGATTTCTACTCAGAGGCGCTCCCGACTACAGCGCGGGACACTGAATCGGAGTTTCACGCCGAAGCGCATGAGCAATTGCGAACGAAGAACTTGCCCAGGGTCCCTACGCGGTGGCTTGAGGTGGATTCGAACCTGCAACCCTCCGGCTGCAAGGCACCGAACATACCTCTACACCACCGCGCCCCACTGTTTTTATGTCTTCTGTCATTTGTGTTCTTGTGATTTGTTTAATTGCCATAACATGTAAAATGTACAGCGTAGTGCGTTTGTCAGGCGCTTCATTAAAGAAAAGATATTATTACACCAGAACCATAATTATACGCCTTGATATTATACGCTGTGTGCCTAATGTCACAGAATGATGTAGCGCCGATATGAAGAGGCCATAAGTGCCGTCCAGAGCCACCGTAAAATGCACTGAATGATCTCCGGATTATTTGTGCAATGCAAAGTTCGTTCGTGATGACCTGTGGAACTGCATTACGTCTGAAAATGACCGGACCAGGGAAGTGACGTACTTGCGCAGGTTCCGAGAAACGAAAACAAATAATACATGAAGACACAGCGTGACGTGGTCTACATCATTTAAGGTGACTGTGGTAATGGGCTCTTTATGAGACGCCTCTGTGAGCAATAACCCTCCAAGCTTTGGTCTTGTGGCTCACGGGTCTTTCACTGAGATGCAGCACGAAGGAGGAATTCTGAACACGTCTCCAGGGAGTCATGGGCGAGGCTCCGTTGATATGGTTCTACGTGTTTGCAAGAGTCTGGTATCCAATATATAGTGGAGACTTTTCTTGCTTTTCGTGACAGTGAAATTTTCGTTCTCATAGAAATATCTTATCGTTTAGGCCGACATTGCCTTCCAATCCTTTTCTCAAGTCGATTGGAAGGCTTTCATTGGGCCTTAATTTATTAGGCGGCTTTTCCAAGAAGCCAATATTCCAGTCAGCTTTCTCAAAAAGGAACCTCAGCTGCAGATATAAAGACAGCTGCTCTCCTCATAGGTCGTCCATCTTACCCTTTTCAATATCAGCCATCCAACTATATAATTAGCCTCCTTACTATTGTAGAGTATAGAGTGGGTGAATGGATTGGATGACTGGATGGATGGATGGATGGATAGATGACTGGATGAATGAATGGATAGATGAATTTATGACCCTTTTTACTATCATCCATTCAACTATTAGCTTCTTACTATTATAGAGTATAAAGAGGATCACAATAAAACACACATATTGACTCACAAGTGACCTTCTGACTCATAAGTAGTTTTCTGACTCATAGGTAGTTTTCTGACTCATAAGTCGCTTTCTGACTCATAAGTAGTTTACAGACTCATAAGTAATTTTCTCATTCATGAGTAGCTTTCTGGCTCATAAGTAATTTTCTCATTCATGAGTAGCTTTCTGACTCATAAGTAATTTTCTCATTCATGAGTAGCTTTCTGACTCATAAGTAATTTTCTCATTCATGAGTAGCTTTCTGGCTCATAAGTAATTTTCTCATTCATGAGTAGCTTTCTGACTCATAAGTAATTTTCTCATTCATGAGTTGCTTTCTGACTCATAAGTAATTTTTCTCATTCATGAGTAGCTTTCTGGCTCATAAGTAATTTTCTCATTCATGAGTAGCTTTCTGACTCATAAGTAATTTTCTCATTCATGAGTAGCTTTCTGACTCATAAGTCGTTTTCTGGTGAAGTTCAGTAACATTGAGTCCCTCATACTTGGCTACGTGACCATTCATGGAATGCTATGCTTAGTTACAATAACATTTACAATATATCATGGGCACCAACTCATCCGGCCAACCGTCTGCGTTCGGAAGATACGGACATACGCTTGTTGAAAGGTTAAAAGGTTCCATTAAAAATTCATGCGATCGTGTTTGCGTTTTAAATCCCAGGAATTAAGCCTCTGCAGTGGGTTTATATAGAGCCTGACTTAGAGATGTGAGAACACGCGTTTGTTCCGTTTATCTTTGCATAGTAACTGAATATGTACTAACGTAAATGTTCTGACTTGTAGTTTTCATGTATTACGTTTTGATTTTGTAGATCCTACACCATAGTTAAATATCACGAGCCGCGTTCTATGCTGTGTTCTATGCTATTCGATGTTGTTCTATGCTGCTTTATGATGTTCTATGATGTTCTAGGATGTTCTGTGCTGTTCGTGCAGCAGTCGATACTGTTCTTGTTGTTATCACGGTGATGAATATCGTATCTCCTCTCTATACTCCTCTCTCTCTCTCTCCTCCTCTCCTCTCTCCCTCTCCTCTCTCTAATCTCTTCATTCCCCTCACTCCATCTTTCTGTATCGTTCTCCTTCTTGCGAATTGATGACACTGCTGATGTGATGTTAGATGTTGAATAGTATTGAACATGATGGCAACCGCGATGCATGCGCTGAGCGAAACGCATCCTTCTCGTCACAGTGCCACCCACTCTCCCATCTAACCGTCCACCCAACCACCTAACCGCAATCCATCCGTCCAATCATCTATCGAATCATCCATCCCCTTAGCCATCCATCCAATCATTCATCCCGTCATCTATTCATCCATCCATCCATCCTTTTATCCAAAGCATCCATCAATCCACTCTTCCACCCAGTTATCGACTTACTCATCCACTCATCTATCCATTGAAAGTAGTAAATATACTGTAGTTCTAAAAGACTTTGCTGGATAATAACAACTGTTCAATAGGGCAATTTGATTTGTTTATTTTATTAAAATAATTGGGTAACTCCACCCATGACAAACCTATCCAAGCCTATCGGAGTGGGTTATGTCGGGTGCCATTCCAGTTGTTTACGCCTTTCCATTCATCCAGTTATTCATCTACCCATTCACTCAAACACCCAAACTTACCAACCCATGTATCCTTTTTAATACTAACTTTTGACTAACTCGTTTTGTCCCGATAATTTGATCAGGGACGTTACCAGCATTGGGCTTGGGGCTTTAGCACCCCACCCCTCTATCGAAGCTGAAGCCCCCAAAATAAATCAAGTCGTTGTATGCTTACGGCTAAAAATTCGTATGAACAGTTTAGCATTGTATTCACGTTTCCATGCTCAAGGCTTAAGCCCCCCTCCCCCAAACGAAAAGCCCTAGTTATGTCACTGCAATTAATGGGACCTGTGAATGGTAAAAAATGGCCTGATTCTAGATCTAGACAAATGGATTTCTGGCGAATCGCTGTGTTGTTCACTAATGAACATTTTTATTGTCTGACAAAAACGTTTCTCGTTAACCTAACAATTCATATTAGATATCCAAGTTTCTCTGTATATATACGCGTGAAGCTCGTCCATCCTGTCACGATTCTGGAAGATAAACCGATGTTTGATAACAAGTTTTGAAAACAAATACCAGGTGGACAGAGTGAGGGAAACGGAGAAATCTCCTTCCCTTCCTCTGGCTCAGACCATGCGCCGTTGAGAAACTAATTATTATTATTATATTTCTAACATTTTTTATTATTATAAAACATTTATTGCGCGCAATGTTGAACAGAAATTGCGGAGAAATTATGTGATTTTCTATAGAGCTGTATTGTAAGCCTATAACAATTCGTTTGAGGTTCAGTAAAGTCTGGTTAGTTGCTGTTAACCATACTATGTCATAGCAAAGATGATTAGCCTCGCCCTCCTCCTTTCTCCGGGCTTAGGACTGGCACAACCAGAATACGGGTAGTGGCGGTGACGTCTTCAATCTCAATTTGGTTACATCGAGCGATGCTGTGGCGTGGTTTATGGTCTCTCTGTTTCTGTTTTCGTATCGACTTCACAGATAATTTATTGACGACATCTTGCAGGACGGTGGAATAAAGGAGTGACTCCTGTATAGTTTCAGTCGCTTTCTGCCCTTCCGATGAACCGCAGTCGATGTTGGTTTAACTGCCCCTGATGTTTCTTGGTTTATTGCTTAATGCACCGTGGGAAAATGGAGATAAGTGCTATTACTACTCCGGAAAATACTACCGAGAATTACTTACAAGCACCACCAACGCTAATACCACCAACACAGTTAACACCGCCACCCGCGCAATCACCACTCTGTTCAAACCGCTAAAGCCATTATCGCCATCACTACAACTGCTGCTACAGCCACGGTGCCATCACTGCCTCCACGACTGACTACAACAATAACGAACAACATGGAGTCTGCTAATCCACTGCATACATGTATACTTATCCACTTGGGTTAATTCAGCTCGCCATTCCTCCGGCATCTGTCCATCAGCCTTAAAGCAAGTTACAAAGGATCGTGTTGATGTTCTTGGGTGGGAGTCGTTTGAAGCGTCAGCCAACGGATCTCTCAGAGTCTCAAAGTCACGTACTGAGTAATAGACACCTGCGAAAAATCTTGATCTCTTTGTGTTTTTTACTCAATTTCTGTTCAGCTGGAGATTTCCTGTGAATCAGTCGGCAGTTCTTACTATCTACTTTCAATCGACTGGGCATCGATATGCATCGTGTGTGTCATCTGCCTCCTCTAGATTATATTTGACCACATTTTATCTTATCTATGCATGCGTGAAAGCATGTGTATGTATATATATATATATGCATTCATATATGCATGTAAATATATATGCATGTATGAATGTACAGTGTATGTATGAATGTATGCCTGCATGCGTGTATTTGTGTGTATGTACATGTATATAATTATATATATATATATACTTTATTTCGCACAAAGCAGAACAGAGAAACTAAGCAAACTAAGCAGACTAGAACAGAAATACAAAAATACAAGAACTCCTTCCCAAACAGACTGGGAGACAACTCAAACTATTGCTCCTCTCGAAGCATAAACGTAGTGAACCCGCGATCTTACATAATACATATTGTCTTTTACAGACAAACCATAACCAGAAACTAAATTAATATGCTCATGGCCATAACTGAATGTCAATGACAGCATATTTAGTGTACTATTATCCACCGTTAGCATGTCTTTAAGAAATTTAAACATAGCAATAACTCTCATAGATTTAAAGTCCAAACTGCCTAAACCTGCAATAAATTCTCTTACTGATTCCCATTTGTGAAAACCAAATATTTTACGATAAACATTATTCCAACAAGCATGCATTTAGTTTACAGCAACTGAGCCATATCTTAAAACTGGTAAGCTATAAGTCTGCTGTAAGTAAAGCTGCATTAACTCCGACAAACTTGAAGAGTTATTGAAAATATTATTGGAAGCTGCATAAAAATTGCGCATTATGCAGTCTACATCACAACCCAGTTTACTACCAGCACAAAAGATGATTCCCAAGTATTTAATCTGCTCTGACCACTCAACCTTTTTGTGACCTAGAAACATATCTGGTAGGGAAGCCTTGAATAGAGGTCCGAATGCTAAGCACCAAGATTTAGTACAATTAAACGTCAGGCCTAACTGACTACTAACGACATCACAATTATCTAGTAAGGCCTGAAGCCCTAGTACCGAAGCCGATAACAAAATGATATCATCTGCATACATGATGCAACCAAGCCAGGACTTGTTAATACAACAACCAAGGCCTGCTGCTTTTGTATCCACGATGAACTTATTAACAAAAACATTAAACAACGAAGGCGACAAAGAAAGTTTGTTTGTATGTATGTATGCATGCGTGAATGAATGTATGTGTATGCATGCTTGGATGCATGTATTTATGTATGCATGCATGTACGCATCTCATTATTATAATAGGACATTTTAGCAACTTCACTAGTGCGCTAAGGAGCATTATCATTTGCTTCAGATTAGACCGTATATGCCAGGATTTTCAACACCTTTGACCAGGCTATAGGCAGCTAGGCTAATTGGCCACTGATCCTGGCAAACTATTGATTTGGCTTCTTCCTCATCGTCTTCTCCTGTTCCTCCTACTACTACACCACCATCTCCTCCTCCTCCTCCTCCTCCTCCTCCTCCTCCTCCTCCTCCTCCTCCTCCTCCTCCTCCTCCTCCTCCTTCCTCTCCTCCTCAGTGATATTGCTTTGGACTAATAAGAAATCCTTAGGTCACATTTCCGCAGCAAATTGCTGGTTTCCAAAACCTTTAACAAGTCCGTCTCTTAGCCATTGTCTCAATGTTACTCTCCGTTCATCGATTTAGCCTCTGCGCATTCCATTGTTCGTGTCTGCTTCCCCCGTCTAGTTTTGTATTTATCGTTATGCCAAAGCCTATTGTAAAAAATCAAATAAAAGCTAATAATGTCTCGGAATAAACTTTAAACACATGGCCATATTTTTTTGTAATCGCATTGCGTTCTGGCAATGTGTTAACGAATAAAATATATATACTGTTTCACAGCATTTTAAACAAGCTGTGACAGTATACACTACGTAGATGTTGTTTTGTTTATTCTGTACTGCAGTGCTGTGTCTCTCGTGCTGAATTGAGCTCTATTAACTAGACCGAAATTCTGTCAATTCTTTCTAGCACAGAACCGTAATCAACGCTTTTATGTTTGTTGGCTCTGTGCGCTTAAAAGGACCAAACACGCACTTTGTCATACCGCCTTCTTTTGAAGTCTGCCGAACCCGGACCATTGTCATGCCTCCATCCTTTTGATTCCTGAGAACTCCACTTTTTATTATGCTGTTTTGCTCCCCATGAATGCGATACTCGGAACGGTTTTCTTCCCCTTCTAATCCCTGCTGGAAATCCAGGGATACGGTCGAATTAATGGTAAAGTAGATGCTCTAAAACGACTTGAACACTTCTCACCGAAGCAGGTGTCTTGGGCGTTTCAGTCACCGGGAGATTGTTCGCTACTCTAATTTATGACCATCCAGGGCCGCATTAAGGCTAGTGCGGGCCTGGGTGCTGTGATTACCTTCGAAGGGCCCCCTCTGACGACCACCGGTCCACCACGCACATATTAATAAAATGCAGGCCCCTCAAAACTGCCTTCCGGGTGCTGCAGCACCTTTAACACCCCCCTAATTCGGGTCTGTGACCACCCAACACTACCACATCTCTCCAGGATCAGAATCTACTGCTTTAATTAAATCTCCCATCTCGGTTGCTGCGTGATCAACTTCGTTGACCTGTAACTCAGATCCGAATTAGCAGATTGAATTCACCCTGTAATAATTACGTGAAATAATGAGGAAATATAGATATTAAGAAAACAGTTCCTCACTGTTCTTCTCTCTGGTGCAGTCGAGGTCAAATATTGACATATCCGGCCGCAGTTACAGTATGGTTGTCGCTCAATATGAATATTGATTTAATAACCGGGGGTTTCATATCGATATCGCTGCGCCCGTCCCTGCTGTTCATACAAATATCCATTTACTCCAGTGTCAAATCATAGACGAACGATTTCCAAAGCCCTCGTCTATCCATATATATCGATTATACCCCATCGACTCAAGTCCATATCTTTCGAACATCATTATTTGTTGGTCCATCTGATAGGCTATAGGTGAAACAAGTCACAGTAAACAAATATCCATTTACTCCGGTGTAAAATCACAGAAGAGAGCTTTCAAAATTCCTCGTCTATAATCTATATGCATCGATTATTGCCATCGACTCAAGTCCATATCTTTCGAACATCATTATTTATAGGTCCATCGTTATAGCTCAAGTAACAGAAGTAACAGTAAACACGGACATTAGTCAGTAACAGGATAAATTCATTGGACAGAGAGAAAGCTAAGCTTTATGTCATAAAGATCACCATCTAATGGCAGTTTAGCTGTTATTTTTAGCCGTCAGTTTATAGCAAATATAAATTATATAATCGATCTAAATCATATCATAAAACGCAAAGCTAATCAATCAATCAATCAATCAAAAATGTTTATTGGCACCAAAGAACGTTGCAACATAACAGAAAATAAGCATCTCACAAAATATATATCAAACAGATTAAGTAATAATATATATAAAGCTGGACAACATTCAAAGGGTACAACATTCAGTGGGTACCAAAAGGAGGAGCCCAAAAGGGACGATAGTCCCGCTAAGTAGGGCCACCTATGTAACTAGATCAGTTCAAGACAGCAGTTTATAAGCTGTTGTGATTGACATAATGAGTAACATAGGACATTATTTTATTTAAACTTAGCTATCTTAACTAGAGACAGATGCATCAACAAACAATGGTAAAAGCAGTTAATCAGATATCTTAATATTGTTTCATAATATAAATTTTAAGCTCCCTCTTGAAGTGGGGACGACTTGGAATATCACGGAGAACCTGTGGCAGACTGTTCCATAGAGATGGGCCTGCTATTTTAATTGCGAAGCTCCTTGTATTGGTGCGAGCAAATTCACCTCTGTATTGTGCTGGGTTTCTTATATGGTAGGAGTGGATGTCCATGACTAGGTCAAAATAATTATCAAATGCATTTGGCAGTTCTCTCTTAGTGTAGCGGTACATAAATTCAGCTGTTTGCATTAATTTTATCTGATGAAGTTTTAAAATACCTAGGTAAGCAAAGGCCTGATCAGTATGGGAGTTGTATGGAAGTCGCCTTATAATACGAATGATTCTTTTTTGCAATATAATAATTCTGTTGAGTCTTGATGGGTAGTTGGAAGCCCAGATCATATTACAGTAGGTTAGGTAAGGATAGATTAAGGAATAATATAAAGTAAGGAGAATGCTCGTGGGTAGTATATGGGCTAGTCTAGATATGATTCCTACATTTTTTGCTATTTTCAATGATATATGGTCAATGTGGTCATTCCATGTGATATGCTGGTCTATATAAATGCCAAGAAATTTTACTGACTTAACTTGGGGAATGACAGTTCCATAATGACATCTGACGAACAATTATGTACAATCTTAGCTTCGTTATCATTCAACCAACAATTATTTAATAGTAATTAATCATTTTCTCGTAGCTGCTGTTAGCTGTCGTGGCATAATCCCTACATACTATGATGACACCAGTTAGTCTGGCCTGATGAGATAATGCTTACTAGTGTGTATTAATTATTAATACAGGTCACTGTTAAGTTGTACTAGGTAGTCACTCCGGATACGGAATGGACGATGGGGAATTACTACCTAACTAGGACCTACAGAGATAAATTATGATGAATATTAAACATTTAATATAACATGAAACATTAGAGAACAGTTATACAGGTAATGACGTTTACACACAAATGAAGGTTATCATCATGGTTTAATATCAAACCTCATCTGTCGTGCCAGGATGGAGCAAAGAACTTCTTCTTCATGCTATAATTGTACCAGAAACTTGACAAAATTGATCAAGCTGTCATCACTCCAGTAGGCCTACTTCAGAACAACAGCTACTTTGCCATCCTGAGATTATCTTGTTGGCGATGAAGATGAATATAATAGGGACATTTTCATGTGAGAAAAGTCTAATGGCTAGAAATACTCCAGTGATACAATTCGTTGCTTTGACAATAAAATTACTATTACAGTTAAATTTACATCTGATTCCTACATAAATAATTATGGTTGACTGGGAAAAATGCGACTGCGACGCACCTCCACACCTGCAAGACATAACGTCGAAAGCTGTTGGCATTAATGAACGAGTAGTTCTACCTCACTATCCGTGTCATTAGCAAGATGTGGAGAGAAATATCAAAGGCGTTTCTGCAGTCTGTGGCCGAGTTACAGACATGACTCACGCCACGGTGTTATCATTCAAATGAAAAAATCAAGATAGGACTTGCCAACTACCGAAACTAAAGCTGATTTTCTTAAATAATTTAAAGCACTTACACTGCAGTACTGTGCCGGATGTTTTTCCTTTATTTTACTACTCATTTTTGTTTGTAGCTCTAACTTTGAGTTCTAAATTTAAAAGTCATAACCATTAAACCGGCTGATGTAAGACCAGCTCTCATTTTACAACATATTGCGTTTTTGGGCTTGTGTTTCAGGCAAAGTTGCTAGAAAACGGTGATATATATAAGAAATCCATTTTTGGTACAATATTGCATTTAACATAGACCCCTGATTTAAGTTTGTCCGGAAACTGAATTCGAATTTTCGTTACTTTTTGCCCCACCCTAATATGGACGCCTGCATGTATTCGGCGGAAATTGCTCTGTGCTCACATAAAAGGCAGTCAGACGGCAGAGGAGCAGGAAGAAACGAGCGCTGTATAAATGCATGTACTCTGGTCCATCAACAGAATGTTGCTACGGGTAAAGACGCTGATGCCTCTCGCTCTCTATGCCAGTGTGTTATCCAATGCGGCAGCCAGTCAGGCTTCACGTCGTCAGTGAATGATTATGAATGAATTAATAAGAGATTAACGTGCCAGACGTCAAAACTTTAAATAAGAGTCAAACCATCCACACAATGCCCGATAGCGCATTGGATTACACACTGGCATAGAGAGCGAGAGATACCGAGATCGAGATCCGTAGGCGGACATGCTTTGTAGGCTGCTATTAGAGCCGTGTATTGCAGGCTGTCTGTAAAGTCTGTTGTGCTAGTAGTTAAGATTTATGTCTTCAGTTCTGTCATTTGTGTTCTTGTGAATTGTTTAACTGCCATAACATGTAAATGTACAGCGCAGTGCGTTTGTCAGGCGCTTCATTAAAGAAAAGATATTATTACACCAGAACCATAATTATACGCCTTGATATTATACGTTGTGTGCCTAATGTCGCAGAATGATGTAGCGCCGATATAAAGAGGCCATGAGTGCCGTCCAGAGCCACCGTAAAATGCACTGAATGATCTCCGGATTATTCGTGCAATGCAAAGTTCGTTCGTGATGACCTGCGAAACTGCATTGCGTCTGAAAATGACCGGACCAGGGAAGTGACGTACTTGCGCAGGTTCCGAGAAACGAAAACAAATAATACATGAAGACACAGCGTGACATGGTCTACATCATTTAAGGTGACTGTAGTAATGGGTTCTTTATGAGACGCCTCTGAAGGCAATAACCCTCCAAGCTTTGGTCTTATGGCTCACGGGTCTTTTGGCTGAGATGTAACACGAAGGAGGAATTCTGAGCCCGTCTCCAGGGAGTCATGGGCGAGGCTCCGTTGGTTTGGTTCTACGTGTTTGCGAGGGCCTGGTATATTACATATAGTGGAGGCTTTTCTTGGTTTTCGTGACAGTGCATTTTTCGTTTCATAGAAGTATTTCATCCTTTAGTTAGACATTGCCTTCCAATCCTTTTCTCGAGTCGATTGGAAGGCTTTCATTGGGCCTTAATTTATTAGGCGGCTTTTCCAAGAAACCAATATTCCAGTCAGCTTTCTCAAAAAGGAGCCTCAGCTGCAGATATAAAGACAGCTGCTCTCCTCACAGGTCGTCCATCTTACCATTTTCACAATCAGCCACCCAACTATATTAGCCTCCTTACTATTGTAGAGTATAGAGTGGGTGAATGGATTGGATGATTGGATGACTGGCTGGATGAATAGATGACTGGATGCCCTTTTTACTATCATCCATCCAACTATTAGCCGCCTTACTATTATAGAGTATAGAGTGGGTGAATGGAGTGGATGACTGAATGGATGACTGGATGGATAGATGAATGGATGACCCTTTTTACTATCATCCATCCAACTATTAGTCTCCTTACTATTATAGAGTATAGAGTGGGTGAATGGAGTGGATGACTGAATGGATGACTGGATGGATAGATGAATGGATGACCCTTTTTACTATCGTCCATCCAACTATCAGCTTCTTACTATTATAGAGTATAAAGAGGATCACATAAAACACACATATTGACTCACAAGTAGCCTTCTGACTCATAAGTAGTACTGACTCATGAGTAGTTTTCTGACTCATAAGTAGTTTTCTGACTCATAAGTCGCTTTCTGACTCATAAGTAGTTTACAGACTCATAAGTAATTTTCTCATTCATGAGTAGCTTTCTGACTCATAAGTCGTTTTCTGGTGAAGTTCAGTAACATTGAGTCCCTCATACTTGGCTACGTGACCATTCATGGAATTCTATGCTTAGTTACAATAACATTTACAATTTATTATGGGAACCAACTCATCCGGCCAACCTTCTGCGTTCGGAAGATACGAACATACGCTTGTTGAGAGGTTAAAAGGTTCCATTAAAAATTCATGCGATCGTGTTTGCGTTTTAAATCCCAGGAATTAAGCCTCTGGTGGGTTTATATAGAGCCTGACTTAGAGATATGAGAAGACGCGTGTGTTCCGTTTATCTGCTCTAGGATGTTCTATGATGTTCTATGCTGTTCTTGCTGCGGTCGATACTGTTCTTGTTGTTATCCCGGTGATGAATATCGTGTCTCCTTTCTATATTCTTCCCTCTCTCTCTCTCTCTCTCTGTCTCTCTCTCTCTCTCTCTGTCTCTGTCTCTCTGTCTCTGCCTCTCTCTCTCTCTCTCTCTCTCTCTCTCTCTCTCTCTCTCTCTCTCTCCGTCTCTCTCTCTGCGTCTCTCTCTGTCTCTCTCACTGTCTGTCTGTCTGTCTATCTATCTCTCTCTCTGCCTCTTTAATATCCCTTCCTTGTAATGTAATGTAATGTAATTAGTAATTTATATAGCGCCGCTCACAGCCGAGGCCATTCAGTAGCGCTCCCAGTGCGAGAACCCCCCGAGAGAAGAAATATGTTTTAAGGAGAGAGAGAGATGAAGACAATGATCCAGAAAGGAAAGTCTCACGCAAAGTGAAGTGAAGGGCATTCCATAAGGAGGGCCCAATGATGGCAAAGGATCGAGTTTGAGCAATCGTAGTCCTAGCTCGTGGGACAAAGAAGTCAGATCGGTCCAGAGATCGTAAAGGCCGATGAGAAGATGCAGAAAGAGGAGGACGAATGACATCCCTGAGGTATTTTGGAGCAAGTCCCAGTTTGGATTTGAGGACCAAAGCAAGGACTTTAAACTGAATGCGGTCAGAGAGAGGAAGCCAATGCAGTTGGTTAACCATGAATGATGATATATGGGAGTATTTAGGAAGGTGAGCAATCAATCGAGCAGCAGTATTGAGAACAGATTGAATAGGGTATAGACGGACCTTGGGAAGACCAATAAGTAGGGAGTTGCAATAATCAATTCTGGAACAGACAAATGCATGGACAATGGATGCCATGGTAGAGAGAGGAACAGATCTGCGAATAACCCTGAGACGCCGTAGGTGAAAGTAAGAGGATCGTGTAAGGTTGGTTACATGAGCAGAAAAAGTGAGAGCGCTGTCCAAAGTGACACCTAGGTCACGCACACAAGTAGAGAACGTAAAATTGGGAAAGTTTTCAGAGAGAAGCGAAAAGTCAATTTTCAGAAGTTGTTGGGGTGTGCCAAGCCAAATAAGTTGAGTTTTGGAAGAGTTTAGCGAAAGGCGATTGGAAGACATCCACAAATGCAAGTCATGGGAAAGAGCTTCAATACGGCGAGCTAAAGTGAGTTGAGTAAACGCAGGACCATGAACATATGCCTGAAGTCATCAGCAAAAAGGTGACCAGTAGCAGAGTAATTTGTAAACAAAGAGGTAATATCGGCCGTGTACAAAATGAAAAGAAGGGGTCCAAGGACTGATCCCTGAGGAACTCCTAGAAGGACAGGCACCCAGTTAGACCTGGAATTACCAGCTATAACCATTTGGGTGCGACCAGACAGGTAGGATTGAAGCCAGAGAAGAGGGACTCCCTTAAGACCATATATGAGGATTCAAGGCGTTGGAGCAGAATATCGTGATCCACCATGTCGAAGGCTGCTTCCTTCCTCTCACTCCGTCTCTCTGTATCGTTCTCCTTTTCTTCTTGCGAATTGATGACTGCTGATGTGATGTTAGATGCTGAATAGTATTGAACACGATGGCAACCGCGATGCATGCGCTGAGCGAAACACATCCTTCCCATCGCAGTGCCACCCACCCTCCCATCTAACCGTCCACCCACCCAATCGCAATCCATCTGTCCAATCATCCACTCATTTATCCAATCATCCATCCATCCAATCATTCATCCCGTCATCCATTCATCCATCCATCCATCCATCCTTTCATCCAGTGCATCCATCCACTCTTAATTCCACCCAGTTATCGACTTACTCATCCACTCATCTATCCATTGCAAGTAGTAAATGTACTGCATGTAGTTGTAAAAGACTGCTGTATGACGACAACTGTTCAATAAGGGCAATTTGATTTGTTTATTTTATTAAAATAATTGGGTAACTCCACCCATGACAAACCTATCCTAACACATCGGATTGGCATATATGTCGGGTGCCATTCCAGTAGTTTACGCCTTTGCATTCATCCAGTCATTCATCTACCCATGCACTCAAACACCCAAACTAATCAACCCATGTATCCTTTTCAAAACTAAATCTTGCCTAACTCTTTTTGTCCCGACAATTTGATCAGGGACGTTACCAGCATTGGGCTTAGGGTTTAAGCCCCCACCCCTCTATCGAAGCTGAAGCCCAAAAAATAAATCAAGTCGTTGTAATGCTTACGGCTAAAAATTCGTACGAACAGTTGAACACTGTATTCATGTTTCCATGGTCAAGGTTTAAGCCCCCCAAACGAAAAGCCCTAGTTACGTCAAGGCCATTAATGGGACCTGTGAATGGTTTAAAAAATGGGCCTGATTCTAGATCTAGACAAATGGATTTCTGGCGAATCGCTGTGTTGTTCACTAATGAACATTTTTATTGTCTGACAAAAACGTTTCTCGTTAACCTAACGCGTTAGATATCCAAGTTTTTCTGTGTAAAGCTCGTCCATCCTGTCACGATTCCGGAAGATAAACCGATGTTTGATAACAAGTTTTGAAAACAAATACCAGGTGGACAGGGTGAGGGAAAGGGAGAAATCTCCTTACCTTCCTCTGGCTCAGACCATTCGCCTTTGGGATACTAATTATTATTATTATATTTCTAACTTTTTTTATTAATATAAAACATTTATTGCGCGCAACGTTGAACAGAAATTGCGGAGAAATTAAGTGATTTTCCATAGAGCTGTATTGTAAGCCTATAACAATTCGTTTGGGTTCAGTAAAGTCTGGTTAGTTGCTGTTTAACCATAATTTGCAATAGCAAAGATGATTAGGGTCGCCCTCCTCCTTTCTCGAGGCTTAGGACTGGCACAACCAGAGTACGGTTAGTGGCGGTGACGTCTTCAATCTCAATTTGGTTACATCGAGCGATGCTGTGGCGTGGTTTATGGTCTCTCTGTTTCTGTTTTCGTATCGACTTCACAGATAATTTATTGACGACATCTTGCAGGACGGTGGAATAAAGGAGTGACTCCTGTATAGTTTCAGTCGCTTTCTGCCCTTCCGATGAACTGCAGTGGATGTTGGTTTAACTGCCCCTGATGTTTCTTGGTTTATTGCTTAATGCACCGTGGGAAAACGGAGATAAGTGCTATTACTACTCCGGAAAATACTACCGAGAATTACTTACAAGCACCACTAGCTGCTAACACCGCCATCACAGTTGACACCGCCACCCGCGCTATCACCACTCTGCTGTTCAAACCGCTAAAGCCATTATCGCCATCACTACAACTGCTGCTACAGCCACGGTGTCATCACTGCCTCAACGACCACCTACAACAATAACGAACAACATGGAGTCTGATAATACACTACATACTTACCCACTTGCGCTAATTCAGCTCTCCATTCTTCCGACATCTGTCCACCAGCCTCAAGGCAATAGTTACACATGATCGTGTTGATGTTCTTGGGTTGGAGTCAACGGATCTCTCAGAGTCTCAAATTCACGTGCTGAGTAATAAACACCCGTGAAAACCGTTGATCTCTTTGTATCTTTTACTCATATTCTGCAGGCCAGGTAGAAATAACCTGTGAATCAGTCGTCAGTTCTTCCTATCTACTTTCAATCGCCTGAGCATGCATCGACATGCATCGTGCCATGTGTCCTCTACCTCCTCTAGATCGAAAATGATATTTGTTACTACATTTCTCTTATCTGTACATGCGTGAATGCAATGTATATGTGTACTCATATATGTATGCATTCATGTATGTATGTAAATATATATATATGAATGTATGTATGAATGTGTGCATGCATGTGTGTATGTGCGTATGTATCCTATATATGCAAGTTCGTTTGTATGCATGTATGCCTGCATGAATGCATGTACGTACGTGTTTGGATGTTTGGATGCATGTATGTTTGGATGCATGTATGTTTGGATGCATGTATGTTTGGATGCATGTATGTTTGGATGCATGTATGTTTGGATGCATGTATGTTTGGATGCATGTATGTTTGGATGCATGTATGTTTGGATGCATGTGTGCATGTATGTATCTGATTATTAGTATAGGGCACTTTAGGAACTTCACTAGTGCGCTAAGGAGCATCATCATTTGCTTTAGATTAAACCGTACATGTATATGCCAGGATTTTCAACACCTTTGACGAGGCTGTGATCCTGACAAGCTATTCAATTGGCTTCTTCTTCTTCTTCTTCTTCTTCTTCTTCTTCTTCTTCTTCTTCTTCTTCTTCCTCCTCCTCCTCCTCCTCCTCCTCCTCGTCCTCCTATACCACCATCTCCTCCTCCTTCTCCTTCCTCTCCTCTTCAGTTATATTGCTTTGGACTAATAAGAACTCCTTAGGTCACATTTCCGCAGCAAATTGCTGGTTTCCAAAATCTTTGACAAGTCAGTCTTTTAGCCATTGTCTCAATGTTACTCTCCGTTCCCCGATTTAGCCTCTGTGCATTCCATTGTTTCGTGTCTGTTCCCTTCGTCTGGTTTTGTATTGTTTATCGTTATGCGGCTTATGCCAAAGTCTGTTGTAAAAAAATCAAATAAAAGCCAATAATGTCTCGGAACAAACTTGAAACACATGGCCATATTTTTTTGTAATCGCGTTGCGTTCTGGCAATGTGTTAACGAATAAAATATATACTGTTTCACAGCATTTTAAACAAGCTGTGACAGTTTACACTACGTAGATGTTGTTTTGTTTATACTGTACTGCAGTGCTGTGTCTCTCGTGCTGAATTGAGCTCTATTAACTAGACCGAAATTCTGTCAATTCTTTCTAGTACAGAACCGTAATCAACTCTTTTATGTTTGTTGGCTCCGTGCGCTTAACACGAACTTTGTCATACTGCCTTCTTTTGAAGTCTACCGAACACGACCATTGTCATGCCTCCATCCTTTTGATTCCGGAGAACTCCCCTTTTTATTATGCTGTTTTGCTCCTCATGATTGCGATACTCGGAACGGTTTTCTTCCCCTTCTAATCCCTGCTGGAAATCCAGGGATACGGTCGAATTAATGCTGAAGTAGATGCTCTAAAACGACTTGAACAATTCTCACCGAAGCAGGTGTCTTGGGCGTGTGAACTAATGTTTTGCATATATGAATGAGCTACAGGTGATTCCTTAGGTTGATATATATAATGTGTATTCGATTGTATCGATTGTTAGATTCTTTTTACACGTGCAGTTAGCGCGCCAAACTTAGAAACTGCTGATGACAGTGAATTTGAACTATACAGTGTAGTACGGTTGTTTTAAGGCAAGAGTTGAGTTTGTTGTTATTAAACTGTGTTTGAAGAAAGAAAGAAACATTCAAAGAACTGTGTCAATTTAATTCTTAAACAGTTAGAAGACGTTGAGCAATTTATATGTAGAGATAAGGAAAGTTCTTGAGGTAGGTCACAACTAAGAAAGAAAAGAGTTGGTGACATTATTTGGTGGCAGCAGCGGTGGAATTCGAAACAACGTCTGGAATTCGAAACAACGTCTGGGATTCGAAACAACGTCTGGGATTCGAAACAACGTCTGGGATTCGAAACAACGTCGACTGGTGAATACGCATTCAAATCATTGGTAAATCTACGACAACGAAAGCCTCAACGACAAAGGTATAAAAGTTGGTTGTTATCAAACAAAGAACAATCCCCAATACTTCAAACACAAAAGAAAACTCGTGTTTTCCAGAAAGGACAGCACTGAAGTAAAGAAGTAAGATGGAGAAATTAAGTGTCAAGAAACAAGCAGAACTGAAGAAGATGTCTTCTGAAAGATTAAAACAGCGCTTGTTAAAGGCTGGTTTTGAAGAAGAGAAACTGGAAGATATGTCACGTGAGGACATGCTAGAAGCGCTAGCTGAAGTCTGGCTTAAAGAAGAAGCAGAAGAAGAAGAAGGTGCTGTCGGCGGTGCTGTGGAAAAGGTTATTGAAAAACCGCCTGGACTTATGTCTATGGAGATGATGATGCAGTGGATGATGATGAAAGAAGAAAGAGAGGAGAAACGAAGACAAGAAGAGAAAGAAATACGACAGGAAGAATTACGTCTTCAGAGAGAGAAAGAAGAGAAGGCAGAACGTCTTCAGAGAGAAAGCAGAGAATGCAAGACAGGAAGAATTACGTCTTCAGAGAGAGAAAGAAGAGAAAGCAGAGAATGCAAGACAGGAAGAATTACGTCTTCAGAGAGAGAAAGAAGAGAAAGCAGAGCAAGTTCGTGTGGCAGAACTTGAGTTGCAAAAGCAGCAATTTGAGATTCAATTAGAGCAATTGAGAAGAGATCGAGAAGATGCTGAAAGGAGAAGATTAGAGCAGATGATTGAATTTGAAAGGGCGCGGAAAAGTGACGAAGAGATACGTCAGCAACAGATTGAAGAGAAGAGACTACGTGAAGAAGAAAAGGAAAAAGTGCGAATTTCAGAGTTGGAGCGAGCAGAAGAGGTTAGACAAGAAGAACTGAAATTACAGAAAGAAAGTATGGAGAAGGCGGAAGAGGAAAGACAAGAACGTTTAAAGTTGGAAAAAACAAAAATAGCATTAAAAGAAGCACAACTCAAAGAGGAGAAACAAAATAGAGAAGCTCAAGAACAAAGAAGGCAAGAAGAACGAGAAGAACAGAAAAGGAAACAGGAAGAAAGTGAAACGATGGTGTCTAAAATAAAGAAAATTGGTGATGCCATGAAACACGTCTTACCCAAAATGCCAAACGATATGATGGAGGTGCCATTATATTTCGAAACGGTTGAGAATGCGTTTCGTAGTTTCAAGGTGCAGGAACAATTCTGGGTGAAGTTACTATTGCCATTGATGACTCCGAAAGCTAGAACTGTTCTAAACAGATTGTCATTCGCTGATTTAGACGATTATCAGGTCGTGAAACAGCACTTGTTAAAAGAATTCAAGTTGACACCGAGAGAGTACAGATCGAAGTTTATTGATGCGAAGAAGACAGCTGAAGAAACGTATACAATGTTTACAGCTAGGCTGAAGAACTTGTTGAACTATTATGTGAAAAGTCGCAAAGTGGATAAGAATTTTGAGAAGTTGTTTGATTTGTTAGTGGCGGATAAGTTGAAAGAATCACTACCACCAGGTCCACTACAGTTTGTATTGTCGAAGGAAGGAACTGATTGTTACGAAGCTAGTGTTGTGGCAGACCTAGCGGACATTCATGTTAATAATCGAATTGGTTTGGCAATTCCGAATAAGACAAGTTTTGATTTTGTTCCCAATGGCAAAAGAAATCAACAGTTCACTCCAAATTTTGGTTTTCATTGGAAGAGCAATCAAGAAACAGGAAATCAGTTCAGAGGTGCAGAAGTGAAACCAAATTCTCCGGTTGTTCACGAGAATAGAGAGTCGATGATGACCAGACAACGTCAGGTATATAACAAATCACCACCAAGGTTTGTCGCGAGAGAAGGCAATGCATCGTTTACTCCATATAAAAGAAAAGAAAGCATCGAACAACGAGGTGCAGTGGTGAAACGTTGTCACAACTGTGGATCAGACAGGCATTTGATGAAATTCTGTCCAGTTCCTGTTACAGCCTCAAATTATGGAAAACAAGAAAATTCGAGGGTGAATCGAATTCAAGTGGTTGGTAATTCTGAAAGTCAAGCCACAGAACATCAGAACAATGAAACTGAAGTAAAGTCAGTGATGAAATGTCACCTCTCACCTGATATTCAGAAAGAAATTCTATTGCACAATGGAATGCAGAAAGAAATGGTTGGAAGAGATGAAAGTACAGCATTGAAGAAAGTGGTATTGCAGTACGTCGAGGTAGAGATTCGTGGAACAGCAGGAAAAGAACCAGTGAAAGTAAAAGCACTGATTGATTCTGGAGCAGAGGTTCCGGTGATTAGTGAAGAATTACTGGAAGGCATGAAGGTGGAGCAGATTGGAAAAGTGAACTTACAATGCGTGGCAGGAGATGCCATTCCTGCAAAGTTGGTGAAAGTTGATGTAAGGCTGTGTTGTAACGATGTGGAAGAAGAGGTAATTCCGCATAAAGTCAAATGTTCACTTACACCGTATGTGACATTGATGTGTGCTAGTATTGCAAAAATGGGAAGCACAGAAAGATTCTTGTTGCATCCAGAAATCATTGCAGAACTTAAAGCCGTGCCACAAGTGAAAATGATACAAGGAGATGTGCAAGCGAATGTAACGACGAGATTGCAGAGTCAGCGAAAGAAAGTGATAGAAGTCGAAGAGGAAAGTGAAACTGAAAGTTCAAGTGAAGAGGAAAACGAAAGCGATGATCAACAAAGTTTAATGCAAGACGGTATAACAGCAGAGATGAGTGAACAAGAGATGGCTGCATGCAAGAATGGTAATCTAAATGAAACGAAAGAGGATAATGAATGTGATGTGGAGATAGCAGATTTGTTTCAAGAAAATGAGAAAGATGAAGAACAACAGATGCAGATTGCAGACGCAAAGAAATTCGAAGAACAGCAGAGACAAGATGAATCATTGAAAGCATGGTGGAATTTAGCGCCAGATAAAGAATCTGAATTCTGCGTGGTAAATGGCTTACTGTACAAGAGATATCGAATATTAGAGCAAACGATATATCAATTGGTGTTACCAAAAGAGCGACGAATGAAAGTGATGGAGTTGGCTCACGAATCAGTATTTGGAGGACATCTTGGAGAAGAGAAAACTAGAGAACGAATAAAGTTGTCTTTTACCTGGCCAAAGATGAGAAGAGATATAGTGAAATTTTGCAAATCATGTGAGAAATGTCAGTTAAAGGCAAGAAGTTTGGTGATGGACAGGGTTCCTATCACTCCAATTCCAAGAGAAGATGTAGCCTTTAGAAGAATTACAATGGATTGTGTAGGACCAATCGAGCCAGCATCTGCTGCAGGTCACAAGTACTGTTTATGTATTGTCGATTCTTGCACAAGATGGCCTACAGTGTTTCTGTTGAAATCATTAACTGCGAAAGCTGTGTGTGATGCTTTGATGGAGTTGTTCATGAACGTTGGTGTACCTTCAGTGATCACAAGTGACCAAGGAACAAATTTTACTGCGAGTCTGACAAGAGAATTTCTGAATTTAATGGGTTGTAGTCCAAGATTTGACACGCCAGGTCATCCAGAGGCAGCTGGACTAGTAGAAAGATGGAACCAAACATTCAAGAAAATGATCCATCATGTAATTGTTGACAATCCAAGGCAATGGCACAAAGTAATTCCGTTTACAGTGTGGGCATTACGAGAAGTACCGAATGCAACTACTGGAATTGCTCCTTATATGTTGGTGTATGGAAAGATTCCGCGTGGACCATTGGCAATTTTAAAAGAAAGTTGGACAAGAGAAATTAATTTACCACCTCATATTGGAATCCAACCAGAAAAGTACTTGAAAGACATGAAAGCAAATATGGAAAAAGCATTACTGTTTGCAGAATCATATTCACGAGAGAAGCAATTACAGTATACGAATCAATACAACAAAAGAGCGAAACATAAAGAATTTGAACCGGGTGAAAAAGTTATTGTGTTGTATCCGACGTCAACAAATAAACTGATTTCACGATGGCATGGTCCATGTACTGTCATACAACGAAGATCAAAGTACTCTTATTTGATTGATATGGGTGACGATTGTCGAAAGATAATTCACGCAAATAAAATCAGAAAGTACATTACAAGAGCAATGAGTTGTGGACTAATCGTTGAAGAAGATGAAGACTTTGGTTCAGTGGTTGAACTGCTGACAAAGAATGACTTGCAAGATGAAAAGAACTCACTGAATCTTGATCCCGATCAGATTAACCATTTAACATTGACTCAACAAAAACAATTACTGGAAGTACTGAACAAATATTCTGATCGATTTTCTGAAAAGCCTGGACTATGTACATTGGTTGAACATGAAATCGAACTGAAACCGGAATTTCGTGAAAAAGAATTTATGGCTTACCGTATTCCACTCATCTATCGAGCAGAAGTTGAACGACAAATTAAAGAAATGCTTCAAGCCAACATTATAAAACCATCTTCGAGCAGAATGGCAAGTCCGTTGGTAATTGTTAAAAAGAAAGACGGTTCTCTGAGACTTGCCTGCGACTACAGATACATTAACTCGTTCACTGTGGATTGTAAATATCCGATGCCGATTGTGAAAGATGTTTTGCACAAAGTTGGAAAATCAAATGTGATCTCGATTTTTGATTGTCGAAGTGCTTACTGGACTTGTCCTGTTAAGCAAACTGATCAATGGAAAACTGCTTTTGTTACTCACAATGGACTGTACGAGTTTACTCGTGTTCCTTTCGGAATGATCAACTCAGGAAGAACATTTGTTAAAGCAATTAACATGGTTTTACAGCCTATAAATGAATTTGCTGAGCCCTATGTAGATGACATTGCTGTGCATTCAGATGATTGGAAGATTCATTTACAGCATTTAGATGCATATTTAATGCAAATGAGACTGCATAACATTACTTTGAACTTAAAGAAATGTATCTTTGGTAAGAGTGAGGTAAAGTTCATCGGTCATGTGGTTGGTTCTGGAACGATTCAAATGAATCCAGATAGAATTGAAAGTTTAATTAATTTGAAAACCCCAGAAACGAAGAAACAAGTTAAGCAATTGCTGGGATTTTTTGGTTACTATAGACAGTTTATCAAAGATTTTGCACAGATTGCGAAGCCTCTATCTGATTTGACAAGTAAACATGTTCCAGATAAGATTGATTGGACTGATAGACATCAACAGGCATTTAATTTACTTAAAGATGCTGTACGCTCTAAAGTTGTTTTATATGTTTTTGATGTTGGAAAACCTTTTAATTTGTACTGTGATAGCAGTGATTTTGCAGTAGGAGCTGTTTTAACACAGATGGATGATAAGGGAATAGAACGCCCTGTATCATTTATAAGTCAGAAATTGACTGACACTCAGAAGAGATGGGCAACTGTGGAGAAAGAAGCCTATGCTATTGTTTGGGCTCTAAATAAGTTAAAAGAGATAATCATTGGATCTAAAGTTCACATCTTTACCGATCACAATCCTTTAACTTATCTGACTGAATCTATGTCTAAGTCTGCTAAACTGGTGCGTTGGGCTTTAGCACTGCAAACTTTTGATGTAGAGGTTAATTATAAGAAAGGACGATTAAATGTTGTAGCAGATTGTTTATCTAGATTATAAGATTGTTTATTTTAATATATTGTATAGTATTAAGTTTATTGCATAATTTAGTACATGATGATTTCGCAAATTTTTAAGTTTAATTTGCTCAATCCAAAGAAAGGGAAGGAGGTAATGTGAACAAGTGTTTTGCATATATAATGAGCACAGGTGTTCTTTAGGTTGATATATATATAATGTGTATCGATTGTTAAGCGTTTTAGTCTTAGGCCTTAGTTGCGCTGTCGGCTCGTGGGCGCTTGGCCTAAAGTAGCCTAAACATTGGCTGACGGTAGATTCTTTTTACACGTGCAGTTAGCGCGCCAAACTTAGAAACTGCTGATGACAGTGAATTTGAACTATACAGTGTAGTACGGTTGTTTTAAGGCAAGAGTTGAGTTTGTTGTTATTAAACTGTGTTTGAAGAAAGAAAGAAACATTCAAAGAACTGTGTCAATTTAATTCTTAAACAGTTAGAAGACGTTGAACAATTTATATGTAGAGATAAGGAAAGTTCTTGAGGTAGGTCACAACTAAGAAAGAAAAGAGTGTAGTACGGCTATAGATGAAACAAGTCACAGTAAACAAATATCCATTTCCTCGGTGTAAAATCGAACTATATCGATTAGCCATCGACTCAAGTCCATATCTTTCGTATATAGGTCCATCGTTATAGCTCAAGTAACAGAAGTAACAGTAAACAAGAACATTAGTCAGTAACAGGATAAATTCATTGGACAGAGAGAAAGCTAAGCTTAATGTTATATAGATCACCATTTAATGGCAGTTTAGCTGTCATATTTAGCCGTCAGTTTATAGCAAATAATAATCGATCTGAATGATATCATAAAAAGCAAAGCTAATGACATGCATCTGACGACTAATAATTATTATGTACAATCTTAGCTTCGTTATCATTCAACCGACAATTATTTAATAGTAATTAATCATTTTCTCGTAGCTGCTGTTAGCTGTCGTGGCGTAATCCCTACATACTACATCCTCATGCATGTATATATAGTGCCCATGTATATTTACTATATTTATACAAACAAACACACACATAAAGTACACTTAGATACACCCACAACCACCCACACACACTTATTTATGCACACATGTATCTCTATACAACCGATTCTGTCGGTCACTTTATTCAGATGGGACGTTCTTTCTCTGCCCTATATATGGATTAGGGATGGCACCAGCGCCTCACCCTTTCCAGTCTGCCATACATCATCAGCTTCCAGCCTTTCCAGGTCCTCTCCACCCACTCGTCCGCAGACTCCTGTCTATACGCTTTCCATCCTCTCCTCCGCTCGCCACTGATGCTCTCCATCTTCTTTTTCCTCTCTTCTCATCCTCCTCTGTCTCCCTCAGTGCTTGTGAGTTCTTCTTCCTTAGTCCCAGTCCTCATTCTTCTCCTAATCCTTTGTCTCCTTTCCTGATCCTTTTGGCAGAGTCCGTTCTGCCTCCATAATCCTCTTCATCCCCGTATCCTTCTCATATCTCCCGCAACCTCGTATACCCCCGTCATCCTCTAAACCTCCTCATCATCATCATCATATCATCCTCATTCTCATATCCTCCTTATCTTCAAATTCTTATCAACCTCTTAACCTCCCTCATATTCTCCTCATTCTCTTAACCTCATCTGCATATTCTCCTCAACTTCCTATTGATCGTTATATCTTCTTCACCCTCTCAACGATCTCATCCATATTTTCAACATCCTCATCCTCATATTCTCCTCATCCTCATATTCTCATCCTCATATTCTCCTCATGTTCTCCTCATCATCATAACCTCATTGTCTTTTTATAGTACTTCCCTTCATATCTTTTTCTATTCCGTATTTCCTCCTCCTCATCCGCCATATTCCTCAGCCATTTCTCCTGTCCCGTCATCTTGTCCTCCTCTAATTCCTCCTCCTCTAATTCCTCCTCCTCCCTTTTTCCTCTTCCTCGCCTCATTCCTACTCCTCTCATTTTGTTCTCCTCCTATCCTCCACCCTCCTCTTCTTCTTCCTCTCCTCCTCCTCTCATTCCTCCTCTCCTCTTTCTTCTCTCATTCCTTCTCTTCCACTCTTCCTCCTCCTCTCATTCCTCCTCCTCCTCTCCTCTTTCTCCTCTTATTTCTTCTCTTCCACTCTTCCTCCTCCTCTTCTCATTCCTCCTCCTCTTCCTCTTCTCATTCCTCCTCCTCCTGCTCCTCCTCTTCCTTCTCCTCCTCCTCTCATTCCTTCTCCTCCTAATTTCGTTTGGCCAAGACCCGTGTCATAACTTATCAACGGCGGCGTCGGTCGCCTCTCCTTCTGCCGAACTGAATTCGATAGACGTCGGAAGATCTACTCCGTCCTATACGTTATCATCGTTCCCACATGGAGACCACCACTAGGACGATGACGACGACGAGCCATATCCATGCTGCACAGTGCACACTGTCACAGTACAGTGTGTGTGTGTGTGTCTGTGTGTGTGTATGTGTGTACGTGTGTGTACGTGTGTGTGTACGTGTGTGTGTGTTTGTGTGTGTGCGTGTGTGTACATGTGTGTGTGGTGTGTATGTGTGGTGTGTGTGTATGTGTGTTCGTGTGTGTGTGCGTGTGTATGTGTGTACGTGTGTGTGTGTGTGTGTGTGTGTGTGTACGTGTGTACGTGTGTACGTGTGTGTACGTGTGTGTGTGTGTGTGTGTACGTGTGTATGTGTGTACGTGTGTGTGTGTACGTGTGTATGTGTGTACGTGTGTGTGTGTTTGGGTGTGTGTGTGTTCGTGTGTGTACGCTGTAGCAACACAGGGTGCACAGTGCACACACACACACACACACACCTAAGCACAAGCCCACTGGTGCGTTTGAATGAGTATCATTCATAATTTTCTCTACAGCCTCGGTCTTTGTTAGTGCTTCCTGCAAATCTTACTTACAGCGCGCTGCTTGGAACGTGGTCTGTGCACCAACCCATTGTATGTATGTAATTATGTATATGGACATTTATATAGCGCCTTACACGAAACTCACGAAGGCGCATTCATTCGAAGCGTTAATATAGAGCGCCTCTACAGAGGCGGCACATCCTATTAGGCACGCAGGCACAGTGCCTACTGAAAATACGGTTCCATAAGGCACGCTCCACTGCGTGCCTACCTATTTATGCGTACCTGCTTTGTTATATTTATGATTTATGATTATTTATTATGTCTGCAAACATTTTCAGTCTTATGTCAAATTCGTGAGAAGAGCATGAAATGCGTTTCTCCTGAATGTGTTGTTCGCGATAATCGACGCGATTCCTCTCGGTAGGAGCGCTAGTATGCTTTTGACCGTTGACGCAAGTTTTGCGAAGCCTTGTTTATGTATTATCCTTGCTTTGTAGCTGTCGTCATGCCGGAAGTACTATTACTTCTATCATGTCCGCTGCAATGGCTGCATAATTATGTCACTGAGCGAGAAATTATTATCATATTCAGTTTAGCATTAGATACATTGAAGTTTGAGTTTTTCAAGTTTTCATAAATCTATCGAACTATTCAGACACTATCAGGATTCCGGAATGGATAAATTACCGTCGGAGCGTCTTCATTGATTAATGTGTTCCTAGATTTCACGCAAATTGAGGGATGAGCCGGTATGACGGTGTTCACTGTTCATTAGTGACTACTGACTAGTCAGGTACTGTCAGTAAGCACTATTAGACTATGACATATATTCTCTTACTTTAATAGTAAGCACCCATTTCCCTCCGTGCCTACCTAATTTTGAACTGGTTGTGCCGCCCCTGCGCCTCTACAAGATATATAGGTACATATTATAAGTAAGTAAGTTAGAATATTCTTCATTATACCAATTGCATATCCGCATTTTGATGCACACGTTTTTAACGCTTTTATGCATAAGCATAATTATGTATATTTGTGATATAATTATAAGCGAGCTGTGTTTTAAAATTGGTTATTCTTTTGACCAAATCTTCGTTTTCAGTAATTAAGTTTCATTTCATTTCATCTCAGATATTTATATAGCGCCCCTTCGAGATTTCTACTCAGAGGCGCTCCCGACTACAGCGCGGACACTGAATCGGAGTTTCACGCCGAAGCGCATGAGCAATTGCGAGTGAAGGACTTGCCCAGGGTCCCTACGCGGCGACTTTGAGGTAGATTCGAACCCGCAACCCTCCGGCTGCAAGGCACCGAACATACCTCTACACCACCGCGCCCCACGTTATCAAGTTATCAAGTTTCCTTTCCAATTCTTCACGACATCTGCTAAACGAGTTATAAGCCTGAACATTTTTAATCGCATATAGCGCTGATGAATATGTCATCTGAGGAATACAGTGCATATAAGCAATTTGATGATTTATATAACGGATAATGTTGCTGAGGTTTCTTGCTTCTGCCTGGTCGTTGGCTCCTTTCATTTGCTTACAGAAGGAGCAGCTGGTAGCATCATTGGCTGCTGATGCTGATGCTGATGATGGCCGCATCATTTTTTTATGAAAGGATCCTCAAGATCAGAGGAGATTCGCATCAGCAGCAGCAGCAGCAGCCTCTGTATCAGGCAGCCATCCGTCGACTTCCACCAGTGATGTCGCTAACTAGTCGCCTATGCAATATTGATTCCTGTCTTTATAATTGGAGTATGGTATTCAATATTTCATACTTCCATCTCTATGCATAGTTAGACATTCAATGACATACAGCTGCCGTACACCTGCGTCTGGTTATAAGTGTGGGTTTTATTTATGAACAAATTTTTAATTATATTCACCTTTTCAACCTTATAAATGCATGTGTCTGTCGTCTCCGCAAGAATGAAATAATTATTTATAAGCTTATTATATGATCTAACCTTTGACACGCTGATAAATACCCGAGTTCACTATAGTCAGTTGCGAATTGAAACGCCGAGGCCAAGAAATTGATGGGGCATACACGCCGCATATCCATGAAATGCAACTAAGACGTCAGTCGTATCGAAGTCTACGTGGAAACTGCTCCGAATAATCAAGGACGAAGAATCTTTCGACTAATTAAAGGTGTCAGCACAAACACTGCAATCCAAGAAATGCGCATATTTAAATATATCTATAATTGATCCTCCTATCGGGAGAGATCCTGAGTGGCCGAGTGGGTTGGTAGCCCGCTCTCCACGCCGGCGGCCCGGGTTCGATTCCCGGTCGGTCGGTTTATCAGAGATTCTTTCGGATCTTTACTGCGGGTGGCTCAGTCGCAATATAAACGTGGAGTACAACCACTCTGCACAGTAATCATCTTCGATATGAAAAAGTGTCGTTAAGCTCAAGTACAACAATCCTCCTATCGGGCAAAAAGCCATGTATACTCTGTACAGGCTGCAACAGATTTGCTCAGTCATGTGAACACTGTTGTTTTAATTTTATTCTAAATTGATCGATTCACTGCTGGTGGCTGATTCATTCATTCATTCATTTCGGAGATTTATATAGCGCCCCTTAAAGGTTACCTACTCAGAAGCGCAGGCGGTATAGGCTGTTCCCGATGGATGGTCCAGCAACAGCAAAACTCTTTGAATTCCATTCGTTTAGTTCTCGTTGTTGGAATGTTAAGATGACTATGAGCTCCCAACGCATATAAGACGTCGGTTGGATTTGAAATGAACAACTCGGCGTGCATAATAGTGAGTGACCGTAGATGTCAGAGGTGAAAAAAAACAGTATTTTTCAAATGAAAAGTTGGATTTAGTTTTTTTTGTTTTTACGATTTTCCGGTTTTGGAGAATAAAACTTATGAAAATGGCATGAATACCGTTCAGTTTAAGTATAGATGCATTTAAATGAAATTAACTAGAACAGTAGAGCTGTAGAAAATCACGTAACGAAATTAGCAAAAACGACACAACAATATTATTGCCAAGAGAGTTGCCATTTTTGGCATCTATAATATCTATATTTGTCATAAAAAATTTGCGGTTTTCTGTGTTTTGGGTTTAAAAAAAACCTAAGACCTAAAACCAAACCTTTAACAGCCCTGGTAGACGTGCAACGTTTGAAGTCGATCCTGTGGAAAGGTCGTTCTACCAGGCGTGTAATTGTATCGCGTCTCATGCCCCTGTCGGATTAAATTTTACATTTCGTATTACACAAGAGACCTACTCCTACTCCTTGTCTCTTTTGATATACGCCCTCCTGCCTTTGACTCTATCAGCAAGACGATCGAATGAATTGAATATATGCGGGAATTCTGTATTTCTTTTCATATTCGGGTTTAAGAAATGGAAAAGTGTCAACAGTTTTATTAATAGAATGGGCAATCTGAATTTTACTCTTCTGTGGAAAAACAACATTCGTCGTTTAAATTGTATTTCCATTAATACTTTGTTATTCGTCATCCATTGTGGACATACTTATTAGATAATTACTATAATGATGATTGTTTTGCTTCTGTATTCATGATTAAACATGATACCATTACCCAACTGCATAGTAAGTGTGATGACGTAGGCCTATCTTCAGTGAGCTTAACTGCTGTTGACTCTAAATGATGTTCTGTGATTTTCATTTTATATCGGTAATATTATGTTGTTTATGCCTCTTTGGCGCAATAAAGGTGTTGATAACCCTGGCTGTGATCTTCAAGACTCAGAGGGGTCTTGCTCCGAATTCCCGAATTATCCGGTTGACGTAATACTTCTGCATCATTCAGCTTCCTACCATCGTCCACTTCGTTCCTCCAATAGACTTGTCCTCTTGGTACCCCGTACTAGAACTGCTATTGTTCACTCTAGATCATTTGCGTCAATTGGTTCCTCTCTTTGGCATGCACTTTCTCCTTCTGCTCGCTTAACTATTCTATCTATAGCAGTCTTTCTTCCTCCTTCGCTTTTATTAAAACCTGTTTCTTTTCGCGGGGCCTTGCGCACTGGGAGCCCTTCTGAACGGTTCACCCTACTAGAGGCGCTTTACAAATGCTTAAATACAATACAATCCAATACAATACAAAGGGGTCTATGGCCGAATCGCGAAGGTATTCTCGATGGGCAACCCTATCTTTAACTTTATTCAATACACCCCATGCCATTTGTACAGCGCTTTTAGTAGGCTCGTGAGGCACTACATAAATATGTTTGGCTGTATAAACCTGATGTTTAGCCAATCTCCGTTACGCTGTATACAAGTCTTTTACTCTTTTGCATACATACATATTGGCATGCATTTGTCATCGTAATTTTCAGTGTGCTGGTAACTCGAGCGAACGACTGGCTGCGAAAGAATGGAAATCTACGGGTCAAGACCTGCGAAAGCATCGAGGTCAAAGGTCGCTATGATGGCGTCGTCGATACGAACAAAAGCTGCTACTTCGAGGCAGACCACAGCAAACGACGCATGCGCAATCTCTACATCAGAGCCCTAAGGTACCACCAAGCGTATCTGTGCGTCTGTCTGGCTGTCTGTCTTTCTACCTGCCTGCCTGTCTGTTTGTCTTTCTACCCGCCTGCCTGTCATCATAGTGTCTGGTTTTATAGTGGTCTGTCTGTCTGTCTGTCTGTCTATCTGTTTGTCTTTCTGTCTGTTTGTCTGTTTCTGTCTGTCTGGCTGTCTGTCTGTCCGTCTGTCTGTCCGTAATTTGAATTGTAAATATACTTGAAATCATATATAGTGGTCTTTCGGAGAGTGGTCTGTGGTCTGTCTGTCTGTCTGTCTATCTGTTTGTCTTTCTGTCTGTTTGACTGTCTGTCTGTCTGTTTGTCTTTCTGTCTGTCTGGCTGTCTGTCTGTCCGTCTGTCTGTCTGTGGTCTTTACGTCCGCCTGACGGTCATCTGTTTGTCCGTCTGTCCGTAATTTGAATTGTAAATATTATTGAAAATTTACATAGCGCCTCTTTCGGAGAAACTGCTCGGACGGCTTACCACGCCAGCCTAAACGATATTAGCTGTGTTTAAAAACAGAAAAATGCATTTATTTATGTATGTATTTATGCATGTATATATACAAATATATGTATATATATATCAGGACATTTAATATAGCGCATTTTCAGTATATACCGTGAGATACTTAGTTCATCAGTGAGCAGGCAATGCTGATATAAACAGAAACGTAACCTGTGGAGGACTGCCACACGCACGAACCGCCCAACCAATGGATTCTTATCCAGACTGATTGACAGATGACACCATGCTCAATGTTCTTCTGGATGATGAGGAACGACGACAGGCGATGCCGTCTGTCTGTCTGTCTGTCTGCCTGCCTGTCTGCCTGCCTGCCTGCCTGTCTGCCTGTCTGTCTGCCTGCCTGCCTGTCTGCCTGTCAGTCTCTGACGTTTACTTTTCGCTCAAATGGAGTTGAAATTTTATCTGACACGGCATTATTCGGAATACAACCTCGAGGTATTTTTGCCTACTTGTCCGTCCGTCTGTCTGTCTCCTTCCGTCTGCCTAAGTCTGCAATCTGTTTTATGAAGGGTTAGAGTCTAAAATATTGCTTACAGGGATTTTGCGTTAAATAATTTCTAATGCCTGTGATAATTATATGGTCGTAATGATGTTTCTAATTAGTCGTATATAGGTGCTGATGAAGTTCTTGTTAAAGATATAGCATAGTCGCTGCTAACGACGTCGATGATGATGATGATAATGATGATGATGATAATGATGATGATGAGGATGATAATGACTATGATGATGACGATCATCTCTTGTTGATGAATCTGTCGTTTCTGCCAATTAATAGAAATGCTTTAGGCGCTGTATCCATGGCTTTACCCACTTCAATCTCGCGACGGTAGGCCTATATATACCGCGAAAAATGATGATGATTGTATTGCTGCTGATAATGTTGCGATGTTGTTGTCAGTGGTAGTGACGATGATGATGATGACGATGACGATGACGACAATGACGATGACGATGACGACGACGATGATGATGATGTCCATGATGATGATGATGATGATGATGATGATGATGATGATGATGATGATGGAGGAGGAGGAGGAGGAGGAGGAGGAGGAGGAGGAGGATGACGATGACGATGACGATGACGATGACGATGACGATGACGATGACGATTACGATGACGATGACGATGACGATGACGATGACGATGACGATGACGATGACGATGACGATGACTGATGATGATGATTAGAATGTTGATGATGAGAAAAAATCTATGGCAATGGTAATGTTGTTATTATTGCTTTTGGTGATCGGTGTTGTTGTTGTTGTTTTGGTTGTATCTGTTGTTGTTGATGAGGAGACGTTCTTTCATGCGTTTAGGTTGTGGGTGATCCCAAAGGAGCCACATGAGTCCCTCGAGCCACAGCAAATCGGTTACGTCAACGTAGTTCCAGCCAGAAACAGCTTCGGAATTTTCGACAGCTTCGGAGACACTGTCCGCAAGTTCAACAACCACTTACGCCAACATCCGCTTCCAGGTATAAACAACAGGATCACCACCACCACCATTACCACCACCACCAGGACCATTACCACCACCACCAGGACCATTACCACCACCACTAGCCATGCATATCATAAGCACAACCATCTTCAAGTTTGCCTTCATCGGTAGTATCATCGTCACGAACACCAACAACAAAATCTTCATAATCTGTATAATCAGTTATCTTCACGCTGCTATTATAGCCATGTTTTAGAAGCTCTACCATGTGCTCATCATTCTGCTAAGTATTACTACTGACAACAACGACGGATTCTTCAGAATCTTCATAATTAATCATCTTCTTATATCGTCTTCCAGGGTCCGATTTGTCAAAAAAGAAGCAGGGGGGTCGGGAAGAGTGGCGGATCCAGGATTGATGTGGGGCAAGGGTTGTTTCTGAGGGGAGCCACGATCCAGAGTGAAAATGGTAATTAACTTTAAATGATAGTATATTATATATATATATATAAATATTATATATATATATATATATATAATTATATATGAAATAATGGCATGATGCGCAATAGTTAGTATATACTAGTATATACTATCCTATAAAATACTGTTTGAAATTGGCGTTCATTTGTGATGTTGGAGCGCAAGTATTTTTTAAATATTATTGTCAATCTGCTCAAAGTTCTTTCTGCATGCAGTACAATTACCAGATGGTCCGAACTGCCATGGACGCCATATAATAGAGCGCCGTACTGCAGTGGCCAACGTAACAGGAAGAGTGAGATATATTTTATAAAGTAGGCCTAGTCTACTGATAGATTAATTAGGGCAGTGATTCCCAACCTTTTTCAGAGCATGGCACCCTCACTGACGGCAGATCAGCCGCACCTTTGACCTTAATTTCAACTATTTTTCTTCAAGTTAGTTCTTCATTTTACTGACAAGAAACGTTTTTTGCATTAAATATGCGGGCTGCGACCCTTTCTACACTAGGCCTACTTTCAGTTTAGAAAGTAGGCCTAATTATAGGCTTATGTTAGCAGTGATAAATTTTAAAACTTTTCACATAAAAATATGCACAAATGTTATGGTTCTACCTTCCTGACATCCAACCTTGAGCAGGTTTACGGAGCCCTTTGGTGCCTCGAAACTCAGGTTGGGAAGCACTGGATTATAGGGAGTCATTAATTATCACTTGTCTGAGACAGTTCCAATGCAAGTGATTTGATGCTATAGGTATTTTGCGCCCGTTGCTAATAACGACAAGCGCTCCCAACAGAAATTTCGAATTTTAGCAAAACACAGAGTAAGTCAAACGCAATATTGATGATATGAATAAGTGGCTCTTACCAGAACTTTCTATCCTTGATAGGCCTATAGCTGCAAAGTCTTTGAGAACTTCAGCAAAATTAATAGAAGCGCTACGTCACTCTGGCTGATGAAACTGCTGTGGAATGATTGGATTCAATGTCTTGTTCATCTGAAATTGCTGATTAACTACATAGACCTTGTTTCAGCTGCAACTCGTTTCTCCGACAATTTCTTAAACCTAGCTCCGTTCAGTTTATGTAGCTTAATTTTCAATAAAGGCAAGCGATGCGCAGATAGTTTCATGAACAACAAATACACATAAAACTGGAATTTCGAATAGACAACGTATACAGACTGATATTCCACGACTTATGACTCAGCGATCTAAGGATCCTGAGTGGTCGAGTGGGATGGTATCCTGCTCGCCGCGCCGGCGCCCCGGGTTCGCTTCCCGGTCGGGTCGGTTTATCAGAGATTAATTTCTCGGATCTTTACTGCGGGTGGCTCGGTCGCAATATAAACGTGGAGTACGAGGTTGCTTTCTGCCTCCGACACTGATCATCTTCGATATGAAAAAGTGTCGTTAAGCAGTAATACAACAACAACTCAGCGATCTCAGCGCCTCTGTCCAGGCCTTAGGGGAAGGGGAAGTGGAAGGGGAAGGGGAAGGGGAAAGGTCACCAGGACGTCTACCACGAGCCATGGGATGCTTAAAGCTTGGACCCCGGCTGTTATACCTGAAGCATACGGCGTGGAAACCTGATCCATGGGGCCTGAACACTGTAAGGGTGTATACAAATCTCGTTGAAAGATAACTTTCTTCTTCCTTAGGCCCCTAATCCAAAAGCAGATGGTGCTTTGATATGACACACATATATCAAACTGCAAGACAGAGAAACAGAGAAAAAGGAGGAGAGTGGTCGAGTGGAGGGACGAAACATTAGTTGCGTACTAAACACAAAGGTGACCATTATATATGTATAATATGTATATATATATATATATATATATATGTATATATATATATATATCGGTGCATGGGCTTTCAGAGAGAGTAGGAGAGAGGGAGGTAGAAACTGGGTCAGGACAATTGGTCATAATGGAGTCGTTTGGTGTAGGACTTTGGGTAATGAATCTGAGGGGGTCAAGCCGACCCCCGGGGGTCGACCAAAGGCTGGAAGCAAGGGGGTCAATAAGATGAAGCAAGGGGGTCCAACCCCCCGACCCCCCGGCAAATCGGACCCTGTCGTCTTCTGACTATAATATGAAGATGATTCATTTATAGTCTTCGCCATAATCAGCTTCATCATAAATTAGCTTCACCATAAATCATCACCTTCATTATCATCGATGTTGATTATATTTTTATCATCAACAATGGCTTCAATGTTTCCTTTATCATAGTAGAACAATCACTGCCTCTGTCTGTCCGTCTGTCTGTCCGTCTGCCTGTGCGTCTGCCTGTGCATCTCTCTGTCCTTCCGTCTCTCTCTTTTTAATTTTCGCTTGTATTATGACTGGTATTTGTCGTCATAATCATCATTTCGTCGTCAGCGCTGTTATCAGCTCCATCCACCATTCACTGGCAGTATCCACCAGTGGCCTCTCCATCTTGAGTCGGCATCGTTTCCAGTTAGTTAGGTTCTCTGATCAATCCACCGAACCGGAATGCGTGGATCACGGACGGAACCTTCGCTCCAGGCAATTCCTCCTCTCAATGAATATTGAGCTCCTGGTCGCGTCTCAGTCTGACAGCTTCGAACCTGACCGGATTTACAAACTATACTCAGCCTCAGAATCCGGGTTCAGTTCCGATTAGCCACGGAATGAGTGATGCTCATTCAGATGTCCATTCAACCGTTTCCCATTGGTCGATGGCATCTACGTGTTCATTCAACGACTTGTGATTGGTCCGCCCAAGTGATATTATTGTGTCACAACGATTACGATTGGCTGCTATTCGTTCTCATAACAACTTGTGATTGGTCAATGTAGATCATATTCTATACTTTTCCGGTTGTTTGCACGCGACTGAACTGCGCTGCAATATTTGTCACCATTCATCTTTGTTATGTACAGTGGGACATTCAACTAAGTTGCATACACAAACATACACATACACAAACGTACACACGCACACAAAACGCACACGTAGGCCCTACACTCGTATACACACACGCAACACTCTTTCTCCTTCTGTTCCCATTTACAATTCAAACTGGCAGTCTCTCTTCTTCCATTCGCTTTTCTCAAAACCTGCTTCTCTTCGTGGGGCCTTGCGCACTGGGAACGCTTCTGAACGGTTCACCCTACCAGAAGCGCTTTACAAACGCTTAAATACAATACAATACAATACATATACACACATGCTGCATATGTTTTAACATGATGCATATGTGGGGCTTTGAATGGGCCAGACCTTTCTGAATCGCATGCTATTGAGGATCTTTTACGTGGACCTGAAATATGGGGTGCAGTATAGATCGATCAGGTCACGCATATAGACCTCCGAAATTGAAAGGGCAGATCTACTCTAAGACCGGTTGAGAGAAGTAGTGGCTGATCAAAGGGAAAGATGATGAAAAATGGACAGAACTTGTGAACGAAGGAAACTGGGACTGCGAATCTTTGCAAGATGGATTGTCAGAGCTCAGAGGAACTGTTTGCTGAGAATCATGTGAAATGACTGATTATGACGGAGCGATGAAAGAGAGTTTTTGTTATAACAAAGAGGAACATTCGTTCATTCATTCGTACATTCATTCATTCATTCTTTTGTTCATATATCCGTTCATTCGTTCATTCATTCGTTCAATCGTTCGTTCATTCGTTCGTTCATTCATTTGTTCGTTATTCGTTCGTTCATTTGTCCGTTAATTCTTTTCTTTATTGGCATTCATTCATTCATTCATTCATTCAAATATTTATGTAGCCCCTCTTCAATGGAAACTACTCAGAGGTGCTCCCGTCTCCAGCACGGTCATGCAAAAGAAAATTGTTCAAGGCTGGCTTTACATTACATTGCATTACACTCTTGCCTTTGTTTCACTTCTTTCAGTTGGTCAAATACCAGCTGCACTTAATAACAGCAGGCCACACTGCACAATACTTGAGACCTATATGTTACGCAAGAGTAGAAATACGGCACTTGCAGCGAAATTAGAACATGTCTTAGAATCCGTCAGTAACTCCTGGGAATAGCTATAGTTGTTCTTCGAAAAGCAAAGCAATCGAACTGGAGATAATAAGATAAAAAGCTCAAAGACACGAAATGTTTATCAATGAAGGAAAGCCACTCTAGCGAAACAGTCAGACAATTGACGCGGTTTTGTTGGCAATAAGACGAAAGTCTCTGGCAGCGATACACAATAACCCGAAGACAATCTATACACAGCATCGCCTGGCCACACTGGACCGATGAGCCTAAGGGGGAAAGGTCGCTGGCCCTCGGCGTTGGCGGAGAGGTCGCCCTCGGAGATTGCGATAATAAAAAGACGCTCCTGGGATAATCTCTTAATTTATTTGTCTGCGCTGACACAGCTGCGTCAACCGAATTAGAGATGAGGCGCAAGGACTGGCTCCCCGTCCATTCCCCCAGAATCTCCCTCCCCCGGGATGACTGAGAATCCGCGATGGACCAGAGACAAGATCTGACAGACAGGCGGTTGGCTGGCAGTGCAGAGATGGCCACGACTGTCTTTAGAAGCGCTCGGTTTAGCCACGTGGCTTAGCCACATGGATAAGCCACATGGCTTATCCACGAATCTATAGAGTGGAATTGGGAGAGACTGCGGAATCCAATCAGCTGGTAACTTAAACTTATACGGTTGGGTCACTGGGTGCAGGACATGGAGAGAATGTTATGAGGAAGGATGCATTGCCAGAGATAGAGGTAAGGAAAGAGAGAAAGAGTGGCAAGAGAGGAAATCTCGGAATTGATAGACATTTAAAGTGTACTAGAGAGTTTCTTAAATACAGATTGAATCAACAACACAAGCAGATAGACGGACGGAGAAAGAGAAAGAAAGAGAGAAATAGAGACACATAGACAGACAGACAGAGACAGACAGAGACAGACAGACAGTAAGAGAGACAGACAGACAGAGACAGAGAGGCATTCAAACAGAAATGAGGTTTATAGGGCATATCAAAGTAAGCCTGCTCTGCAAATCAGCCCTATAGCTGATAACAAAGTGTATTTCAATTTTAATAGTAGCAATAATACTCTTTCAAATGTTCAAATCCAACTTCCACTTTCTCCAGTTTTCTTAATTATATAATATGCATAATATATATATATACATTATATATATGTTTTCCTAACTGATGCAATATTTTCGTTCGTAATGACACTTAACATCATAATAGGCTATAGCCCAGAATTCTCAGAATGAATGAATGAATGAATGAACATATATATATATATATTATGACCTTGAAATCTCATATATTGATTGGTGCCTTGCGGCCTTGGTCAAACCTATGTATGGTCACTGTATATATAGACGACATATTATATTATTGTAAGAAGTTATTGATAAATACGTTTAGAAGGTGCAGAACTTGATCTAATAGTCGATGCCAGAAATCTAATTTGTTCGGTGTCCGTCTTTCTTGTGATAACCAAAACTGTAATCTCGTCCTTGGTTCACTGATGAGTTAAATCGTAGAAGGCAGTTTGGCATTCGTGTGGTACTATTTATTTATTTCTGTGCTTTCTATCTCTGAGGTGAAATAAACGTATACATGTCATGATATGCCGTGCACGGTTGGGCTGGGAGCGCCTCTGAGAAGGTTTCTTGATGGTGCGCTATATAAATTCTCGAAATGAATGGATGAATGAATATAAATTATATTATCTTCAGCGAGTTTTCCATACTGCGATACTTACTTACCAAGTTGTCATATTCTATTGTGCCATATATAGAAGAGTAGGAGATGATTCGTCTCTTTATCACGCCACGCCAGGCATGCAGCCATGGGTTTACGAAGTGTTAGCAAGTCGCCAACACATCAAACTCATGGCTACTGTCGTTGCAGGTCCGAACAAAAACGTGTTTTCCTATAGCTTCGGTGCATGAGTTGAGTTGGTTAGGGAAGCAGCACAAATTCCGCAGTTTTTTCTGTTCTGGTCAGGTTTTGAACCCTCGACCTCTTGGCTGACAGTCCAGCACGATAACAACTATTAGACTCTATCACGCATCGATAACAGAAAGAGCGATACAGACATAAGGGCACAGACAGTGAGGTACAAACTGACAAAGATTCACAGAGTCATAGTTAAGCTGACAAACGCACATCCTTTGAGACTAAAACAGATTTTAAAAGCTCGAACACGTTGTCTGTATGCACCATCCATCAACTCTGGCATGAGATATAGTTATACAGATCTACATGTATCATCACCATCAGCATCATCAGCATCAGCATCATCATCATCAGTTCCTGACGCCAGCCATTTTGCGGCGATGTGTACGAATGAATACGATCTCCATTGTCCTCGGTCATTTATCAAGTCTATTGCTCCTATAGAAGATGAGTAATTATACAGGTGCGGTATATTTCGATGTGTTTTAGGTCGCATTCTGAATATCGAGTCTCAAGAGATGAAGTTCCACGAGTGGGGCTTAGGGGTCGATCCAGACGAATCCTGTTGGGTCGAAAGCGTCAAGTTCAATCTCTCGTTTCTCGTCGTCATCCGGGTCTTCTTCGAGATAGGACCACCCGCATGCGAAGAAATCGGTTATTAGCATTATTACATTAGCTCATTGGTCTATTATCTTCATTCCTTGGCTTATTATCGTTATTTCTTGGCTTATTGTCTTGGGGCGGGGTCCACAGAGTAGTGGTAACATCACTGGCGTGAGAGCAGTAGGTAGCGGGATCGCTTACGTAACCCTCCCAAAGGTCCAACTCAGCCTATCATTTGCTTGTCTGATGGGCGCCTACATTTATTCCTTGACTAATCATACTGCGTTATCGTTATGAATTAATAAAGAATGTTTTGTTATCCTTATTCATTAACTTATTATCTTCAGTCATTTGCTTATTATCGTTATTTCTTGGCTTATTATCTTTATTCGTTGACTTGTCGTCTCTATTCCTTGGCTTATTATCTCTTTCTTGGCTTATTATCTTCATTCATTTGCTTATTATCGTTAATGTTAGACCAATGCTGCCGACAGCTCGTTCTTAATTTATTGTTTTCATTTTGTGTTTTGTTTCGTCCCTCATCCAAAGGATTCTTTAATCCTATTATTATCCCCTTATGACGTTCTAATTATAGTTCTTGTAATTATTCTTGTGTTTGAAACTCTGATCTGAACTGCGACCTTTGACATTGACTTTGACCTTGACCTTATGTTACTTAGGTTGTGCTGATTTCGTTCCGAGCAACATTGACCCTGGGTCACAGTTTGCTGTTCCTTCATTCGAGTGCTTTGAGGAAGTCTTTACGAAAGCAGCGACCTGGGTTCGACATCAACAACATATTCGCCTCACCAACATACAGTCCATAGATTATAAGTTAAAACACGATAACGGTCAGTCAATCAGCCAGTCAGTCAGTTAGTTCCAATCAGCCAGCCAGCCAGCCAGTCAGTCAGTCATGTCAGTTATGAAGTCAGTCACGAGGCCAGTCACGATGTCAGTCATGAAGTCAGTTATAAAGTTAATCACGAAGTCAGTCATAAAAGTCAAACGTGATGTCAGTAATGAAGTATGCCATTCAGTTACTAATTATTTCGATCAGTGAGGGAGTCAATCAGTCAATCAATAAATAAATCAATCAATAAGTCAGTTAGTCATGAAGTCAGTCGCTGAAATGGCAAGATAATCAATGAATCAACGAATCAATATTTTAGTCATTAAGTCAGAAAGTCAGTCAGTCCTTTATTTATTCCAATTGACTGCGTGTGGGCCACTTACGCAATCAGTCATTCATCAATCGCCCTTGCATATCTAACATCGTCTGTCCTTCTCCTGTCTGCTTACATCTCTGTCTCTAAATCTGTGTATGTCTGTCTGCCCTCTGTCTCTCTTCCATCTGTCTCTGCATGCTAATGGAGTGCCCCACCAATCTGATCTGGTGGTGGTCGATGGCTATGAAGCCCAGCCTCAAAGGTTCGAACCCGGTGCAACCAGATGAAACTATAATTTGTTGCTTAGTCCATGGAAGGCTTTACTGAAGATTAATAATAATATTATTAATAATTACGACAATTTATATGGCGCCGTAAAACGACCTGGCCGTTACAAGGGCGCCTTACAAACTGCTAGATTCTTCAACCTCTGGCCACGACTGTGGATGAATACAAAGGCGCTTAATAAATGAACAATTACATTCCTTAACTGACCATAATTGACCTTGTTTTGTCGTACTTTACCATACCAAGGTCTACTTTGCAATACCTAACATTATCATGGCTTACCTTATCGTAATCGTAATCGTAATCTCCAAACTTCTAAAGCGCCACTCGAAAGCCAAGCGCAGGGCACCAGCTTATTCACGAGCGCTGCGTCTAGTCAGAGGGGTTGTCCAAAAGAGTAGTCCAAGGGAGGTCCGAGTCCGGTTTCCAGAGGATCAGAGAGGGCACTTATATTTACCTCACCTGACCCACAATACGGTACCTTATCTCATTATTACGCACTGGATGTTGTTAGCCTCGGCATACGAGGGCAGGTAGCCAATCCTCTCCCTCGCCGCGACTCATGTTCCCAACGACAGTGTAATGGTCAGTGTACCCATTATAGCTCAGTCGGAAAATAATATGACATAAAATAATGAGAATTTCTAAAGCACAACTTCAAGGAAAAAACTCGATCAGTAGCGCTTCCGACCCAACAAAGAAAAAGCTCGTTCAAACAAAATAGACTTCAAGAGCTTGCGGAACAGAAAAGAGAAAAAGATTGATTAGCTCAACTTGTCTTTTGTGACCTTGTCCACCTGACACTTATATCATGACTTTGTTTATCTGTCGCTATATATATATATTCCTTTATTGAAACATTAAGTTGACGAACCGCAACTTAGTACAAAGAGAGAGAGAGAGAGACAGGCAGACAGACAGACAGACAGAGACAGAGACAGAGACAGAGACAGAGACAGAGACAGAGACAGAGACAGACAGAGAGAGACAGAGACAGACAGACAGAGACAGAGACAGAGACAGAGAGACAGAGAGAATGTCTAATAGACAGAATTATCTACTACGTCCGATCTGGTGGGATAAGGCGCCTGCTGATGATCTTAAAGTATTTATTATTTCACTTATTTCATGACCCTGTCAACCTGTGCTGCAGAAGCTGAGGAGATGGACACGCAGCGGTCGTTCTTCGTTGAATCTGGCAGGTACACGACCAAGTACCTGCGCATCCTTCGCATCTGCTTCGTTCGACCCTTTGACGATCGCATCCTGCAGCCGCAACCGGTGCTTCTGCCCAACTACGTGACCTTTGAACCCGTCATGATCAGCTCCGGTGGCATCATAGGAATTCCGCTCTTCGAACGATTCTGTGAAACGATGAAGAGAGCGATGTCATGGCTCAACAAAACCAACCCAGGTTCATATCATCATCTCTCGATTCAAACAGATTCTACACACCTCCTCTCTGTCTCTCTGCCTCTGTCTGTCTGTCTGTCTCTCTCTCTCTCTGTGTGTCTCTCTGAGAGATGTCTCTCTGTCAGAAACAGAGAGACTCTCTCAACTCAACTCTCAACTCAACAGCAACAACAACAGCAACAACATCAACAGCAACAACAACAGCAACAACATCAACAGCAACAACAACAGCAACAACATCAACAGCAACAACAACAGCAACAACATCAACAGCAACAACAACAGCAACAACATCAACAGCAACAACAACAGCAACAACATCAACAGCAACAACAACAGCAACAACATCAACAGCAACAACAACAGCAACAACATCAACAGCAACAACAACAGCAACAACATCAACAGCAACAACATCAACAGCAACAACAACAGCAACAACATCAACAGCAACAACAACAGCAACAACATCAACAGCAACAACAACAGCAACAACATCAACAGCAACAACAACAGCAACAACATCAACAGCAACAACAACAGCAACAACATCAACAGCAACAACAACAGCAACAACATCAACAGCAACAACAACAGCAACAACATCAACAGCAACAACAACAGCAACAACATCAACAGCAACAACAACAGCAACAACATCAACAGCAACAACATCAACAGCAACAACAACAGCAACAACAACAGCAACAACATCAACAGCAACAACAACAGCAACAACATCAACAGCAACAACAACAGCAACAACATCAACAGCAACAACAACAGCAACAACATCAACAGCAACAACAACAGCAACAACATCAACAGCAACAACATCAACAGCAACAACAACAGCAACAACAACAGCAACAACATCAACAGCAACAACAACAGCAACAACAACAGCAACAACATCAACATCAACAACAACAAACGCACAAATACATTTGCTATAACATCTTCTATCACGCCTTCGATCGCTTCCGCCTTTAATCTCTTAGAGTTTCAGCGAACGCCTTAATCTTCCTGCTTCCCGGACACTTGATCCGCGACTTCAGTTACTCGTTGGGGACATCATCTTAATCATGAGTACTCCCCAGACTCCAATGAACAACAACAACAACAATTACCTATTGTCTCAAGTTTCTTGTCATTATCAGCGAAGACTTTAGTCCAGCAAAGATCCAGAGAAAGTTGTTACATATTTTATGCGCCTTAAATCATAGCATTTTATTCACAATTTGAGTCATGTATCGGTCAACAACACTTGTGGCTGCAGATATATCCTACAATTCTGCGAACAACATGTTTAGACTATAAATCACATGTTTAGTTTCATAATGTACATCAGATATACCTCACACATGCCTTACATTTGTATATTTTGTGTATTGTATTGTATTAGGACTCTTCATGTAGCGCATTTCAAAGTATCTCACAAAAGCGCTTTCTCTGCGCTAGCCTATATCATGTTCAATGTTATTTACAAGTAGGCTATTATATCAGGTAGCAAAACAATACAATATACAATACAACTACATTGGATATCCCTACACAGTACCCGGACGAAGATCGAACCCGTACTCTCCGCGTTACAGGCCAACCACTCTAACCAATCGGCCACCGTAAACTATAGAAAGACTTATGGCAGACCCACGCACACCCGTAGAGCCAAGCAGCGAATGCCCGTCAACAGTTGACAGCTGGCATTAATGTTCAGAGTCCCTGGACCAAGTTGCGTCGATAGGGTGGAGAGATGACGCATCCAGATGATGTCTGCCGTAAACAGTGCACATATATATGACGTTTAGACTGTTGTGCATTCAATCCTTCGTCCCCTTTAGTGTTGTCTTTACGACTCCATAAAATCTCTGTTGTTGTTCGCCTTCCTCTTCCGTTTCGTCATAGATCTCAAGTCGCGGAGTCAAAGAGTCTTTGAAATTACACCGATAATCCTTCTCTGCGGCTCTGGGTCGAGTCCACAGAGCCGTTGTCCTTGTTCACAAAGCAATTTACGGTCCAGCACCGAGCTGCCTTGTGGCTAGCTTTGCCGATGATGTGGGCATTAGTCACACCCGGGTAATCCAGCCATCTGGAATTTTCCATCGACTTCCTCTAGCGCGATGTTTGCCCGATTCTTTCAAAGAACGACGCGATTTCTTTGCATCATCGCATACTTACCGATATCCTGGTATTAGGGAGCGCTGCCGTACGGTAGGGAGGGGGTTCTCCTTTATGGCAAACAATTGATGGGTCGTCTTCTCCCAGCTACCAGTGAGATTAAATCAGTACTTATGGCATCATAAATATGTGATTAATACACATACATCATATGATTCATCATAATATGTCTCTCTCAGCTTAAGACTGCAGTCTTATTCGGTCGTGCTGAGAGTGCCTTTGAGTTGTTCTCCTGATGGGGCGCAATATAAATTCTCGTAATTAATGGATTATATCTTAAAATACTTCTTCACCCATGCACACAGGTATAAATCACATGCATATATGCACACATATGCTCACACCCATGCACGCAGGCAGACACACACACACACACACACACACACACACACACACACACATACACATATATATATATATATATATAATGCAACGATTTATGTGGGACTGGTGTTTATATAGCGTTTAATGCATCTGCTCCTACATGCTAGTTGCCGAGAATAGATGGCTGCAGTGAGACAATCATTTGTTGTACTTAAACAGTGGGAAGTAAATGGAAGTCCTGCCGTGCACTGCTTTTCTCTCCGTATTCACGACTCGCATATAATATTCACTGGTCAATGCCCTTAGAAAAGGAAATAACGCGTTCCCAACGCTACATGCGGGCGGCCATTAAGGATTTCTGCAACGGGAGAAGGAAGGGATCATCCAAAGCGGACAAAGACAAGGAGACTGTGCCCAGTGCGGACGTCCGCATATAACTTTGATTGATTGATTGATTCATTCATTTTTTTATTTGGTAACCATAACAGAACAAGTAATAAACCATTCAGTAACATTGGCAGACAAGTATGGATACTCAGGAGACCCAAGAGGGGCCAAAGGTCCCGCTGGTCAGGGCCACCTGGGAAGGAATGTAGTACAAACGGTGCAAAGGTCAACTGAAAAAATAAGCTTTGGATCAAAATTAGCAATAAAGAGTCTTGACTATTACTTAACTAATATATTCAAGTTCAATCAGGTAGTCTATAGCTGCGATACGATACGAGGTATACCCTACATGGCATAATATGTATGCATGTATCACATTGTATCTGGACTTGTATAAAGTGCATTTTAGGAACCATTTAAACAATCTCCACAGGCTGTAGAACGAATGGACCTTACTGAACTGCAACCTGCACAAACAGCTCTTGTATGTAGGAAGGTACAGAGCAAACCAACAAACAGTTATTTGAGTACAGTTGCGTTTTAAACACGAACTTCGTTTAGAGAGCTAACAGTCTGTACTGCGTTGGTCGTTATTACGAACGGTACATAACAATATCCGCCAGAATGGATGCACGGCATTAACTTCACTGTTACCAGTTACCTCGATAACGACTTTTCTCTGCTAATGATTTGATAGTGCTACTGAAAGTTGGTCATTCTGTTTGTTTATTTGGAGTTAGACTATGGACGTCCGCAAAGGGGAGGCGGAGGGTAATGCTAAATGCGGAAGCTGGGGGAACAAAAGCAGAGGACTTTTTTCAGACATCCTTAATGGACTAACCCTGTAGTAACGCTACGGAATAGCTCTTTTCATTTGAATATTACTACGTTATTCATTTCATGCAAGTGTTTACAACAAGGACAGTTTATACTGGGCATCGTCATGCATCGTCATATTAAGAAATTATTACTCGTGACCTTTGCTCGGATTGTTCTGAACCTTGATCTCATCCGCTTTGCCTCCTCGTGTCTTTCGTGTTGTTCCACGGCTCAATAAACTGCGTCGATTGGCATGTATTTGAGGTCCAGTCTGGCGCAGTTAAAGACCCGGCAATAAGTACACGAAACAATGACGTAAACGTTTCTTCTAGCGCTGATAAATTTTCGAAGATTTACATTACATTACATAGCTGATTCTGTCCGATGAGACTACAGCGAGTCATTTCAACTAATAGGATAACGATCGTTGATGACCAATGAAGGTTTCAAGGACACGGGAGGAAATGGATGGTGGGGTGGGGGTAAGAGGTGGGGGTGGGAGGGACAGAGGAATGGGTGGTGGGAGGGGCAGAGGATTGGGTGGTGGGAGGGGCAGAGGAATGGATGGTGGTAGGGGCAGAGGAATGGGTGGTGGGAGGGGCAGAGGAATGGGTGGTGGGAGGGGCAGAGGAATGGGTGGTGGGAGGGGCAGAGGATTGGGTGGCGGAAGAGGCAGAGGAATGGATGGATAGAGAGACAGAGGAATAGGGGCAGAGGAATTTAGTAGTTAGTTTTTAGTTCCGTATACGACGTAACACGCACAGAACACGCTTACATGCGCGCGCACACACACAATAATATTTAATTTATGTATTATATATATATATATATATATATATAATTATATGCATAGTCTAATTAATATTAATACATAGGATATGCACATGGATGAAGTCCCACTTAAAAATATTGTTTCTATCATGATTGATGACTATTTTCCATTTTCCATCTGTATCATCGATGTTTTCAGATCTGCGCATCATATCGGCCGAAACGGTTCCGGTTCGGATGTTTTCGGGGAACCAGTACGGTAACCACGAGATAACGTACACGTGGAACCGCGGCGAGCAAAAGGAGTTCTGGCTGTTCGTCCTGCGCCTCTATCTGACCGGTGACATAGATATTCCTCCGCCTGACGTCATTCTCCCGCCATTTCTCGCGAAGAAAGCAAGCGCTAGCTGTTGTCGAGTCATGTGACGTCATAGTGAAAATGGACTGCTTCACGTCATGTGACGTCATGAGTGAGAAAGGATTGTCGTCACGTCATTTTACGTCATCGGTGAGAAAGGATTGTTGTCACGTCATGTTTACGTCACTGCTGCCGCCGCCACAGCTGCGTTCAATCCGATTGCATCCTCCTAACGTGCTCTGTTGGAAAGTTAAAAGTGTCTGAAATGATGGCTAAGTGCTCTTGTGGATGAGCTATCGTCCATCTAATGGAGATTACTCTCGCCTGGTCGATTGGAAGAGGAAGAAGGTTCGACGGTCCTCAAAACGGTGCTATATAATTATATCCGATTGAGGTAGAAGATGCTCGCACGAGTTGCGGAGTCTGGAGATGTAGGTAAGATTGTTAGACTCAATTGACCTGCATTTAGAGCAAAGATGTGTCAATGTGTGCGGTTAGCTGAAGTCATCATAGGCTTTTACGGGCGTTACAATTGATGTGTTTGGACACACAGAATAGTTGCTATCTTAAGTGTGTCTAGGTCGTGCAAATTGAACATCTACAACGTTATTCTTATTTCAGCAGCTATGGTGTTGTAACCAGAACAGCCTCAGTGCTCTTCTTATGCGAACAGATCTAACATTTCATATACTTAAACAGCAGAGATATTGTTGTTCACGAAACAGCTGCTAGAGGTTGTTATAATGTGAACAGCTAATGGGTTCTTGTCAGATGAACTGCTGCCGCGTTGTTACATGTAGTTTAAATAGCTGCTGCGCATTTGTTCTTTGAGGAGCTGCAATTCCATTTAGGTCTATCTTATAAGCATAGAGAGAGTTAGCAGATATATTTAAGGGAAGCAGCTAAAGCAGTTCCATCTATTCAACTCTAGAACTCGAACACGATAAACCAATTATCAATACAGGAAGTTGCTTAGGTACAAAAGTCATGTTTCTTCACACGTAGCCAACGTCGTCGACACCTGGCGAATAAACTAATACCAATTGGAAGACTATGTCAAAATATTTCAGTGGTATACTCCAACGATGCTGCTCTTTGAGAAAATCCCATTTGCTTCTCTTTGTCCCTCTCTCTATCTCTGTCTGTCTGTCTGTCTGTTTTTCTGTATGTCTGTCTGAGAGAGAGAGAGAGAGAGAGAGAGAGAGAGAGAGAGAGAGAGAGAGAGAGAGAGAGAGAGAGAGAGAGAGAGAGAGAGACAGAGACAGAGACAGAGACAGAGACAGAGACAGAGACAGAGAGACAGAGACAGAGACAGAGACAGAGACAGAGACAGAGACAGAGACAGAGACAGAGACAGAGAGAGACAGACAGAGACAGAGACAGAGACAGACAGACAGACAGACAGACAGACAGACAGACAGACAGAGAGAGAGAAGAGAGACAGAGACAGACAGACAGACAGACAGAGACAGACAGACAGAGACAGAGAGACGCAGGGAGAGAGAGAAAAAAGAGAGGAGAGAGAGACATAATTATATAGAAACAGAGAGAGGATGAAGATAGTCAACAGACAGAAACAAAAGACGAGGGCAAAAAAGGCGTAAAAACTATGCAGATGTTAATCGCTAGGGGCATCCGTGGCGCGCCAGTTCTTGTGGACATGTACCGAACAGAAAGGAAGATCTTGCAGTCATGTGATGACCTATATATATTCTTCTGCTAGGATTGACCGGCACTGAGACGCCAATCATCGTCGTTATGACGGCGTCGTTAAATAAATGTTATCAACCCACTGACCGGCACTGCCGTGGCGTAGTGCCAGTCAGTGCCAGTCCCAAGCTTGATGAAGGAGGAGGGCGACGATAATGATCTTTGTTATCACGCAGTGTTGTTACACTGAAAATACTGTTTCAACGCTTCATCCGACACTTGGTTGCTAATTTGAACGTCTGACAACTTGCTCGCTCATAATATTATGTGCCTCTGTCATCATAACAGTATAATTCTGCCTGAAGGCGAGCTTAGCATCGTAACAGGCATATCCTTTTCCATGAACAGAATTTTGGAATTGTAGCCTTATCGACGAAATTAGCGCCTCCTAACCAGTCTTACTTGGAAATAAAGAAGACATACATAGAGAGAGAGAGAGAGAGAGAGAGAGAGAGAGAGCTGTAACGATGGCGCAGTCCTATCGATACACATACGAAATCGAATGACCTTCGTGAACATCGGTTGACGAAGCCGTGCACAACCTGGTTTCTTATATTGAAATCTCGAACGTGTGTTATGTCATACCTTCCGATCAGAACAGCTGTTCGCTTGTGTCAAACTGTCAATATAGATCGTCGATAATTGTAATTATGACGATTTGCATAGCATCGTCGATGGCAAGCTACTTTAGGATGCTTTACACGCATTGTGTACGATCGGAGTTACGTACCAAGTACATTTTACAAAACAGTAACGATTGAATCTATTTTTAACCTGTTTAACTCGTTGAATGTTTTTGTTAACTGCTGTTTTGAAGAAGAGAGAAATCAAAAGGGTGACGGTTGTACTAGACTACAGGTGGCTGAAACAGCAGGTGTTATATAAAAGACTTGTGTTATAGTCGATGTTCATTTACGTGTGCACGGTATATGCAGTCTTTTAGTTGCTGATGGTGTTGTGGGTTTCAAAGCCTCTGGCTCTTCTTCTTACCCCTAGTTAAGTAACTGAAATATGTCGAGTGGTGAAATCTTGACCCTTAACACTTTCATGGTATCAGTGGTCCGCCTTGTACAGCAGATAATCTAGAAAATATGTCGTTTCTTGGCTTAAACCTGGCAGGTATTTTGCATTGACAAGGCCAACGAAAAGAAGTCACAAGACCAGAGTTGAAATTATTTTTTAAGGTAAAGTGTAATAGTTCTGTGAATTATGTTTTCTGTTTTTGCACGCACCTATGTATACGTGTGATCGTTTTAATTTCTATTTGTTGTGTAAATCGATTTAAAGAGGAAACTAAAACATCTATTGAGTCCTCAGTGGTTTCGTGTGAAACATAGTTGCAACTTTAGATTTTGACCTGCGTTCATATACTTAGCAATCTGTAAACTTGTCGACCTCCAGCTCGTTTCGACAACTAAAACACTGGGGATACGTATCTGGAAATTTATATAGCGCCTCTTGAAAACGTGACAAAGGTATTGTTTGCGTTTCAGTTATAAACTGCGGTGCCCTAAGCTCAGCCGGAATTTATATGCATTACTTAGGAACAGTATTTAACGCCAGTCTAGAGCCCTTCAAACGTTTGGATTCTTTGTAATTTCCATCGTAAACTGGTTGAACTATTTTGATACCTGTATCTTGAAGATCATTTCACTGCGAAAGTGAAGTCTGGATATGCTTAGTCAGAGAGAGAAAACACAGGTTACAACGTGTCTGCGTGTTGTTCACCAGCGTAGGCCAGTTCCGATCGATAAAGATGAAAAGGTTACCTCAGTGATTCTTCGATTCCCACCCAGTATGACGCTCTTGAATCTATCGTTGATTAAAGGCGCCTATCCATAATCTTACCTGATGATACCTAACATGTAAGGACCTTAACATGCCTAATCTTCGTCTGACCTTACCTTATCGTCATATGACCTTACCTAATTTTCATCTGACCTTACCTTATTTCATCTGACCTGACCTGATATTTCATGACCTTACCTATAATTCAATTTACTTCAGTTTATCTGTCAAACTTAGCTGATCTGACCTAATCTTACTTGCTGATACCTGTACCGATGTTACCTTATCCATTCTAGTTGTGAATCTGACAGAAGTCGACTTGGTTGTCACCTGGATATTTTGTTTCCACGCATATTTTAATCATAATATAATTATTACTTTAACTTGCTCAGAAAAGTGGTTGTTGCAAAAGGTAATCATGCAGATGTTATTTTTCTCAATTGGTATGAACTGTCAATCATTGACTTAAAACTGATTTGCTTGATTCGGTGTATTTTGAAATAAAATGAAGTTCTCTCAACAGAGCACAGGGCTCGAACTTTGATGTTTATATGTTTTAACAACGAATACTCAGCAACAGAATCGTTGAATTCTCTGTTGGTCTTAACCAAAATGGTCCAACCTCGATATCGACAGTCAGTGGTTTATTTATGATTTATGCATAATGATTTATATAGCGCCCTCATATTCGTTTTATTTGAAGAAAAAATAGAATGCTGTTTTTGTGAGGTACGTGAAATGCGCTATATCAAGTGTCCCGATTCATAAATCTATGCATGCACATACATACCTAAAACCATACATACATACATACAAACATACATACATATATACATACATACATGCATACCTAGATACATAAATTCATACATATATATAGACATACCTAAATACATACACACAGGCATACATGCATATATACATACATAAATACTTACGTACATACATACATGAATACATAATGCATACCTCACAAAAGATCTTTATGCAAACAAACTGCTCGCAACATCGGAAGCAATTCTTAGGTACATTTATATGTCCAAGAAGTTTATCTGTAATAATCTTGATAATAACTCTGGCTGCACTGCTGCTATTGCCATTGCCATAAGTGCTTAACGAATGATTACACAGCAAGTTGCAACCAAGGCGCAACGTTTTGTAACGTCAAATTTGTAACTCACTTTGCTACTCATTCAAACCCTCGGACAGTATAATAATGTCTTACAGTATCTCGAACTCTTCTCGCCTCACTCAGACTGCGCCTATAATAGATCATTCCCAAAATACCACAGGACATAAGACACAAAATGGTCCCATTGCAAGATACCACACAAAGCGAACCGGAAATTAATTCTCGGTGCACCGGATAAAAGTCTCCAGAAAACGTTGTGCACGTGGCTGTCTGTAGAAATAGACCCTCGTTCCAGATGACTTCGTAAACATATTAGAGTACAGAGCGTGTTTTGCTGAGCATTATGAGGCGCCGAACCAGGCAGAAAAAGTCAACGAAGCGTATACCGTGTAGCAAATGTTGCCTTTCGTCAAAGTGGATAGGCAAGTTGAATAGGAGTCTAAGTTTAGACTTGAATGACGTTAAGGAATTGACGGAAGCACTTAGCTAAGCAATAGAGTAATAGGACACCTTTAGAACTCCCTGCCAGGCTTGTTGTGCATTGAGACGGACGAATGGTTGAGTTGGCACAATCATCCTTTCAGGAAATGTAGATCGATGCAGTTTAACAACAGCGTGCTTGTCAGCGTCAAATCCACAGCGCCCACCCGCCACCTTACAGTGACGTCAAACCCCACCCATCCCCAACCTGGAATGGGAGAACAAATTCCCCCACTCTGTCCGATTGCAAGCTTATTAATTTTCGTATTGTAGGCCGTTATGTTATTGGAAATCAACAACCCCCAGTTTATGTCCAAAACGTTAATCCCCATGCACGTCTGGCAAACGTGGTAGTTCGTTCTTCCCCACCCCAACCCATTGGTTGACGTCACTGCCATTTTGCCTTTCTTCAGAAGTTCTGTGTTTATTTTCTGAAGCGAAGCGGTGCGGATATGCTGCCGTATTTATTTCCAGATGAATGGACAAATATATTAGAGCGAACAGCGTGTTTCTGTTGACATACAGTATACAGAAGCGATGAACCATTCAGATGGTCAGCGAAGCGTATATACCAATCGTTGACCGGGCTATAGTGATACAATTAGGCATATATATATTAGTTACAGTGTTTGTGTAAGTGCAGTGTGCATACATGTGTGTATCTAAATTTGTTTATGGCTGAATGGCGCTGAATAGTAATTAAGTTATTTAAGGTTCCTGTCGTCTAGTTACTGTTTTCATCACATATTCGTTTATTGAGCACATTGCTGACATACCGCAGCCATTTACAAAGAAAGAAAGATATACTGTTGCAATAAGGAAAAGCAATTAGAATTTCTTTAACCAACAAAACAGTAGTAAATTATGGACTAAAGAAATATCTTATACTTAACAAACTACAACCATTCGAGTTTTTCTTCCGTCGTTTGGATATAAGATTTCTTCTTATTCCAGCATAAGGTGACTTGGTTGGTCCTCTGTCCTGATCGAGACCACTACAAAGACCCACCTCACCCTTCCTTCAACCAATCCAAGATCTTCCAGATGGATGGATGCACAGTTTAACGACGGCTTATGACAGCATAGGGCGTTGACGACGGCAGAAATTATTTATTTTGAAGAGCTCGCACCGTTCGTATTGCGTAGACCAGGAATGGCGAACCTTTTTAAAGGTGCGTGCCAGAATGCTGTTAAAACATTTTTAAAAATACCGTTGAGTGCCCCTCGGAATTTTTCAGTATAAGTTTATAATCGTTTTTCTCTTTGAAGATTTAATTGACAAAGCGTAAAAATGAGTTAAAAGACATTATTTCAAAGATGGTTTTAGAATGATGTTACAATAAATGAATAAAGTTGTTCATAAAAGAAAATGTTGGTTCCAACAATGATTTTGCATTTCTTATAAGTTTGAAATTTTGGGGAAATCTCCAGATTTCGCGTGCCCCAAATTTCCCAAAAAATTGAGCGCGTGCCACTTTGACAGGGCAGTATTAGGCCCATGCCATAATACTGATAATACTAATACTGCCCTGTTACAAACTGTGTTCATACGTGGATCTGTATCTCTGTGTCTTGACTGTAAAGCTCGGAGCTTATGTACCCTCTGGGCAATTGGATCGGTCTAATGGCGGTGAGACTTCCGTGACATGCGACTGAATACGATCCAAAAACACACGATATTCACAGTGGAATAAGAAAGATATCTTCGTTACGTCGACTTGGTCATAGGAGAAGTTTGAACATACAAGAATTATCGAACATGGCGGCGTGGAGACGAACAATCCGTTCAATATGACATGATCGGCCACACAACGCGACCAACATAGGTTGACGTCAGACACCATGCGCCACGTTGGTCGTCGTTGTTTCGCCGATCTTGTAATCGATCTTGTAACAATTATAGGACTGACTCCTTCTAGGAACATAAGACCTCGTTCAACAGTCAGGGTCCATACACTGAATAGGCTTAAACAGTCATAATTTATAAATAAGATAGGGAGAGGTATAGGAAGTGGCAGGTAAAGAGGAAAGAAGGAAAAGGAGTAGGGGTAGGAGCAGGAGTAGGAGTAGGAGTAGGAGGAGGAGTAGGAGCGGGGAAGGAGGAGGAGTGGGAGTATGAGAAAGAGAAAGAGGAGGAGGAGGAGAACGAGGAGGAGGAGGGAAAAGAAGAAGCAGGAGGAGAAGAACAACGAGAGCCATCATTTAAAGCCAACTCCAGGCGTTACAATGTTCTTGCTTTCATAGCTTGGCATACATGACTTCTTTTGCATGGATTGACAACCGTTGCCTATCAACGTCGTTTGGTTGCACTGGGTTTCTAGCAGAAGCGTTTCAGTCCCAAGAAAATTTCTCATATTGAATTTTTAACTAATGGTTGAGATATGCATCTTTATTCTACGAAGGTTTACAATCCCTGCATGGTCTATTTCATATTTAAAACTCACTCTCAAATATATAATAGTATTTAATGTGCATTAAAATTCAAGGTTTAGTCAACTTTTCATAATGCATGCATTCACTATTATTGTTGTTATTGTTTTAATTATCGTTGTTGCTTCTATTATTATTGTTGTTGCTGCTGTTTTAATTATTGTTGTTGCTTTCATTGTTGTTGTTGCTGTTGTTGTTGTTGTTGCTGCTGCTGTTGCTGTCATAACGCAGGAATAATTACCTTCATTAGCTTGAATTCAGCTTAAGGTTCTTACTTTAATTTGCGGTCTTATCTGGTCTCGCGCCTATGTATCTTCGTGGCGTCATCCGCCTACCGACTTCAGCCTCCTCTCTACGTTCACTACGCTCACTTGACGTACACTACGCTCACTTGACGTACACTACGCTCACTTGACGTACACTACGCTCACTTGACGTACACTACGCTCACTTGACCGGCATGATCTCCTTGTCCCTCGAGCAAGGACTGCTATGGCCAAAACTTGAGCTTTTGCCTTCATTGCCCCTGCACTCTAGAATCATCTCTCTCCATCGACACGTTCTTCGTTGTTAACTGGTACTCCAAGTGCCTCTTTCCGCTGTCTCAAAACCATTTGCTTTTCTCTGGGTCTCTCGCGCTGGGAGCGGTTCTGATTTGTGTGCACTGAGAGAGGCGCTTTGTAAATAATATAGATACAATACAATACAATACAATACAATACAATAATCTGTCAGGATTTAAAATAAGACATCGTCATAATAATATCATCATCAACATAATCATATTTATCATCATCAACGTCATTGTTGTCAGCTTTAAACAAACAATGTGTCATTATCCTATATGATCGTTGCAATTAGTAGGCCTCGATGCAATAGTTTTAACAGTTTTCAATAGTTTTCAACCGTCCTTTGCTATTAGTGTACACAGATGAGCGTTTAGTAGACAACAATAAGTAAGGAGGGCAATGGCTGTTGGTGCTATGAAGTAGTCTTGTACACGATGAGATGTTGCAGCGTTGTCCACCTGATTCAGAGCGTTGCTGTAACTGATGTACCCTGCTGCTTTCATGTTGTTCTGGTTGTTGTTGTTGTTGTTGTTGCTGCTGTTGTTGTTCTTGTTGTTTCTTAGGAAGGACAACGATGAAGACTCAACCAGCGGACTAGGATGTCGATCTGGTTACAAATACAGATCTAATATTACCTGATCAATACATAATCCAGGCTAATATAAATTCATCTGATAAAATCCTATTTAAATGAAATACCTTATTTTTATAATAGCTTCTATAACGTCAAAATTGGATCAGCCGGAATCCTGCGTTTAGCATTCCGGGAGCACTTAAATTATGAATATTCAAATTTTAAATGGGCCTCGGTCCGCTTCCTGTCCACAGACAGATTCTGGCGGACGATATAGGACCTTGCTGAATAAGATCTTTAGCACCTGGTCTTAAAGTGTTCTCTTCTTAGAGCAACAGAATACTCAGGTGCTACGCTTTTAGGTGAAATGATAGAAGAAGCTGCAGTGCGCAAACGCGGAAACACTGATGATGATGATGATGACGATGACGATGACAATGACGATGCTGATGATGATGATGACGACGACGACGACGAAGATGATGATGATGATGATGATTTTGTATAAAGTAGTTTTTCAAGCCCAAGTAATAATAGTAGGTCTAAAAAATACTGTTGAATGCTTTGGCAATAGGCTTACTTTCCGTTAGGTGGACTTCCTGCGACTTCAAGGCTACGCTGTTTTCGGCAACGATCGTATAAACTCGGAAGCTTTCGGAGTTCGCCTCGTACATAAACAACGTCGTCTCGAGCGTTTTGTCTCCTCTGTCCTAAATAAACCATAAACACAACGACCGCTGCTTTATAAACACATTCAGTCAATTCGTCTCCTCCTCCTCCTCCTCCTCCTACTCCTCTTCCTTCTTCTCCTCCTTCTCCTCTCTTCCTCCTCCTCCTCCTCCCCTCCTCCTACTCCTCCTACTTCTCTTCCTTCGTCACCTCCCCTCCTCCTCCTCCTCCCTCCTCCTCCTCCTCCTCCTCCTCCTACTTCTCTTCCTTCTTCTCCTCCTCTTCCTTCTCCCTCCTCCTCGTCCTCCTCCTACTACTCTTCCTTCTTCTCCTCCTCCCTCTTCCTTCTCCTCCTCCTCCCTCCTCCTCCTCCTCCTACACATCCTCATCATTTTAACAGTCGTTGTAATCGTCATCGGTATTTTCATGGGTCGTCTTCATTATCATCATCATAATCGTTATCGTTAGCATCATCATCATCATCATCATCATCATCATCATCATCATCATCATAATCATCATCATCACCACCACCATCACAGTCGTTGTAATCGTCATCGGTGTGTTCATGGGTCGTCTTCATTATCATCGTTAACATCATCATCATCGTCATCAACATCATCACCATCAACATCGCAATCATCATCATCATCATCATCTCCATCATCATCCCCACCATCGTCATCATCATCGTCATCATCATCATCATCATCATCATCTCCATCACCGCCATCGTCATCATCATCGTCATCATCATCGTCATCATCATCATCTTAATTATTTTCACTGTCACAATAAACAACGTCATAATAGTTATCCTCAATCATTGCCTTCATGATGACGATGATGACAGTGGTGGTGGAGGTGGTGATGAAGATGATGGTGGTCATCATCATCATCATCATCATCATCATCATCATCATCATCATCATCATCATCATCATTATAATCATTATCATCTTATCATCATCATCATCAAAGTGTCGTCGTCTGCATCGTTATCAACATTTCTACCTAAAATGTAAACGTCTAATGAAGCTGCGTGTAGTAGCTTCTGATGAATATTGTTTCATTGCCTGTATTACTGATGTGATCTGAGTCGCTCAACTACGTTAATTGGCGGTTCATCCTTTGATCTCGTTTCTTTGAACGTCCACCTAATTGGTATATGTAATTTGTTGATCACTGCTTCAATTGCTCACTAATTAAAAAAAATTGTTATCATGTTTTGTCGGTTCACTCATGATTCAGAAGAAGAAGAGCAGTCCCTTATGCTAGCCATGGGTAAAGTATTAGCACTCCACGATTTAACAAATCGTGAATTCACCTCTGGGTGCTCGATAATGTAGTCTAGAAGAAGAAGAGCAGTCCCTTATGCTAGCCATGGGTAAAGTGTTAGCACTCCACGATTTAACAAATCGTGAATTCACCTCTGGGTGCTCGATAATGTAGTCTAGAAGAAGAAGAGCAGTCCCTTATGCTAGCCATGGGTAAAGTGTTAGCACTCCACGATTTAACAAATCGTGAATTCACTTCTCGGTGCTCGATAATGTAGTCTAGAAGAAGAAGAGCAGTCCCTTATGCTAGCCATGGGTAAAGTGTTAGCACTCCACGATTTAACAAATCGTGAATTCACCTCTGGGTGCTCGATAATGTAGTCTAGAAGAAGAAGAGCAGTCCCTTATGCTAGCCATGGGTAAAGTGTTAGCACTCCACGATTTAACAAATCGTGAATTCACCTCTGGGTGCTCGATAATGTAGTCTAGAAGAAGAAGAGCAGTCCCTTATGCTAGCCATGGGTAAAGTGTTAGCACTCCACGATTTAACAAATCGTGAATTCACCTCTGGGTGCTCGATAATGTAGTCTAGAAGAAGAAGAGCAGTCCCCTATGCTAGCCATGGGTAAAGTGTTAGCACTCCACGATTTAACAAATCGTGAATTCACCTCTGGGTGCTCGATAATGTAGTCTAGAAGAAGAAGAGCAGTCCCTTATGCTAGCCATGGGTAAAGTGTTAGCACTCCACGATTTAACAAATCGTGAATTCACCTCTGGGTGCTCGATAATGTAGTCTAGAAGAAGAAGAGCAGTCCCTTATGCTAGCCATGGGTAAAGTGTTAGCACTCCACGATTTAACAAATCGTGAATTCACCTCTGGGTGCTCGATAATGTAGTCTAGAAGAAGAAGAGCAGTCCCTTATGCTAGCCATGGGTAAAGTGTTAGCACTCCACGATTTAACAAATCGTGAATTCACCTCTGGGTGCTCGATAATGTAGTCTAGAAGAAGAAGAGCAGTCCCTTATGCTAGCCATGGGTAAAGTGTTAGCACTCCACGATTTAACAAATCGTGAATTCACTTCTCGGTGCTCGATAATGTAGTCTAGAAGAAGAAGAGCAGTCCCTTATGCTAGCCATGGGTAAAGTGTTAGCACTCCACGATTTAACAAATCGTGAATTCACCTCTGGGTGCTCGATAATGTAGTCTAGAAGAAGAAGAGCAGTCCCTTATGCTAGCCATGGGTAAAGTGTTAGCACTCCACGATTTAACAAATCGTGAATTCACCTCTGGGTGCTCGATAATGTAGTCTAGAAGAAGAAGAGCAGTCCCTTATGCTAGCCATGGGTAAAGTGTTAGCACTCCACGATTTAACAAATCGTGAATTCACTTCTCGGTGCTCGATAATGTAGTCTAGAAGAAGAAGAGCAGTCCCTTATGCTAGCCATGGGTAAAGTGTTAGCACTCCACGATTTAACAAATCGTGAATTCACCTCTGGGTGCTCGATAATGTAGTCTAGTGGTGAACGTGCTGGATGTCAATCGAGAGGTTGGGTTCAAATCCCGCCTGAGCAGAAATTTGGTTCGAGATTTCTGCTTCACCTGCATCCATACTAGCCAACTCAGCTATAATGAGTACGCTGACCGTAGGCTGTCAGTGGGAAGATGAGACGGCGAGGGAGAGGACTGTCAAGACTGTCTGCCTTGATATGCCGAGGTTAAGAAAATTAAGTCGCAGACACTTCATGCCCATGGCTGCCTCAGGGCTAGCTTAAGGGACTGCTCTTCTTGTTCTTCTTCTTGTTGTTCTTCTTCTTCCTCCTCCTCCTGCTCCTCGTCCTCCTCGTCCTCTGACCTCTTCTTCTTCCTCCTCCTCCTCTTCTTCCTCCTCCTCCTTCTCCTTCTCCTATTCCTTCAGCAGCAGCGAACTCGCATCACTTTCCTCTTCAGCGAGGTTCTGAGACATTCACTGGACGCCGTCTAATAAAGAATTACTGGAAAACAAAACTGAACAACTGTTTATGCAGCTGTTTATTTCCTAAAAGAGCTCATCAAATTATTCCTCTGCGGCAGTATTATAGTCTATCGGTTGGTCTTTCATCTTCCAGTTATGGGGCCCATATGTATATTATACATACATGCACTGTGCGTGAGTCGAGTTAACAAGGCATTAAATGAAACGCCCACCTCTAATATATATAATTATATATACATATTATATATAATATAGAATATATTGCATAATATATTATATATTGGAAGATTATATTATAATAGAGGTGAGGCCCTGTGTGTATATATATATATATATATGTGGGTGTATATATATATATAAATGGGGATCGGTGTGCGCGTTCATTTGGCCGCCAAGATCCCTGCCCTGAGACTTGCCATAAACTCGAGTGTCGGTCATGTATAAACCAAACAAGCCTCCTTTCAATCCTAATAAACCGAGTTTGCCTCGAGTGCAATAACCGTGCCTCAGACACGGTCTTACATCGAACTGCCTAACCCCTTGTGTCTCAATCATCAGTATGCCGCCGCCGCCGGGTTCGTATAGTATAACCTCTGTTGACGGTGTGGCCCAGGGCTCTGACCATCACCATCGGCAGAATGACCGCCGGAGAATCACTCAAAGACCAAGGCCCCGAAACGAACCAGTAAAAAATCTGCCCGTTTCGGACAACAGGCCATAGAATACGCAATCTCTCGTTTCCGTCTATACGTCTGATTAATTCCCCTTCAATTCGCATAAACGAGTTGCATTGAAACTCTGCTCCCACGGTCACACAGCCCTCTCTGTCAACGAGTATACACTCACCAAATATCATCCTCCGCATGCAGCACTCCTGAAATTTCCAGCCGGTCCTATTATCCCTCTTCTCTCACTCCCTCGTTCTTTCATTTGTTCCTCCACCTATCCCGGGAATCAAAGCCTGCCATTTGGTTTTCGATTGTCGCCGGACTTAACAGCATTTCCATAATGAACGCGTCGTGGAGTAGGCCGATCCTTCGGGGAATTGGCGGAGGTCAGTGCGGACGCCGTAGGCACGCCGTCCGGTTTCAAAGGCCAGACCGTCAACGGAGGCACTCAGGCTGCGCTGTTGCCGCTGTTCCTGATGCTGTTGGCAGACGGGCGACGGGGAAACTTTTGCGAGGGAAATGCAGTTTTTGCGTCGACTGCATGACTAATGAAGTTGCACGTGATTCACTTATTCCGGTGGAAGAGTGGAAGAGGTTGGAGGTGATGGATTATTTATTTGTTTGTTTTCTCTGGTCCTCGAATAATTGAAATCCGTGTATAAGTTCTCTGCGTATACAAGTTGACGACCGAACGTACGCCGTGTGCAATCTGAACCCGCTTTTCGTTTCAGTGAGCGTATGCACTTGCAATAGCGTATAGAAGCAAGCACACACATACACACATGCACACACCTCACACACACACACACCTACACACACACTTACACTCACATATACACACACACGTATACATGCAGACTTACACAAAAACATATACATGAATGTATTATGTACGTGCGCATGTTTGCATTTGCGGATATTTGTTTGTATTCGTGTATGCATTTGAAAAATATTACACTCGAGACTACGTACCTGCATAGTTTAAAATAAAGAAGAAATGGGTGATTGCTGGAAATACCAGCACGCCCAGTTGATTCGTACATGGAAGATCTACCCAGCCTACCCGCAATACAGTACAACTGTAATTGATATTACCCTCCTTCCAAAGTTCAGAAGTGCACAGACGGCTATAGCCGACGACAGAGCATCGATGCTGCTGAACAATTGTGAGCGAAAGACTTTGCTCAAGGTCCATACTCAGTATGTATGTATGTACGTATGTATGTATGTATGTATGTATGTATGTATGTATGTATGTATGTATGTATGTATGTATGTATGTATGTATGTATGTATGTATGTATGTATGTATGTATGTATGTATGTACGTATGTATGTATGTATGTATGTATGTATGTATGTATGTTTGTACTTCGGCTTAACGACACTTTTTCATATCGAAGATGATTAGTGTCGGAGGCAGAAAGCAACCTCGTACTCCACGTTTATATTGCGACCGAGCCACCCGCAGTAAAGATCCGAGAAATTAATCTCTGATAAACCGACCGACCGGGAAGCGAACCCGGGCCGCCGGCGTAGTGAACGGGCTACCAACCCACTCGGCCACTCAGGATCTCTGTATGTATGCATAGCGCCCCTACCAGATTGACCATTCAGAGGCGATCCCGACTACAGCGCGGACACTGAATCGGAGTTTCACGCCGAATCGCATGAGCAATTGCGAGTGAAGGACTTGCCCAGGGTCCCTACGCGGCGGCTTTGAGGTGGATTCGAACTAAGGGTCTGCGGGTATACCCGTACCCGCGGGAGTACCGACCCGTACCCGCGGGTCGGGTACGGTTCGGTAGACATTTCACGGGTCGGGTCGGGTACGGGTGGGAGCATTACGGGTACGGGTATACCCGGTTTTACCCGTACCGAACTGAAGTTTTGGGGTTAACTGTAGCCTAATAGTGAGAAGTCTTGCTATAAATGGCGTTATCCTGTCCAAGTACCATATCCTTCTGTTGACCTATGTCCGTACGCCTCCGTGCTTAACATTCGTTCATAGATGCTCAATTTACATTTGCAAAATGGCTTGTTTCCATTAACACAATCCGATCGTAGTATTTTAAATTATATTTCATCTCGGGTCAGAGGTCGCTGACTCCGAGCCTGGCTGTCCAGCAGCCGTGTTTTCTGTAATCCTCATCAATTTTATTATTATTATTATTATTATTATTATTATTATTATTATTATCATTATTATTAGCATTAGCATTAGCATTAGTATTAGCATTATTATTATTACTCTGATCATCACCATGATCATCAGACTATTATAAATTACTACTACATGCTTCGTGAGACTATTAGACTTTAGGGACTGGGCTTATTTGAAGGCCTATTAATTACGAAGCGGGTACAGTACGGGTACGGGTATACCCGCGGGTACGGGTCGGGTTGGGTAGTAATATTGAGTACGGGTCGGGTACGGGTACGGGTAGCGGTCCTTTGTTACGGGTACGGGAGCAAAAATGCTGTACCCGCAGACCTCTAATTCGAACCTGCAACCCTCCGGCTGCAAGGCACCGAACATACCCCTACACCACTGCGCCCCACGGTACCCGTACCTCAGTACCGGTAACCGTCTCAGTAGAGCATCGAACCCGTACTCTCTACGCAGGCAAGCGCTTCAACCGAACGGCCACCAAGCCCCAAATCTTAAGAGCTCGACTCTTTTTCTGTTGAATGCATAAGTAAGTAAGTAAGTAAGTAAGTAAGTAAGTAAGTAAGTGAAGTAAGCAACAAGCAAGCAAGTAAGTATATTCTTTATTAACCAATTAGACCTTCTGCCATCAAATTTACACCATCATCAATCAATCAGTCAATCAATTTTCGCTTATTCTATCCAGACAAGATGACACAGACGTATCATATCCGTATTCAACCCAAATTTTAACCCAATTTTTTAACTAAAATGTTTATCTAAAAAAACGTATACGCGAGTCTATTTATACGGACAAAAGAAGCAAGTGTTAGCGCTTAGGGTCTACATAAATTCTATAATGTAATCGTCCGATATTCTACTAGAGTTATTCCTGGTACTGCTCGTGCTAGAGTCCACTTGAACTAATAGTATTCTCTTGAGTACACTATTTGTCATTTCATAGCCACTTGATGCGTTAGAGGCGACCCCGCTAAGCGCATCGGCGGTGGTATCCTTTGCATCTCATAAATATTTTCTATCCTGGGCCTCACGGTGTCTTTACTGCAAACAGTCAATAAAAACAATAAAACGGAATGCATACACTCGTCATTTATATTCCGACCGTTTTTTGACCTTTGAACCGGTTTCGATGCATTTGGCGAAGAGATGTTTCGCCCACGCTGCCCTTCGCTTAGAAATCCCCAGTGGGGGGACCGAAATAGTCAGAGAAACAAATGAACCTTTCTCATATGCAGCATATTTATTTACTTATTCACTTATTCAATCAGTCACTTAATACGGCACTGTGCCTTCCTTTGTCTAATACTGCCCGGTCTTACCTTGTCTTACCTCGCTTTGATTGCCTTGTCATAATATCGCCTTGTTTGTGTTGCATTGCCTTTCCTTATCTTATCTTACCTTGCCTTATCTGAAATTGCCTTGCCCTCTTTAATATTGTCTCATATTATTTAATATTGCATTACCTTACCCTATCTCATCTTATCTCATCTCATTTCATCTCATCATCTCATCATCAATTTTATCTCATCTCATCTCATCTAATTTTATATCATTTCATCTCATCTAATCTCATCTAATTTTACCTCATCTCATCTAATTTTATCTTCATTTCATCTAATCTCATCTCATCTCATCTCATCTCATCTAATCTCATCTCATCTCATCTAATCTAATCTTATCTCATCTTATCTTATTTTACATTACATTACATTATCTTACCTTGTCGTATCAGAATGTAGGCCTACAATACCTTACCTTACCATGTCTTGTTTTTATATTCTTTTGTCCTTTGTCTTATATTTTCATCCTTTCTTTGCCCTTCCTTGCTTTGTCTATCCTTGCATTGTCTTCTGTCGTGCATTGTTTTCCTAAAAGACAGTCTCCTGCGCCTGAGCTCTCTGTCTTTTTTGGGGGTTGGCCGACTCCTTCATAAATCTCGGCCTCTGCTTTCATGTTCCAGTTCCGTAGGATCAAACACGACTCTCCGCTGGTCAACGACCGTCCATATAATAACTGGAAATTGCGCTCTATAAATAATAGATTCCGCTAAAGCTACCTGAGCACAAAGGTCAGCGACTGATGAGTTAGCTCTCGAACTGACCTCTGACATCTGACCTTTAGGAAAATCCAGGCCCTGCAGCTGTCCGCTTCTAGTATAGTCTCGTAGTTGATTGATGATGATTATGATGAGTATGACGATGATGATGATGATGATGGTGATAGTGATGTTGATCGTGAGGATGATGGTGATGGTAATGTTATATGGCTACATTAAGGCTTACTCCACTCTAAATATTTATTGGCTGTCTTTCTTTTTCTATCTGTATTTTTTTACATGTTTAGATGTCCCTATTGAACGGGATCCGTGATCCATTCTGGGTCTACGACTCTACGTGTAACCAGTAATTGTCACCGTTGCCTTATTGTTTCCTTTGTTCATTTCTTTTCTGATGGTTACAGAAATATGATTGATTGATTGATTGATTGGTTGGTTGTTTGGTTGGTTGTTGGTTTTGAAGTTGAATTTGATTCTGATTGATGGTGATTGATTGATTGATTGATTGATTGATGGTGATGATGATTGATTGATTGATTGGTTGGTGTTGGTTGGTGGTGGTTGATTGATTGATTGGTGGTGATTGTGGTGGTGGTGGTGATTGATTGATTGATTGATTGATTGATTGATTGATTGATTGATTGATTGATTGATTGATTGATTGATTGATTGATTGATTGATTGATTGATTGATTGATTGATTGATTGATTGATTGATTGATTGATTATTGATTGATTGTGATTGATTGATTGATTGAATGACTGATTGATTGATTGAGGATGATTGATTGATTGATTGCTGATTGTGATGGATTGATTGATTGATTGATTGATTGATTGATTGATTGATACTGTGATCATCATAACAGTGTAATGACTATTGTTGTGCTGTTGTTGTTGTTGTTGTTGTTGTTGTTTGATGATGATGATGATGATGATGATGATGATGATGATGATGATGATGATGATGATGATGATGATGATGATGATGATGATGATGATGATGATGGTGATGATGATGGTGATGATGATGATGATGATGATGATGATGATGATGATGATGATGATGATGATGACGGTTATGAATGGCGATGGCGGTGGCGGTGGCGGTGGTAATATGGCGGTGGCGGTAATGATGATTATGATAACGACGACGATGACGATGATGATGATGATGATCTGAATTACTCCCTATATATATATATATATGTAGGGTCAAAAGAGTCCACTCGAACGTGGTCATCATTCTGCTATCGGCGACGTCGTCTGGATGTCAGATTCCAATTAGAGACGTCTTAGAAGAAAGCACTGATTGACCTAAGTGGAGGAAATAATGGCGCGAAAATCGTTGAGAAATGGTCCAATCGGACGTCATACAGCCAGCAACGGTTGACCATTCTTTGGGTGGTCAGCAAACATCAGGGGGCTACTCATTCATCCCACACGTCAGCTGCTATCGAAATCATGCTTCCTGGTTTGGTATAAGCCATTACAGCGATAAGTGAATTTCACCAACCCTTCATCATCTGCAACTATTGCGGATTCTAATAACATAATAAAAGAAATTGCGGACATCACTTTGAACACTGACGGTTCGATGACGTAATCTCCGCAATTTCTTCACGGTCATCATTATTAAAAGTATACGCAGCCAAGCGCTCATATCCAGGACCTAGGCTTAGATTTCTGTCGATACATTTCGTCCAACCGTTACAGAATCCTTGATAATTATTTCAATGTTTCCTTGATCAGGCTGTGAAAGCAGCTCACATATAAGGATGCTATTCATTATGCTGATATCAATTTCATCTCTATGATCGATTTCATCTCTAGGGTTCTATATCGGACCATTCGGAATATTAAGATTTAACTTTCAATCTGACTATAGGCATAAACTTATAGTTTTTAATTTCATTACTTTCATTATCCCATGTAAACAAGTTGCGGTATGTCAACTTAGTATCTTAATAAACGAAATCTACTACTACTAGTTTGTACGCATTCTGGTGCACATGTTTTTCAGTCATAGACAACGTAGTGTGGAGTTAACAATAGCATTTTTGAACGAACAGAAACCGATCGTCTATGAGCATCAGTTGGAGAGATCTGTAAGGGAGTTAAATAAACGACTACATATAATCGTAATCGTAATCTCCAAACTTCTAAAGCGCCACTCGAAAGCCAAGCGCAGGGCACCAGCTTATTCACGAGCGCTGCGTCTAGTCAGAGGGGTTGTCCAAAAGAGTAGTCCGAGGGAGGTCCGAGTGAGGTCCGAGTCCGGTTTTCAGAGGATCAGGGCACACGGTTGTTACAATTGATTGATTGGTTGATAATTATGATGAGTGCTTTTTTATATAAAAAAAGGTTCCGGAACTCGACAAATTTATAACAATTATAGGGGCACATTTTATGTTGATATTTCTAATTGATATAATATCAATATCAATAAACACTGAAAGCACTAAAATTAAATTAAAGTTTCTAAGTAATTTTAAATAATTTTTTATTAAAAATGTAAATTAACTAAATTATTTTTACTAGCTGAAAAAAGGTCCCAGAACGCCGTTCCGGACCGCTCCGGCTGAAAAAAAGCATTGATTATGATTGCAACAACACTTTTGCATAGCGTCTCTTAAAAGCCTTTCAGCCACGGGCGCTCCTGCTGATGGCTATCTATCAAATGAAGCAGGTGCATGTGATCAATGTCAATTATTGGTAGGTTACAAGAGCAGGAAGTAAATCATGGCTAAGATTCGAAGTGTCCAATTACCGTGACCACTGTCCAGTACTGTCCGGTGACCTGTCCGTGCGTTACTATGGTACCGTTGATGTCCAGCATCCAGTAGAGGCCAATCAGTCCAGGGTTGGCCTTCACCGTGCAGCGCAGGAAGGCATTCCGTTCACCACGCCTGGCTGAACATGCGCAACACCGGATGATAGGAGCATCTACAAAATGAACAGCAGCAGACATATTTAACCCATCGTAAATTTTTAACCTTATACAATACATTGCGTTACATTTGCCAGATCGTATTTAATAACGTTAACCTATGTAATGATACATGTATTCATCATTCATTCATTCTGGGCATTTATATAGCGCCCCTTCAAGAACCTACTCAGGAGCGCTCCCTATCCAGCCAGGACTAAAGTGAAAAGACTTGGCGACTTTCCGGTGGACCACAAGTAAACAGCGGAGCTCAATCGGAAGGTCATTCAAAAAGGAAGGACACAACCGAAGAAGTGCGGTGTTGCCTAATAGCCAAGCGAACCCGTCATATATATATAAATATATATATATATATATAATGTATATCTTTGTTCGACAGAGAGCTCGGAAAACATAAATGATGCAGATAATTATATACTGTAGCTGCTCTACATTTACCGTTATGGAGTTTACTTCATGAAGGTCAAAAGGGCTGACCGAACCTTTGACTTAAGTTGATAGTTTTATGAGTATAACTAAGTTTTATATTTACAATAAAATCGTTGAGTTTAACACTGCATCCGTTGCACTTTAACATTTACAGTTACACCGTTACACTTTCCGTTACACTTATTCATTTACTAGATCGCCTTCGTTTACACCATCCGTTAAACGTTTTCATTTACAAGGTCACCGGCAGTTGCACGACCATTTACACTTGAAGAGGATGGTCTTGCAAATGCAATGTCGTGTCAAAAGTGTAAGGTCAGTTTTAGAAACAACTATGACTAATTGACCATTAGCCACCGACGAAGGTGTCGCTCTATTTATAACTGGTCAAGCGTTAGCCATTCTATAACACGGCCATGACCTACGTATGACACACACGCACACGCACACCAACACATACCACACACACACAAACACACACACATACACACCACGCACACAAACACACCTACACACAACCACACACACGCCTACACGCACACACCACAAACACACACTCACAGACACACACTTACACATACCCCACAAACACTGACACGCACGCATACACACACACCTACACAGCTATACACATACCACACAAACTCCCACCACACGCACGCACACACCACCACGCACGCAGAAGCAAACTCGTTCTTTACGTAGATAATCGAACCTTTACGTATATAAATACATATTTATACCCAAGCCTATAAAATTAATACAACCATTCTCATGAATATTATTGGTCGGCATTTTTCACATCATAGGCTGATAACAATATCTAGCCGAAAGAAATACCGTTCATCGTGATTGGAATTGCTTGGGCGAAGATGAGAAATGGTTTGGTTTTTTAGAGGCAGAAGACGAAGAGGAGCACTTCATCAGGAAATTTCTTCTTTACCAGAAATGCTAGTATGTTTGGCATATGAATCTTGATGTTTGTGCTGCTGAGAAGGACCCTAACGCTCGTGAATAAACTTGTGCCCTGCTCTTAGATTTCAAGTGGCGCGTTAGAAATTTGGAGTTTCAGCTGTAAGTAAGTATGTGTCGACAGACGAAGTTTGCGATCCATTAGGTTTCGAACGGTTGACTCGTCCTATTATTTTGTACCATAGCGGTAATTCGAGCACTGTCTGATTTTCGATTGCATATTATTTAGGCTAACCGTTCGTTCAGACAATACACAAATTTGACAAACAGTGGTGGGCTGTGAAGTCACCTACGGTTCAGGGTTCAACGTTACAATTCTTTCCTTACACGTACGAATTATATCAAAGACATTTGTAATTCAAGCTATACCAGCAGATTGTTTTCGCGCTCTCTAACCAATGCATTTGGGGCGGCCGTTTTAGGCAATTTTTCCCGCAAAGACAACAGAGTTGAACAGACAAGATCAGACTGATTTAAATCGGTCCGTGACGGATCGTTACGTCAGCACGACGTGATAAATTGCACACTAGCCGTCGTCACACCAACCGTAGGCGGTAAGTGAGCAGCCGACATCAACCAAACCAACAGTTCTAGTCACGTGGTCACTCAGCGTTAACTAGTAATAGTAGCAGACAGTAACAGCAAGCGATTGATCACGCGTACACAAAAGAAGCTAACAACCCAATTTACTCACCGATGTGACGTTAAAGAAATTTCCAATACAAACGCGCTTAAAACTATCTGACTATAGTCAAGGCACTACTACGTTCACCGTAAAATGGTAAGCAAGTAAATAAACAAGCACAGTAAGTAAGTAAATTGACGTAATTGTACTCACGAATGTTTAGGCTATAGTGCCTTTCAGGGAGAATCTCTTCACAAGCCGTCAGAGTAAGTAAGTAAGTAACTATGTGTACATGAATGCAACTAAGTAAATAATAATGCACCTGAAGATGTATGAAATGTATGTATGTAATTAATTCAGGAAATTACTATGTCAGTAAAGAAGTAAACAAAGAATAAGTGCGTAAGTAAACGAACAAGTAAAAGTAAGCAAGTAATTAAGTAAGTGAGTAAGTGATAACTCTGGTAACTCACAATTGACCGAAAACTCCATTCGACTGGAGTTAAGCAGTGAGTCAGAATCGGTCACGTGACAGTGGAGCACGTGACCGTCGTCTTCCGGTTCGGCGTAGAAGCTGTTGCTCCATCTGGCGGTCGTGTACTCCACGATGCGCATGCCTCGACTTCCGGTCATGCGCACTGTCTGGCTTAGAAATAGATCGGCCGTGACGTTTCGTGACCCGACGACTACCGAGATGGTCATCGGAGGATAGTATCCGGTTGCCTGGCAACGGACCACGCCTGGATGGTTTTCCGTGAAATCGAGGCGACTGCTTGGACTTCCGGTGTCTGTGACGTTGCTTCCGGTTATCTTTAGGTCGCTTATGCTGACTGTGTAAAGAAAACATATGGACTACATTACGCAGATTAATACGCGAAGTCAAAAGTCAAAGGTAGACACGACGAAAACCAGGTTTACACATGAAATGTAGCTAAGAGGTCTGATAAATTCAGCGCATTTATGTAGCACCCATTCGGGATATCTGCTCTGAAGGTATCAGGTGAAGGATCGTAAGTGGTAAGGCCTTATCTGTTAGTGTTCAGTGCGTTGTGGGTTGCAATCTTTTGACGACCTTTGAACCCAACTAAACTGATATTTATTGACCGTCAGTGATCAGAAAAATATTAATGTGAACAGTCGTTAAAATGTAGGCCTACGTTGCGTAAATGTACGTAGTTGCACTATTTTCCAGTTTCTAAACTCAGACTTTAAAGGGCAGAATTATGTTCTATTTAAAGCATTTGGGGTACTCGATGGTGCAGTGGTTAGTGCAACGGGCTGTAAGGGATTCAAATCCCCACTATGCATGGGCAGAAATTTGGTTCGATATTTCTGTTACACCCGCGTTCCCTAGCAACTCAACTATAATGAATAGACTGATCGTACACTATCGGTGGGTAGATGAGACGGCGAGCGAGAGGACTGGCCACCCTCCCTCATATGCCGAGGCTAAGAAAATGAAGTCAGTAACACTTCATACCCGTGACTGCCTCGTTGCTAAATTAAGGGACTAACTGCTATGCTCTTCTTTGTCTCCTGGGAGCATTTGTCCAATGATGGCTCCACTTATACTGCTACTGAAGCAAATCTCTGGGCAAACTTAATTGGCAGATTTGTAATTATTTCCCGTCCTATCTGGTCTTCAATCGACAGATCCTTCAATTCGATGACTCGACTCTTCATTCTTTGCAAATTGCAACAACTTCTGATAAACGCTTTTAATTAATGATCAACTAATTATACCAGAAACGTCGGTCTAACTGTAGTCTATTTGCACGACCAGTATATATAGGCCTACGGGATCGAACTCTGCAAAAAAAATGGGTTGCTCACAGCCTGATTTCATGATAAAGGTTGAAATACTGTGCATTTGAGTAACGCTGCTTTGTTGAATGCTTGTCTGGTAACCCTCACTGTGTAGGTTCTATCCAGGTGGGTGAGAAATATGTCGCTAATTAATTAATCGCTACCACAGCTTACTTACTCACCTAAGCGTAATCTCATTACTATCGGACAGTTGTACAGAACCTATGGAGAAACAAAACGTAGCTGGTGATTAACAGTGTTCTTTTTTAAGGTCAAGCATCTGTCATAAACTCCGATCACATCTCCGACGATCCATTCCCTGGGACGAACTACGACCTCGGCCAAAAACAGCCCCAGCCCCCACCCGACCGACTGACAACCCGACAAACCGCCCGCCCGAGGTTCAAGGGACACCACCATAGCGTCACCTGGGGAATCGTAACTTCCCAAAATGGCTGCAGCGCCGCTGGACGACTAGTTAGGTCGATTCCTCGTGAGAACGATTCCAGAACGACACGAAGTCTCGCTTATGCTATATATGACCTTGAGTGCACATAGAACATGATTTTGTGGTGTTATTTTTTCGTATGTAGAAAAGAAGTCGTACAAGCAGTAGCACACACACACACACACACACACACACACACACACACACACACACACACACACACACACACACACACACACACACACACACACACACACACACACACACACACACACACACACACACACACACACACACACACAAATACACACACACATACATACACAGTACACACATTACCTACCCTACACACACACACACACACACACACACACACACACACACACACACACACACACACACACACACACTCACACACAGTTAGACACATGGACAACACTAGAAAAACGCTATAACAAGTGCTCATACATACATACATACATACATTAACTGCAGATGGTTTGAGCGCTGGCCTTGCAACGTGGCTGTAAAGATTGGAGCCTCTTCTGCAGCGACGGTTACTGTTTAAGAACCTTGACGTTGAACAAGTTCTTCATGGACAATCATTTGATGCGCTGTTATTAGACAGCGTCGCATATATATATATATATATATATATATATATATATATATATACAGAATTAATAACCATAGCACTGCTATGCATGACCCTGCATTTCATAAAATGTGTCTATATATACTGCATCATATATATATATATATATATATATATATATACGGACTTAGACTCAAACGATTCGATCCTTGTGATTACGTTTATATAACGACATCATCTCACGCAGACGGAATGAGTGGACGGACGGAGGAAAGGCAACCGTGTGATGATGGCAAGGACCTCTTTAAGGACCCTACACACACGACGACCGTTCCATGGAAGGAAGGCAGACACTTTGTATTTTTACAAGGAGAGAGAGAGATCTTGACAGCCATTCCCCCACTCACACAATATTCCAACCTCTGTCATAATCGCTTACGCAGTCGATAGGTGATAAAACTTATAATTTGAATACGACCAGTAGTGTTCACACACACACACACATACACGCACACACACACACACACACACATCACATCCATCATACATCCGCACACACACATCCATCCATCCATCCATCCACGCACGCACACATCGCACACGCACATACACATATATATCCATCGCACATGCACATCACATCCAATACACACGCACATACTTCCATCAATCCATCATCCATCCATGTATATAGGTGGCTGTAAGTCTTTCTCGGATGACAGCAGTCTTAAACCAGTATTCCGTTACTCACATTAATCGCGCATCCAGCTGCAATGCACAAATACACACGTACATATACTTTCAAGTCTGTCTATAGATATGTGGCTGTAAGTTATTCTTGGATGTCAACTGTACAGTCTTAAAAGTGATATATTCCAGTACTCTACTAATAGGCATCCAGTAGCAATGCAGTATAGCATCGCAGAATAACTCCTGGTACAATGCGTCATACCATAGCATTTCTTGGCTACACGCATAGCACAACTTTATCATAACACAGACAGCATAACTCATGAGTCAGTCATGACTACATATGGCAGTGACACGACGCAATATTTAACGAAGCATTACTGGCATTGGGTCATCAAGCGGTCATGTCTGCCAGTCCTGTACATCACGGTTTTAAAAGTGAGAATACCTGTTATCTTCTGCAGATATTATTCCATGACAGTAAATACAACCAATGTCTAGTCAGAACAGACACCACAGTCTGATTAAAGCACTCAAAGACTTATCATTGATAAACACAGTCGTTACGGCCTGAGTACCAGACTCTTTTTCGTGACTACGATAAGAAGGCCTAATTAGTGCCAGACACTTTGCTCGTGACTATGATAAGAAGGCCTGAGTACCACCCACTTTTGTCGTGACTATGATAAAAAAAAGTCATTCTGAATATCTGGCAATACAAAAGCAATAAAAACATTCAACGCTGCAGTCCCACCACTTCAAGAAATCAGACGCAGTTCCACCCGATCCGTCGCTCAAGATGTCCTATATGGAATCAACCGTAACAGATCCGCTTTCTCTGTTCCTATATAATCGTTTCTAGGACGCCGGATCTTCTTTCTTCATAAGGCAGCTCTGGTAACCCCTCAGACTTGACGCGTCGCTCGTGAGTAAGGTGATGCCCCCGTGCTTAGTTTTAACATCTGTTTTTAAATTTGCGATTCACTGTCAAATAAGATACGTTGTGAGACGTTTCTTGTAGCTCTATTTACTAGAAAGTCAATTAACACTATACTGATTAAGTCTTCTAACTGGGTCTTAATGGCCGATAAAAAATTGAGGGCCCCATCTAGTCTAAGAGTAACAAGTACTAAGGCCTTGTGTGGGGCACTGATACAGCGGGTCTTTCCTGTTCGATTTTAATATTTCTTTCTGGCAACTGACGACTGATATCTTCCTAAGTCCAAAAGACAGCGCCTTCAGAGCGTCATCAATGCACTGCACCGTACAGCGCAGATGATTGACAGAAAAGCAGTCGCATACAATACCGAACACCAACAATGATTTAACGCCTCTGGCTACATTAGATTATATCTAATGGTTCCGTATCACCATCATTCTCTTTATATTAAATTACACCGCACAGATATGGCTGAGTTTTCTTCCACCGGAGATAAACCCAGCGAATAAGAAAAACGACGACGACTAAAACCCAAATTCCTTTAAAAGGATCCTACTCCTCGATTTGCCGGTGCAATGAAGCCGGCAGCTGCAAGCGAAACCCCGAAGGGGGCTCTATACACGGTCGAAGCTCTTTAGCGGTGACGTGTTCAGGAGCGCAAGGCACCGCGCATTGTGAGTGCTCGCGGTCCGCGAAAGACCGAGCGCCCGGATTTCAACGCCCAGTCCACATAAAAGCGAGTCCCTTGCAATGTCTCGCCGCGATATACCTGAACGTTCGTCGACAGCGAGTCGTTTTGTTCGCCGCCGCCAGGGGACAGGCTTTGCGCCAGACCGATAATTGGAAAACTAATGAAGCTCACTCGGCCGACTATTTATAAGAAAATATTCGGCGGATGTCGGGTCTTTATGCGAAAAATCCTATGGAATAAGCAGAACGCGCCTATATGAGACCCCACAGGCCGCGACGATAAAGATATATATACGTGTACATATATGTATGCATATATACATATACATATATGAATATATATAGTTATATATGTATACATACATAACAAGTGTATGCACAAGTACATGATATACTTGCACATAGGGTTCTGCCTAAGTGATCTGTAGGCCTATCTGCATTAAAAAAATTCTCCCTCAATCTCTGTGCGTCTCTCTCTCTCTCCCTCCGTCCGTCCCTCTGTCTGTCTCTGTCTGCCTCTGTCTGTCTCTCTCTTTTTCTCTCTGTCTCTCTGTCTGTCTGTCTGTCCTGTCTGTCTCTGTCTCTTTTGTCTGTCTGTCTGTCTGTCTGTCTGTCCTCTCTCTCTCTCTCTCTCGGGCGCACTGTCTCTGTCTCTCTTTACCACTCTCCTCTTTTCTTTTTTCTTTCTCTCGGTCGCTCTATTCTCTTGACCCTGCACACGGGCCTTGTCTGTGATCTTCCTGGCCTTCGCAAAACCCTGCATATTAAATTAGCGCTCCTTCCCTGTTTATCCTCCGCCCGTACACCTGTCTTCGTCTGTTTGACTGTCCGTCTGACTCTGCTTGTCCGCGTGTCTCTTCCTGTTTGTGCCACTGCGTGGATGTCTTCGCCTGTTTCTTGATTCTAAGAATTTCCAGAGCTCACATAACTGAGCGTGGATGTATACGCGGTAGCTTTGTGTTGGCAGCTGGGTCGAAATGAGAGCCCATACCAGCCTGCTGTATATATTGCGGAATCATGCACCCGGCACAAAAGAGCGGCGGTCTATCGGGAGTTGCGTTGGACCTACGTCCAGCCTAGGATGGCTCGAGTAAGAATGGGCAAATTGAGAATGCGAAGCAGGAAAGAAGCGGCGAATGAATGGAAAGAAAGAAGGTGATGAAAAGCCAAACGAACGAGAAGGGACGCCGCCTTCTGAGGGTAAAAAGGCAGAGATAAAAGGATGGACGAACGAATGGAGGGAAGAGTCGTCTAAGGAACGGAATGGAGATCGGAAGTAAACAAGTGGAGAAACGAGGAAGGAAGGAAGGAAGGAAGGAAGGATAGAAAGAGAGTATGGATGGATGGATGGATGGATGGATGGATGGATGGATGGATGGATGGAGGGATGGATGGGATGGGATGGATGGATGGATGGATGGATGGATGGATGGATGGATGGATGGATGAATGGATGAATGGATGAATGGATGAATGGATCGATGGATAAAAGGTGTATGCCTGCATAGATGCATGGACGGAAAGAAGGTATTAAAGACAAAAGGAAGAAAATGACATATGGTTAAATTAAATGATAAAGAAACAGGATGAAAAGTATGAAGGAGGAAGGAATCCATGAATGAAGAAAGAAAAACGAAGAAACGAAGAAAGAATGAAGAGGCAATAGGAAGAAAGGAAGCAAAGCTGAAAAGACAAAAGTAATTACTTAACGAATGAAGGAAGAAAGTAGAAAGCAATGAGCTAAAGATTATGCCTATAAGCATAAGCTATAAATTGATTTAAACTGATTTAAATGCCTACACGTGCACCTTCATGATTCTGAAATGAAAGGAAAGCGCTTTACATAGAACTCTATTTTAAACTAACTACTTGTTCTGTTCCGTTTCATCCACAGTAAGATCATGAATATCATCGGGGTCATGATTTGGTCTGAGGTGAATTGGCTTCTGCGATCGGTGAGACTTTCCTTGTGACAACAATGGCCACTTCCAGTTTACTTATGGACGAAATATTTATTCTTAACGACATTTAACATCATGTCGAACAGCGCTTTTGTGAGTTGCCTAAAATGCGCTATAGAGAGTATACAGTTACATACATACATACATACGTACATACATACATACATTCATACATACATACATACATACATACATGGCATATTACATACATACATACATACATACATACATACATACATACATACATACATACATACATACATACATACATGCGTGCGTGCGTGCGTAAATGCGTGCGTGCGTGCGTGCGTGCGTGCGTGCGTACGTACGTACGTACGTACATCCCATACATACATACATACATACATACATACATACATACATACATACATACATACATACATACATACATACATACATACATACATACATACATACATACATACATACATACATACATACATACATACATACATACATACATACATACATACATACATACATACATACATACATACATACATACATACATACATACATACATTCACACATACATACGTTCAACCAATCCAAGATGAGGGCCATTTTCTGTTATAATTATTTTATTATTTTTAACACTTTGACTGTGCGGTTCTAGTGTCGTCCACCGTGTTACGAACTTGAGTCAATACCGGCGCTACTTGATGCAAGAAAATAATAAATAATTACAATGACTGGCGCTTCCTTAAAAACAACTAATATAAGATAAACATGAGATAATAATTGGAAAAAACTGAGTTATTTTTGTGGACGGACTCACCTCGGACAAACAGAACGTAGACAACGACGCCCAGCAGAGTGTTCTGTGGACCGTTGATCTCGCACGTGTAATTACCGGCATCCTCAAGTCTTACATCTGAAAGTTAATCATCGCCTTTTAATCGAGGTCGAAGTGAACCCGATGAACTACAAACTTAAGGATTAAGGATAAAGAAATCCTTACAACTGCAAACTTTAAAACTACAAATCTAAGGATTCAGGCTAATGTAATCTTTAAAACTGCAAACTTTAGGATTATGGGGGAAAATAAACTTTAAAACTGCAAACTTAAAGATTAAAGGAAAAGAAATATTTAAATCATAGCAATTTCCGAGACATTTCTATTCAAAGGTACTTCCGAAGCAATACAGTAAACTGTTACTTTCTGCCAGAAGCGGCCAGGTTATCTCCGAATCTTAAACAATTGTGGGCAGAGTAGACATGTCCTGATGCTGATGAAGAAGGTTCTAGAATCATGAGCTTAAGCACATGGACTTTGATAATTTCCCGAGATTTTCTAAACGTTTTGTCGGTCTTTCTCTCAAATTAGATGGTATTTCGTTGGACCACCTTTCTTTTACAGACCAGTGGTCTTCGGGGTATCTTTCCATAAACCAAAGTGCATTGTACTGCAATGTATCTATCAATTTATATAGCGCCTCTCGCAGTGCACACTAATCAGATTCGCGACAATTTTCAAGAAAGCTAAATACTATTGACACTGAGTTGTGCCACATTGATTAAATTGACGATAGACTATGAGGAAACAAAAATAAGAGAAAAATTAGGGTGAAAATGAGGATCGGTGAATGTCGATGGCAATTGAGGATAACAAATGAGGATAGTTTAAATGAAGGTAATAGTGAAGATGGTTGTTGAGCGTGATAAGTCTTAATTGAGGATAGTAATTGTGGATGATGAATGTGATATATGAAGATAATAAGGATGATTAATCAGGGTAATGACTGAGAACGATGAATACAGATGGCAAAGGTGGATGACAAATGAAGTCGACGAATTAGATGGAATTAGATGAGGCACGCCAGGATGACGGTTGATGGTAATAACTGAAGATGACAAATAACGCTGGTATAGATGAATAAAGTCACTGCGTGACATTTTGTTGAGTAAATAATTATTATAGGACGCTAATGACGTTCATTATTTAATTGTTATGTTGAAGAACGAATCCAATCCCATTGTTACAAAACTAACGATGACATATATGGCATAGATATCAAACAGCAGCACCTGAAAATCAATCTATGACCGATATTCAGGTATACTATAATTAATGAGCCAAACATTGTCACCAACCGATTCACATGCTGCGTCAACAATGTGCGACGATTCGCTGCCTGGAATTGATTTGTATTACCTGAGGCTCACCTGGTAGATGCATTGTTTACCTGTGATGTTGAGTCCGAGCCTGTAGCGAGGGGGTCTTTGCTGGAAGGCGACCTTGAACCTTTTCGCCGAGGAGAACGGTTCGAGGAGGTTGCCCATCATGTTCATCTGGGTGTCTTCGTCCAGTTGGGTCTTGCGCCAGAGGATCGGATTGTCGAAGAGGTTGAACGAGTCCTTGTAGAAGTCGCATTCGAGGGAAACACGGTCACCGGGATTCAACGTCTTCGTCGCGTCGTGAGACAAAAGATGGACTTCGTCGGACACGACTTCAATCAATCAATCAATCAATCAAACAACTATAGTTTAATCTATCAATCAATATTCACTCATACATCCAATTATTCACTCACTCATTTATTCTTTTAGTCATGCAATTATTCAGTCACTTCTTCGGCTAGTCAATTAATCAATCAATCAATCAATCAATCAATCAACTATAGTTTAATCTATCAATCATTCATACATTCATTCATGCATTTATTCACTTATTCTTTTTTATTCATACAACTAATCGGTCACTTCTTCGGTTAGTCAATTAATTAATTAACTAATTAATCAATCAATCTATCAATCAGAGAGTCGATCAATAACTAAGTTAGTAAGTACTAAGCAAGTCAGTCCATCAGTCTGACAGTCAGTAAACCAGTCAATTTTTCTTTCTGCTTGTCTGTATATCCATCTATCTGTCTATCTGCCTATCTATCTGTATGCATGTATGTATGCATGTCTTTATGCACGCTTGCTTGGCTGTGTATCCGTCTGTCTGCGTATCTGTGTCTAACTTTTGCCGTGGTACTTTGCTTCAATTTGTTGCTTTCTCTGTCTCGTCCGCTATTCAGCCATAGAAAATCATCTGTGTCTAATGCGTTCTTATGGTAGCAGAGTCCCATTGGCATCAAAAGCATCTGGCCAAGTCCTCCACTCAGACGCTATATAAATTCCTGGGCTCTGCGGGAATTCGCCCTAACCTAACAGAACATTAACGGTCGTTCCAGAGACGTATGGACACATCGAGACAGATAGACAGACAGACAGACAGATAGATAGACAGACAAAGATAGACAGATGGACAGACAGACAGACAATCGGACAGACAGACAGAGACAGTCAGAGAGATAGAAAGACAGACAGACAGATAGACATGCATACAGATAGACAAACAGACCGAGAGATAGACAGACCGAGAGATAGATAGACAGACAATCAGTCAGACATACAGACAGACATACAGATTTACAGACAGACAGACAAACAGATAAATATAAATACAGATAGACAGACAGACACACAATAATCAGTCAGACAACAGACAGACAGACAGACATACAGTCAGACAGACATACAGACAGACAGACATACAGATAGACATACATACAGATAGACAGACAGGCAGCAGAAACACAGACACATAGACAAAGACAGAGACGAAACGGAGAAAAATACAGAGATAGAGACTTTCTAAGATAATATTATAGAGCCGGTGTCACGAAATAGAGTATCCCCCATACACGAGTATCCCCTTAGCGAAATGGAGTATTCGGTTTAGTTTGCATTTTTGGCGGTTTCTGAGTGTATTCAGTCGTACTGTTTGGATTTATTGTACACATAAAATATTTTAAGTTGCGTATCTTTAGTTTGTACGTCGACCTGAAATTAATTTACTTCGTTTTTGGTGATTTTGACTGGATTTTCGTCGAGGCTATCGTGATGCGTATGACGATGGGGGATAGAATGGTTAATCCTCCCGGATACTCTAAACCGGTTTATTCCATCCGGGGGGATAAATTCATACATCCCCCGGATAGTCTTAGGGCGGATACTCTATTTCGTGATACCGGCGTATATATATGTGTGTGTGGCATTCCCTGCTGCACATTTTGCATTAGGTCTGAGAGCTGTATGTGTGAATCTCGTAAAGACGGCGCTCATCGCGGTCATAGTCCTCCTCCTCTTGAAGTGACCGTCATCCATTATTAATCACGTCTCGTCTGTGTCTTGAATTGGTATCAAATTACTGCAACCTAGCACACGACCGCTGGCAGAAATGAAAGTCAAGACGAGTTCAAAGGTATTACACAAGCGATGGCCCAGTTTTACCTAACTATTCGTCGACCTGATTTTGAATTGAAAACGGATTATTAAGCATGCGCGTCGAACAGAATCTGTACTCGTATTTGGGAGGAATGCGACGACCAGATCTAGGTCAGGTCACGGCGGCCAACAGCAGTGAAGAATGCGACGACCAGATCTAGGTCAGGTCACGACCGATAGCAGTAAAGAATGCGATGACAAGATCTAGGTCAGGTCACGGCGGATAGCAGTGAAGAATGCGATGACAAGATCTAGGTCAGGTTACGGCGGATAGCAGTGAAGAATGCGACGACCAGATCTAGGTCAGGTCACGGCCGATAGCAGTGAAGAATGCGAAGACGAGATCTAGGTCAGGTCACGGCCGATAGCTGTGAAGAATGCGAAGACGAGATCTAGGTCAGGTCACGGCGGATAGCAGTGAAGAATGCGATGACAAGATCTAGGTCAGGTTACGGCGGATAGCAGTGAAGAATGCGATGACCAGATCTAGGTCAGGTCACGACCGATAGCAGTAAAGAATGCGACGAACAGATCTAGGTCAGGTCACGGCCGATAGCAGTGAAGAATGCGACGAAGATCTAGGTCAGGTCACGGCCGATAGCAGTGAAGAATGAGACGATGAGATCTAGGTCAGGTCACGGCCGATAGCAGTGAAGAATGACGACGAGATCTAGGTCAGGTCACGGCCAATAGCAGTGAAGAATGAGACGACCAGCTCTAGGTCACGGCCAATAGCAGTGAAGAATAAGAAGACCAGATCTAGGTCAGGTCACGGCCAATAGCAGTGAAGAATGCGACGACGAGATCTAGGTCAGATCACGGCCACTGGCAGTGAAGGATGCGACGACGAGATCTAGGTCAGGTCACGGCCAATAGCAGTGAAGAATGAGACGACGAGATCTAGGTCAGGTCACGGCCGATAGCAGTGAAGAATGCGATGACAAGATCTAGGTCAGCGCCTCTTCAAGAGACCTACTCAGAGGAGCACTCTGAGCTAGCCTATTATGATGTTAACTGTCATTACGAACGAAAATATTACATCAGTTAGCAAAACAATGCACAGTAAGCTAGAAGAGTCAGCACTGGCGGGCCCACGCACACACGTGGAACCAATCAACGGATTCCCATCGAAAGCTAACGGATGGCATGGATGTTCAGAGTCTCTGAGCCAAGTGGCGTCGATAGAGTAGAGCGGCCACAGGTGACAGCGTTCGCCCACACGATGACGCTGCCGACGAACAGTCCCTCACTGGTTGAAAATGACTCGCGCCCGGCCATTCGTCGAAGCACAGGGAGTACCCAGAAAAAGACATTCGTCGTGTGTGGCGGTGTGTCGCACAAAATCCTTCGGAAAACCAATGAATAAGTCTGGCACGCAAACCCGGCACCAGAAAACTCCAAAATGTCCGAATTTACTTAACAAAATATTGCACTTAGACGAAATAACCCGTCGAAATGACGGAGAAGTCGATCAGCGACCGACATGACCCGCGCAGACATGGCACCATTCAAACGGTCAGCCATACAAACGGTCAGCGGTCAGCCATACAAACGGTCACCCATTCAAACGGTCAGCGTCAGCCATGGTCAGCCATACAAAAGGGTCAGCCATTCAGCCATACAAACGGTCAGATCAATTCAGCGGATAGAAAAATTAGCAGGATCGAAGTCAAACAATCACTATTTATATAGAGAGTTAGAGACGAGTTTACATCTACATTTATTTTAAAAATCAAAACATTCTGAGATATCAGGAAGACATAACGAGAGTAACTGACCGAATATAACGCACAACGAAATTTCTCAGTGCCACGGAAAAGCCACTTCAGACTGGACCAGCTTAATCATTACAGAGGATATATCAGACCAAGTCTGTAAAAACCACGTTTTTGAACGACTTTCGGTATCAGATAAGAAATATAGATTAATTAATTAATTGAAAATAACTAATTAATAGATAATTAATGATTTTGAGAGACAACCCGTATTAATAGACGTCTATGCATGCGCCTGTAAATAGCTGGTTCCTACACCCCGTACTGATCCACGTCTAAGCATTATAATTAACTAAAAGATCAGAAGAGAAGAATGAAGAATATTTAGCGAACCCGGTGTGGTCATGGCGTTGTGGAGACCCAGTTATACGAAATACTATTGGCTGACCTGATTTTGAATTGAAGATGGCGTTGAACAGAAGGAGAAAGAACGAGGAACTGATATCGGTGATGAGCAACATCGACAATGACGTCATCTCTGCTAAATTCGGATGTATGGCGTTCTTCGATGATATAATATCTGGCCTGAAATTAACGATAATAATAACAAGAATACTACTACTACTGCTAGTAGTAAGTGCAGTAGTTGTTGTGGTGGTGGTAGTAGTAGTAGTTGTGGTGGTGGTAGTAGTAGTAGTAGTAGTGGTGGTGGTGGTGGTAGTGGCGGTGGCGGCAGCGGCAGCAGCAGCAGCAGCAGCAGCAGCAGCAGCAGCAATAATAATAATAATAATAATAATAATAATAATAATAATAATAATAATAATAATAATAATAATAATAATAATAATAATAATAATAATAATAATAATAATAATAATAATAATAATAATAATAATAATAATAATAATAATAATAATAATAATAATAATAATAATAAAAAAATAAAATAAAATAGAAAAATTAGCAGGATGGAAGTCAAAATATCAATGTAGAAACGCTTGTACATCTGCATTTATTTTATGAATCAAAACATTCTGAGATATCAGGAAGACAAAACGAGAGTAACTGACCGAATATAACGCACAGCGAAATTTCTGGGCGAACGCTGTCACCTGTGGCCGCTTCTACTCTATCGACGCCACTTGGCTCAGAGACTCTGAATAATAATAATAATAATAATAATAATAATAATAATAATAATAATAATAATAATAATAATAATAATCGCCAAATAATAATAAATAATAATAATAATAATAATAATAATAATAATAATAATAATAATAATAATAATAATAATAATAATAATAATAATAATAATAATAATAATAATAATAATAATAATAATAATAATAATAATAATAATGTTGCAATCTGCGGTACCTTTGCCAGCCTTTTGCCCGAGCCCGAGGGGTTCTAACTGTTCCAGACTTTTATCATTTTAATTAATCTTGAAGTCCCTGAGGGATCATGTTTACCTCGGGGCAAAAAAAATAATTTTCGTACCCATCGCCGCCAAATGGCTGGCGTCAGGAACTGACGATGTTGCTTATATAAAGCATGTATGTGTATGTTTGTGTGTGTCTGGGTGTGTATATGCATACTGTTTTATATATATATACATGTATAGTACTTAGATATATGTGCATGTAGATATATGCGTGTATGTATGTATACTGTCTATGTAACGCCATATATGTATTTTGGTTAGTCACTTCGACAAGAGACTTGAAGAGAGTACTGTTGTGTCGTGGCAACTTCGTGCAAAAGGAAGTTGATTCGGAGCATAGTGATCGTGACAATATTTCAGAATTTGTAATTCAAACCGGAGCAACGTCCGTATACACAGGGACTGCCATGGTCTGTAATGGAATGGCTCCTATTCAAAGCTGACAGCGCCCGTGAAGCATCTGATCAAATAAATTTATCAAATAAATTCAAATAAATTCATCAAAAAATGTGTCTGGACGAAAATGTATGGTCGCTTAGAAGCCATTGTATAGGGCCTAAACACATACATATATATATATACCTATACATACATACACACGAACAAATAGGTCTATACATATACGTATGCAGACATACATACTTCCACATGCATGCATAATTTGCATATATGGAATACATGTATGTTTACATACATACTTGCATACACACATACATATACCTACATAAATATGGACATACATACATACATACATACATACATACATACATACATACATACATACATACATACATACATACATACATACATACATACATACATACATACATACATACATACATACATACATACATACATACATACATACATACATACATACATACATACATACATACATGCATGCATACATACATACATACATACATACATACATACATACATGCATGCATACATACATACATACATACATACATACATACATACATACATACATACATGCATGCATACATACATACATACATACATACATGCATACGTACGCACATACGTACATACATTGTGGGGCGCGGTGGTGTAGGGGTATGTTCGGTGCCTTGCAGCCGGAGGTTTGCGGGTTCGAATCCACCTCAATCCGCCGCGTAGGGACCCTGGGCAAGTCCTTCACTCGCAATTGCTCATGCGCTTCGGCGTGAAACTCCGATTCATTGTCCGCGCTGTAGTCGGGAGCGCCTCTGAGTAGAAATCTTGAAGGGGCGCTATAACTATCATACATACATACATACATACATACGCATACATGCATGCATACATGCATTTGACCTATATCTGTGACGCCTCTTTCCGCACTTCTTAGTTTATGTATGCATAGTAGTAATGATAATGATAATGATAACGATGATGATAATGATAATGATAATAATATTCGTTTATTAATTGAGACTGACAAGTACGCAGTAAGATTGCATGATACAATAGTAACAGATGACAACAACAAGTTTAACAGGATTCGAATTTAACTGTATGGCAGCCTGCAAGGCGCCCATTTATCCTACTGCTCCTTTTACAGGCGCACCTAGGGAGTTGAAGGCTGAGTCAACCTTATGGGGCTAGCGGGCATCGAAGCGGCGTCCTTCTGATCTTCGTACCAGCGTGTTGCCATTCAACCATCTCCCGTTCCACGTATCTTTTCATTTATGTAGCGCCTCTAAGGAATTCTCAAAGGTCTATAAACCTACACAAAAAGTCGACTTACCTGTATTCCTGGTCCCAATTTGTCGTAATTTACATCGGATTAAAGCATTCCTTGCACGCAAACAGATGTTGTCTCGATGTTGTCGAAGTGTTGCTCTCGATGGCAACGGCACAGTGCAACAACTATGCAACGATAGATAAGATGCCAGCGGCCGCAGCCAGCGCCGTCGCCGCCGTAGCCAAGACCTTTGATACGCGCATCATATCCATTGTCCACGCGCAGGAGTTAATTCCCTCTCGTCTGGCAAAGATATTTATATAGTGCCGCTTTGATGTCTCTCAGATGCCATCACGGTTTGGCTTTCCGAGAGAATATGGAGAAGCCTGATAAATTGTCGACCATGTCAAGGTTACACCTCTGAGCGTTGAATTATCGCAGGCTGTGGTCATGCTACGTCGCTGACCATGTATCTTGGCTAAAAGGTTGCCGTGGGTCCTTCACTAAGGCACTAGCAGCCGGCTAGAACTGAGGCCGTGCACTGGTAGCCATGCATGTTCCACAACAGCTGCGTTTGGTTTTCTATCACGGGGGCCACTGGTCCCCTATACGCTGGTATATTTTGGTCCTTTGCGTGGGTGTCTAAGTCCTCTTTGATGCTCTACGTGGATGGAATGTGTTCCTCTAGTGAGTGTGTTCTGTGTCGTGCATGCAGGTGAGTTCGGTTAACAGCGAGGGTCCTTAATACTCCTTATACCTATTCACATGTCATCCATCGGTGGATGGAGTTCCGACTTTCTTCGGAGTCGAATCACGCTCCGGCGACAAGTACAAGTCGAAGCATCTACGGTGACTGAATCAGCAGCAGCAGCAGCAATGCCAGCCTCCTCCTCCTCCTCATCCTCATCCCCACCTTCTCTTCATCGTCGTCGTGACTGCGAGAGTTATAAAGCACCAAGCGACGCCGCCGCAATAGCAGCAGCAGCCGCAGCAGCTGATGCCAGCGATGCCGTCTTCATGATGGAGCTCTAGCGGTCAACAACAGCAGCAGCAGCAGCAGCAGCAGCCAGACAAGCAGGAGGCACTCCCATGTTACACGCTGTTCTCAGCGGACATTAATCATGCAGACGACGAAGCATTCATACACATCGACATAGATACACAGTCACACACACATACACGAACACACACGCATACACGCATACACGCACGCACACACGCACACACACAGGCATACACGCACACACACGCGCGCACGCACAGGCACACGCACCTATACGTGCGAACACACACAGACACACTTGCTCCCCCCCATGACATACCTGTAGACATTACGTATACACACGCACACACACACACATATACACGAACAGGCACTCACACGTACACGCACAGAGACCTATACACATGTATATGCAATAAACACATGTACACGTATATACATGCCTTTATATATATAAAATACAAATTATATATATATATATAAAATACAAATTATATTACATGTGAGATTTATGGGCATGTATTAGATACTTAATATGCTGCAGATATTCGTATATATATCTGATAGCCTTTAAGTGCACGAGTCTGAATATCTTCCGTATACCTAAGAATTATTGACAGCTTGAAGTATTAGCTACGCAATATGTTGTATATACAATTATGCATGTATAATACAGAGTTTTATGTATATATGTTATGTAATATGAAAGTGTATAATTGCATAATTTTTTTAATAAGACAGAGTGACAGTATATATATAAATCTAATTTAAATACCATACATGTAAGATTTAGTGATGTATACTATAGATAAATAATAAACGAGTTATCTACGACATCTAATATGGATATCTAATATAAGTGACAGATTGATATCTTTCGCACACACATCCACACCACACACGTATATATACACACACAAGGACAGACACCGATTATCCTTGCGTCTGGAAGTCAACTAGTTAGAAAATCTGTTACAGCAACAGCATACAGAGAGAGAGAGAGAGAGAGAGAGAGAGAGAAGAGAGAGAGAGAGAGAGAGAGAGAGAGACAGAGAGTCAGAGGAGAGTCAGAGAGACAGAGACAGAGAAAAGACAGAGACAGAGACAGAGAACAGACAGACAGAGACAGAGACAGAGATAACAGAGAGAGACAGAGAGACAGACAGAGAGACAGAGACAGAAGACAGACAGAGACAGACAGACAGAGACAGACAGACAGACACAGACACAGACAGACACAGACAGACACAGACACAGACACACAGAGACAGAGACACAGAGCAGAGACAGAGCATATACAGAGACAGAGAGACAGACAGAGACAGAGACAGAGACAGAGACAGAGACAGAGACAGAGACAGAGACAGAAGACCGAGAAAGAGACAGACAAACTCTCTCTCTCCGACTGACAGACAGACAGACAGACATAGACAGCGATCTGAATGTATAGATTGTGCTCTAAGTCAAGATAAGGCCATCAGTCCCTTGAGCCAATGAACAGTATACAGTTAAGTCTTCATTTTCTCAGCCTCGGCATTCGCATGTCTTCTCAAAAGTCGCTTCATCTGACCAAGATTCAGACTGATTTAAATCACATATATCTACTAGCTACTAAGCATGTGACTGGCCACTCAGTCATGAGAAATTGAAACCGTTTACAATCGTGGCCATGATTTCACAAGTATTTTAACAGTAGTATTCATAACAATCATCTATAATTTCTAAAACTAGTGAATAACTTTGTTCTCATTAATACTCACGAGGAAATATGGTTTGCTGCAACACTTTTGTTGTAATTGTGTATTGTTGTTCATCTTGCTTCTTGTTCATGATCTTTGTTGTTCATTTTCACCTTCTTCCTCTGGCGGTTCCTTGTGCACGCTGGAAACACCCGTCTGGGATTTATACTTTGGATCTGGCTCTCATGCATGTAGTCCAGGTCAGATCTAGAGTCTATCCAGTTATGTTCCGTTTGAGTTGGCTGCATGGCTATAGTTTGAGGATTACCACCCATCCTTGTAAAGTAGAAAGGTCAACTGCTAAAAAATTAGGAAAAGGTCATGAAACAAACGGGATATTTAAAAGGTCATTCCAGAAACCCAGTACCGACCTTAGGTATAGGCGATACAGGCGACTGCCTAGAGCGGCACTTTTCAAGAGGCGGCAAATTCTGACAAAATAAATGATGGACACTTCCGTCAAGAAGACATCATTTATGAGCAAGGGCGGCATTTTCGTCATCGCCTATAGCACAAAATTGTCGAGGACTGTCAAAGGCCGCCTCTGCAGAAACCAAGCAGGAGATAACAAAGTGAAAATTATTCTGCGTAATAAACAGCTCAAGTTACAACCTGCGAAGTCAAATATACGGCCTTGCTGCATACTTTCCCCACCCATTTCCAAAGTTTTGAATCGATACCTGCACAGTGACCTTCGATCGACCATCTATTATACTTTATTATATGTGGGTACATAATGTGGATACTTCATTTGTCATCCACCTTTGTCATCCTGATTCATTGTTCTTAGTCGTAACCTCGATTAATCAACCTTATTCTTCATCTTCACTTATCATCGTCATTGACTCAGCGCCCTCAATTAGTATTCTCACTTATCATACTCAACAACCATGCATCCTCACTTTCATCTTCATTAAAGCCAACCTCATTTGTTATCTTATGTATATATATATATATATATATATATATATATATTTATATTATATATATATATATATAATTAATTGTCTCAGGTGGCCCTGGCTAGCGGGACCTTCGGCCCCTTTTGGGTCTCCTGTGTTAACCGACAAAACTTGTAAAAACCTGATGTGATTACGACCTGTAACTTACTGATGAGTTGGTCACCAAATAAAACACGTTATGTTATGTTACGTATATATATATATATATATATAGACTATAGATTATATAAGATAATATATCTTCTGGACTGCTTTATGCGCGAATAATGATAACTCGATCGCTCTCGACCTTGCTCTCTTCCATGGTATACGATGCGGTATTCGCTTATACAATTATATGTGGGTATATATATATATATATATATATATATATATATAGTTATACACCCACAATTACTGCAGCAACGACATACATATATACACCCACATATATATATATAGTCGAATCCCGCATCGTTCCAGGGAATAGAGCAAGGTCGAGAGCGACAGAGAGTTACGATTATTCGTACATAAAGAGGTCCACCATGCAGCAGAAGAAGACCTCCATGCATATACGCAGCCATACATGTAGGCAGAGCAGGCGCCGGTGAAGAGACTGTATACTTGCATGATGTATGGCATCTGTGCGAGCGTCCACTGGCGGTGGTCACATACCGTTGTTGGACGTATTAAATTCCAGCGACACATTCCGACGCCGTCTCTCGCCTCCTTCGACACCCAACACAGATGGTAGAACCAGCTGAGCCGGGATCATCAATTAGACACCACGGCCAGGCGACCAACCGATCGGTCGATCGCGTGAATTCTGAGGCAGTTCGAGAAACGTGTCTGCTCTCATCTGCCCTCCTTAAGTAGTTCGACTCCTGCAGAGAACGGTCGGTGTCAGGGTGTGAACAAAGGAATATGACCCTCCCCTCCCCAGCGTCCACTACTACCTGCTCTGTCATTTTCATCGTACACATATTGCACGTATTCTAATGTTTTTTGGGTCGCTGAACTGTAATTCAGTGAAAGAGTATACGCTACTTCCATTGGCAACTGCACTACTAACGGTTGTTGCCGACGACGACGACGTCGATGATGATGATAATGACGATGATGCTGATGAGGCTGCTGATGCTTTTGATGATAATTGGAACAACTTGTATACATTCTAGAAGTACAGGTATGATGCTTTTGATGATGATGCACAAATTGATGATGATGCTTTTGATGATGATACTTTTGATGATGATGATGATGATGATGATGATGATCTATGATGAAATGATGATGATGATGATGATGATGATGATGATGATAAAACCTTGGCCTTTAATGATGATGATGATGATGATGATGATGATGATGATGATGATCGATGTTTTTTGGGTCGCTGAACTGTAATTCAGTGAAAGAGTATGATGATGATGATGTAATGATGATGCTGCTGATGATGATGATGACGATGATGATGATGCTTCTAATGATGATGACGCTACTTGCAGCTGATGATGATGATCGATGATGATGATGATGATGCTTTTGATGATGATGATGACGATGATGATGCCGATGATGATGATGATGATGATAATGATTATGATGATGATGATGATTATTGAGGACAGCTTCCCTATTTGACAATAGGTTGGGCTTCTATCCCTTGTAGCGCAGTATTAACTCGAGTAAAGACACATAGTCCTTGAATTTCGACAGCATAAGAAACAGCAAACAGGTCAATTACAACATCATGCTTAGACATAATTATTCAGCGCAATACTAAGTCATGATGATTACAGCCACGACACTAATTACATTAATGATGTCGTTGCTCCTGTAATTGTTTGTTGTTTCAGTTTGCCTCGTTGTGTAGTCTATATTTCTTCTGTCCTCATTATATCGTCATTCTAAGACAACAGAATGGTTTTGCGACTTACATCATTGAAGCCTCATCGATTGATGGTTTGTGTGCCTTCGGGAAACGACGACAAAGATATCATAATTTCCTATTACGATTATTACGATTAAACGGATAATTGGCGCCAGACTATGTTGTTGTGTGTTAGGAGACAATTTGCTCTCATATATATATTCATTCAAATATATAAATTATATGCATGTATAATTGTATAATGTATATATATGGTATATGCTGCGATCATACACTTATTTTGAAAGTATCCATTTGTAGAGGTACAGAACCAACTGAGAGAGAGTGTGTGTGTGTGTGTGACAGTGTGTGAGACAGTGTGTGTGTGTGTGTGACAGACTGACAGAGAGAGAGAGAGAGAGAGAGAGAGAGAGAGACAGAGAGAGAGAGAGGGAGAGAGACAGACAGAGAGACATAGAGAGACAGAGAGATACAGAGACAGAAAGACAGAGAGAGAAAGACAGAGAAAGAGGGCAGAGAACAGAAACAGGAAAAGAGACAGAGAGAGAAAGAAGGAGAAGAGGAAGAGAGATCAAAGAGAGTGGAGAGGAGAGAGAGAAGAGACAGCAGACAGACGTAGAGAGACAGATGCAGAGAGATAGAGAAAGAGGAAGAAAGTACACGAATAGAGAGGAAGACAGGGAGAGTGACAGGAGAGAGAGGGAAGAAGAAGGAGGGAGAGTAAGAGAAAGACAAGGACAAAGAGAGGGAGAGGGAGAGAAAGAGGGAGAGGGAGAGAGAGGGAGAGACAGAGGGAGACAGATAGAGACGGAGAAAGAGGTAGAGGGAGAGGGAGAGGGGAGAGGGAGAGGGACAGACAGAGAGATGGAAAGAGCGAGAGGGAGAGGGAGAGGGATGGGGGTTGCCCATCAATGGTGGGTGGAGCATGCGTCGTCTGAATGGCGATCTGAACTTAGTCTTTTCCAGGCAGCCTTCCTGATGGAGTCGTTACCTATGAGACACGATCTAACGAATTAATCAAGATTAACCCTTCCCTTTCTTAATCCGCTTATTCATTCTCTCTTCTAAGCATCATGTCGTCGCTGACTCCCCCCCCCCCCGTAGCTAGCTTCAGCTTCTGCTTCATCCCCCAATTGCCATTGTCTGTCTGCTTGCTTCGATGCCTGCCTGCCTGCCCACCTGTTCGTATATGCTTCTCTGTCTATCTATATCTACAAATATGCAAGCTTCTTTAATTCTATATACATCTCTACCATGGTCCTCTGACTGTGTGTGTCCGCATCCCTGCGAGTGTCTATCTGTCTGTCTGTCTGTCTGTCTGTCTGTCTGTCTGTATCTGTCTGTCTGCCTGCCTGCCTGTCTGTCTGTCTGCCTGCCTGTCTGTCTGTCTGTCTGTCTGTTTGTCTGTCTGTCTGTTTGTCTGTCTGTCTGTCTGTCTGTTTGTAACTGTCTGACTGACTCTCATTAAGCATGCATTACTGCGCGTACACGCCTTCCTAAATCGTTGTTCCTTTGAATCATATAAGGTTCGCAGTGTTTGCCGAAGACATCTGGCAAAAGGCGCTGCATAAGCTAGGAGTCGTAAACCATTCGGACGAGATATTCGACGTGAGCCTTGAACTGATGCCCTGCTCACTGAAGGGGAACGTTCTCTTGGTTGGCTGGTGCTCATCTCTAGTCATGCGGAACGGTCGGTCTTCCGTTTGAAACCTCTCATCGGCAAAGCCATTAGGTGTAAACATCGCAGCTTTCTGATCGGTATCTCGATCACCATATTGGACCCATGGGAGGCAGCGCTGGAGAGGGAAAGGGGAAGAGAGGGAGCAGAGAGAGGAGTGTAGCGATTGAAGGCAAGGTCGCAGAGTTCACTTGAATGTACAGAAATACAATGTGGCAATTTTAGTTATCTCTATCTAATCAATTCCATGCAACTGAGTTCATTCCACTGCATTCCGTTCCTACTCTATTCTATCCGCTCCTGCTATTCTATCCGTCCTTACTCTATTCTATCCGTTCCTACTCTACTCAATTCGTTCCTACTCTATTATATCCGCCCCTGCTATTCTATCCGTTCCTACTCTATTCTATTGCGCCTCTGATTCAAGTGTTGACGTCTGCCACGTTAATCTCATATTATTCATTCATTCATAATCATTATTCATGCTCTATTCTATTCTAATTTATTATAAATTCTATTCCATTCCATTCTATTCTATAGTGTAGTTTAGCAAGATAGTCTAGTGGCTATAGAGATATTGGGGGTTAAAATCCCCCGAGAGGGCAGACATTTGCTCAAGATTAAGATTTCGGCTGCACTTGTGTCCCAAGCGAAGGCAGACATAATGAGTACACTTATTGTACGTCAGTCGGGAGCTCAGACGGCGAGGGAGCGGTATGGCCACTCCCTATCACATGCTGATGCTAAATGAAATGAAGTCCCTAATATTTCATATATACCCTTGTCTGTCTCTTGGAATAGTTTAAGCTTCTTTTTCTGCTTCAGTCTAATTCGCATCTTAGTCTTGTCTTGTCCAGTTTCAAGTCTTAATAATAATATTCTTCATTGAAGTCTAATGACCGAGACTTGCCTAGCACTAGTTTAATGATGTAAAAGAAACCCTTCGCTGATGAGGTAACATCATAACACTTCGTAGGGCCTATATACTCACATCACACTATATCATATTCCATTACTTCGCATCGCATTGCTCACATCATTTCAAATTCAATCGTGAGACATAATATATCTCATTACATCAATCGTGTCAGTTAACATGAGTTCACCTAACACCTATTCGCATTTCATCAAAATACATCTCCAGGCGCATAACGTCACATTAACTCGGGCTATCGCATAATTTCTTGATATGGCATAAAATCGATCGAAATAATCAGATCAGTATTTCCCATGGCATCGTGTCTCCGTCAGATTCCCTTTCCCAGGAGCTGATATACATGTATACAAGCAGTTTGACCGGTGCTTGCCAATATGTGTCTGCTCTGTATACAGGCCTATATAACATCAGACATAATAGTTCTTCATAACCGAGGAGACCGTAATACAGATGGAGTTGTAACTTTCAGTATAGTTCTTTTCGGGTGGGGTCCGACTGCAGCTGAGATAAATACTGCTGTGCGAGTCTTGCATAGCCGTTACAAAAGCTATAATATGTTAACTCTTATGCGATATACAAGTAAGCATGATGAAAAATTGAAGATACAGAATCAATATAAACATACATACATTGTGCAAGATTCCAATTTTGTTTAGGCGCGCTATAAATAACAGTCTAATAATAATAATAATAATAATAATAATAATAATAATAATAATAATACATTATATTTCACTTTCAAGACTGCTAAAGTTCGTAAAACAACAGCATACAATACAATACAATACAACTGATCTTTGATATCGCCCTTCTTACTCAGGTTGCCCCAAGCTCAGAAGTGCACACGCCTCGGCGGCGCAGAAGCAATTATATTGCAGAGCAATTTTGCGCGAAAGACTTGCTCAAGGTCCCTACGCGAATACAGATAAAGAGTAAAAATATGTTAAGATCCTAATTCTACGTAGGCGTGTGTTCGCAAGAGTAGAAAATTGGAAAGAGCAGAAGAGGGAATGAGTCAAAACAAAAATTAGGCCACATAAATTAGGCCTACTTATCTTTTATAGTAAGATGTCAGCACGCACGTCAATGCAGGAAGGGATCATGTCAGACTAACCTAAATATATAAATTTAAGTTTCTACGAATAATAACTGAAATTTCTGTTTTGCAATGTTAAAACTCCAGATATGAATCTATTGTCAAATTACTCCTCTTCCTCGAACCACACAAAAATTCATGTCACGACGAGTACGTAGAACCAGAACGAAACATCAAAACAAAATTACTATTATCGCCATTAGGTACATGAGACAACTGGTATTGTATACCGTATCCAACTTTCCGCTCTATTCCCTCGAGGTCAAGGGCTTAGCCAGGGAAAAATTTCGGAAGGTGTTTTAAGTTTTCGGGGGTTTCCATTGGAAATTGTTGTATTTTTCAAAATTTTTAGTTTTTAATAATATATAGTAATGCATTTATTTGAAGAAGGGGGTGGTTGAACCCGTAAACCAACCCCTAAATTATTGACGCCTATGCTTGAGGTTGTATGGGCGCCAGCTTTGCCTTTAATCGTGCCAACCTCCAACTAAATACGAACTTATTCCTCAATTCGTAAACATGTCACGATACATCAAAACGCAGCATATCATCATCTAACCCGTTCGACCGTATAACTCCTTCTCGTTCGCTTTTTCTTGGGTTGGGTGAGTCCATAATCGTGCCCGACCTCACCCCAGATATAAGGTTATGAATAAGCCGATGTCGCCATAATCCCGCCTTCATGCGACCGGTCGGACTCAATGGGTTAATTGGTCGTGTCTTTGGGTGCCTCTGACGAAAGAGTCTTTGTGTGTTCGGGGCGACGCTCGAAGTGACGTCGTCGCCATTTTAATGATTCAGGTCTCGCCGATTCATGTGCGAAATTGATTATCTTTCTTGGAGGATTTCTGTGGTTATACGTCGCCTGGAGATCGATTTTCTTTATCTTTGTGCAGCTGGTGCTGTGCGCACGGGGTTCGGTCCTCGGTCCTCATCGCTCCTCTTAATTCTTCGGATCTGGCGACGCTGAGGAAACGAAGACCGACAGCAAATCCGACCAATTACATCGGATTTTCAAAACGGGTCCGATTTCTTCCTATTCCATAATATATAGATATGTACATTACAATCTATCGATATATATATATATATATATATTTATAGCCATATACATTAAAAGAGATCAGATGTGGCATATTATATATATATATATATACATATAAAATATATAGATATGTACATTGTACATCTATATATATATATATATGCATTGAAAAAGAGCAGATGTGGCATTTTATATATATATATATATATATATATAATATCACAGCGTGTGTGCTTATGCTGTATACAGAGGCCTATACTTTTATCGCGGATGGCTCCCGGTTATTGATGTGAAATACGAACTACATTTCAAAGCTCTGGAGCATCGCAGCAGGTGTTAAAGAAGGAAAGATGATACCGTCGCGAAGTGGGAAAAAGATATGGATTCAGACAGATATAAGGTGAACGAGGATCAAACAGTTATGCTATAGTATACAGATTAAGGAAAGGCGATAGTATGACTGCAGCTCTTCTTAGTAGGCTATAACTGCAAAGTTTCAATATATATCAATATATAACGTTATTGATGCATGATATCATAATATATGATGCATTGAGTCTGTGTAATGCTGGATTCTGGAAAATAATTCAAAGTTCTAAATAAGCCTTTTATATATGCCTGCCTGTCTGCCTGCCTGCCTGCCTGCCTGCCTGCCTGCCTGCCTGCCTGCCTGCCTGCCTGCCTGCCTGCCTGCCTGCCTGCCTGCCTGCCTGCCTGCCTGCCTGCCTGCCTGCCTGCCTGCCTGCCTGCCTGCCTGCCTGCCTGCCTGCCTGCCTGCCTGCTTTTGACACAATATAGACCACAGAATTCTTATTAACAGATAATTATAAGCTTCGTCAATTTACGTCCTGCTTTTGACTGTTCATAATAATCAGCACTTTAGTGTGGAACCATAATCTTAAAGGGCGCCATACAGGGCCGTATTAAGGGGGGGTGCTAAGGGTGCTGCAGCACCCGGGCCCGCAGTTTTGAGGGGCCCGCATTTTCGGAAGTGAAGAAATTTTTAATATTAAATCTAGCGAAAATGCTGTTCTGTCTATGTTAACGTGTGCAAGTATGGAGTGGCCAGAGGGTTACAAGCTGCAGATACAGACAAAATTGACATGGCATGGAAGATTGGCATGACCCTGAATGACCCTCACTCTCCGGTGTAGGCTGAAAGTTCCCAAGTGCACCAGAGTCATCTCCCACACAAAACGCATGCACACAAGCAGTAGGCTGCAGGCTGAAACATATCCATCATCAAATTAGCACATGTTCGCCCTGTCATGCTCCACGAGTTTTGATATATAGGCTATATGCCGATCAAATGTCTAGTGCAGTCGATTTGAACCCAAATCACATAGGCCTATTTAAGAAATTGCGATTCTCTACAAGTGGCTTTCGGATTGGAATTTTTCTGAAGTAACAGCTAAATCGTTATGCAATGGGAAAGAAACGCTCATCTTCCGGCTGCGGCCAGATTATTGGAATGTTTGAGAAAATGGCAAACTTGAACAGGTAGGCCTAGGCCTAAACATGTTTCTGTAAGTTTCTTGGCAGTGATGTTAAGCCAAATATGTACAGATTTTGAAAGGCTAGCAGAATAGCGTGTTTGAAGCATGCTCAACGCCAGCTTGGCTTCTGTTAACACTTTAATCTAGGCCTACTTACAAAAACTGGGACTATAGTAGGCCTATAGGCCTACCTCAACAGTAAGTTGCTCTACTAGAACAGTTTACACGCATCTAGGGGCCCGGACAACAGTGTCGCCAAAACTTGTGATTACTAAGTCTTGTATTTACATATACAATATCTCTACCTTTGCTTATAAGGCCAGGGTCGCCTCAGAGTAATGGAATGGAATTCAGTCTGAAGTCCTTGAATGTGTGTGTTTGTGTGTGTACGCGCGCGTGTTTAAAGCAGTTTAATATTATCGGATTGCCGTGACTCGCCCTGGGCGCCAAAATACCTCGCCACGCCCACGCCGACACCGACACCTCTTCTTTCCCACTTCGACCTCTGAATCACAGCAACAGGGCCCGTCAATTTACGTCCTGCTTTTGACCGGGCCCGCACTAGCCTCAATGCGGCCCTTAAAGGGCGCCATATTAAGTGTCTTGATACATGCATGAATACATACATACATGTACGTATACGAACATTATTTGCTTACATGCATGCATACTTGTACTTATAAATGCACACACGCCCGCATGCGCGCGCATGCATGCATCATTATAATTACTTTTACTCAAAGTAAGTGTTATCCCTCAGGAAAAAACTACTACCATTACTACCGGTACCACCGCAACTACACATTCCTCTGCCGCTATACCACTATAATAATTACGGCGACAGTTTGTCACGTGCACAAAGTCATGCGGAAGCGATATGCATGAGGCGCCGTCAGTCTGTGTATATATATAGAGACGATAGCGTAGTGGACCTAGTGGTTAGCGTGCTGGACTGTCAAACGTGAGGTCGGGGTTCAAATCCCCACCACGGCAGAAAGTTGGCTCGTGATTTCTCTTCCGATTGCACCCCTTAGCCAATTCAGCTATGATGAGTACACTTGTCGTACACTGTCAGTGGAAAGATGAGACGGCGAGGGAGAGGACTGGCCACCCGCCCTCATCTGCCGAGACTAGGAAAATGAAGTCGCTAGCGCTTCATACCCATGGCTGCCTTATGAGGACTAGCTTAAGGTACTGTTCTGCTCTGCGCTGTATTAATATCAAACTATATACTGCATTCATGGCCAAATGAAGAACATGATTCCGACCAAGTTGGCAGGTTTTTATTAATATTGTGGAAGGTAGTATACCCCTCACACAGGAGGAGGAGGAAGAGGAAGAGGAAGGGGAGGACAAATAAGACGAAAAAGAGGAGGGGAAGAAGAAGATGATGAAGAACGAGAAGAAGAGGAGGAGGAGAGAAGGAAGAGGAGGAGAAGAAGAGTAGGAAGAAGATATTGAAGAAGAGGAAGAAGAAGCAGAGAGAGGGAGGAAGAGAAGAGAAGGAAGAGGTGGAGGAAGATGAAGAAGAAGAGAAGAAACAGAATAAGAAGAGAAGGAGTAAGAGGATAAAGAGAGAGAAGGAGGAGTAAGAGGAAGAAGAAGAGGAGGAGGAGGAGGAGGAGGAGGAGGAGGGAAGAGGAAGAGGAGGAGGAGGAGAGAAGAAGAGGAGGAAGAGGAGGAAGAGAGAATGAGGAGGAGGAGGAGGAGGAGGAGGAAGAAGAAGAGGAAGAAGAAGGGCTTATATCGTAGTCGCATGTGTTATATATGGCACTTGGTCTGAACGAAAACAGATTGTTTATCGTGTTGCTTGAGTTCTTTGCAGCTGTTGTTGTTGTCGCCCGATGCTATTGTCATTTAACGACGCCTTCAGACCCGCTTGCATTTTGCGGCATGCATTCGTGAATTATATTTGACATCATAAAATTATCAGCTGGCGCAGAGCAAAGCCTCTGGATTCGTTTGTTCTTGAATTGACCCTATATGTTCAATAACAGTCCTAATTTATGAAGAAGTTTCTGCTCGAGAGGCGAATTTCTTTACTGTGAAATTAGTCCACTTTCCATAAAACCCAGAAATCTTCAATGTACACGCCCCTCTACTATCTGTCTGTGTGTCTCTCTGTATTTGTTTACGTATGTATGTGTGTATGCGCATGTTTATGTATGTATGTATGTATGTATGTATGTATGAATAATGTATGTAGTGTATGTATCATATGTACTATAGTATGTATGTACCAATATGTATGTATGTATGTATGTATGTATGATTACGTGTATGTATGTATCAATGTATGTATACTATTAAATCATACGGCACTATAGTATGGAACGCTTTACCAATAGAAATCCGTTCCTCTAATACTCTGCAGGTTTTTAAAAACATATTACGAGCTTTTCTTCTTTCCTCAATTTAAACAGCTATACCATCACTAGAAGTGCATATTACCGCGTTTATTTAAGGATTTACATGTAGTTAAGTTTATAGTTAAGATCGTGTTATCACTTGTTTCCAGATAATTCAACTCTTGTTGTCTCTAGTCACCTTCTGCATTAGTTTCTGTTTTTTATTGGCTAACTTGGAATTTTTGTTTGTAATTTGCTATCTGGGTGACCCTCCTTAGCGGGATCTCCATCGCTTTTGGGCCTCCCTTTGTCGCCAATGCAGTTTGTTAATTTACATTCTCTGGCATTCAACCCTTTGGACGCTGAAGCCCTTGTTACGGTTTCAATAAAACAACTTGATGTGTGTGTGTGTATGTATATATGTATGTATGTATGTATGTATGTATGTATGTATGTATGTATGTATGTATGTATGTATGTATGTATGTATGTATGTATGTATGTATGTATGTATGTATGTATGTATGTATGTATGTATGTATGTATGTATGTATGTATGTATGTATGTATGTATGTAGGCCAATATATGTCAATGAGTCTTGAGCGTCGGTATGAAGGGTGTTTTTCTATATTTTATTTATGGAATGTCATGGTCTGAATTATGCATTGTTTGTAGACCAAGATCACGCCATCACAGCATGAGGCATCGTCTCGGCTTCTCTAATCAGATATCTTCAAAGGCCCCATCACACGCTGAGGACTCGCAAACTCGTAACGCGGACTTACGCGGTGACACACCTATGCACGCGACAAACTTTATTTACGGTGATATTTTCGGCTTACACGAGACGGTGTCACGAGATAGAGTCTCTCCAAAACCGAATCTCCCCCGACTGAAGTAATGTTTCCCCCGTTTCTTTTGAATTCTCCTCAAAACTTGAATGCCATTATTGTAACATAATAGTCTAAAATACTAGTAATAGTTTTACAATAAAGAAAATCAACTTGCTTCAAATAACCATTAACCAATAGGACTGTATTCTTCTCAATGAATAAAGTTTTCTGAGGAGGGAGGGAATCATTTCAACAGCGGATGCAATAATTTTCCATCCAAAGACTTGGTTTTAGAACATATATATAGTCTCCGGGTCCGTTCTAAAACAGATCCGCCTCGGAATCTGTTCTGAAATAGATCATCCGGGGTCAAGTCGATACAGTTAGGGGTCAAGTCGATAGAGTTATGGTCAGGTCAATAGAGTTAGGGGTCAAATCGATAGCGCTTGGGGTGAAGTCGATAGAGTTAAGGTGAAGTCGATGGAGTAAGAGTCGAGTCGATTGTCTAATTAAGTCTTTTAACCTAGATCTTTCCATCCTTACCTACGTGTCTATCTCCCTGTCTGTCTCCCTGCCTCGATAGTCCGTCATCCTCCGTCCGTCCGTCCTTCCTTATCCGTCCGTCCGTCCGTGTGTCCGTCCGTCCCCTCTGTCTATCTGCTTACTTCGTCCTCACTCACTGAATTAATAATAGACTCAGAAATCGCTAGGCAATAACGGCGCTGATCATTAGAGCGACTAACAAACGGTCGTAGAAAATCCCTGGATCAGAGGAGCAATCCCTGTGAGGCCCACGCGGTCGTAGCAAGAGTCTTCTCCGTCGTAATATTACGTTTCTGCTACAGGCAATGGAGATGAATTTGGTCGAAATTAAAGTTTTCGTTAAATCTTGAATTGCATTGTTAAGATTTTTAGAATTCTTTTTATGTTCCGCAAGTGATTGTACCGTTACTATAATTGTAGGGCGTGTGACAGAGGTTATGCGTTTGTGTTTGAATAATAGATGGTCTCTGAGACTGAGATCTGAGAGACCGAAATGAGTCTTGTTTCGAGTATCGTGCTCCAGAATGTTGTTTCTCTTCGTTCTCTTTCATAGCCATCTTTAGACGTTCGTCGTCACTTGCTATCATTGAGAACTTCAGGACTGTAATGTTAGGCCTCGGGTCCTGACTCGGCCTCGATGTTAGATTTAGCTTCGGTTTTTGTGATGCATGACTTCGGCCCTCTGGAGTTGCTGGCCTCGAGTTGTGTGGCCTGTAGGGCAGTAGCTCCCAACCTGCATCAGAGCAAGACACCCTTACTAACTGTAACGGCAGGTCAAAGAAACCTGGCCTTCATTTTATTTTATTTTATTCCAGTTAGCTCCAGGGGCGGAGACTTGGGGGGCCAGAGGGGGCGGTCCCCCGAAACTTGAGGTGGGGGACGGAGCTGCTTATATCCCCCAATATTTCTGAAATATTTCATGAATATAATAATAATAATAGCTACGAGTGACAGCTGGTTCTTATCAGCACTCAAATAATGGAGCAATTTTGTTCAGATGACAGCTTAAAATGCTACCATTACAGTGTGGAAATTCAAAAATTTTAGATGGGGAGGGGTCATATCCCCTCCCAAACCCCTCCCCAAACTTAAACACGACTCAAACTACATGAAAGCTATGAGTGACAGCTGGTTCCTATCAGCACTCAAATTATAGAGCAATTTTGTTCAGATGACAGCTTAAAATGCTACCATTACAGTGTGGAAATTCAAAAATTTTAGATGGGGAGGGAGCATCCCCCTCCCCAAACCTCTCCCCTGCTCGGCGCTGCGCGCCTCGCCGATCGTCCTTCGGCCGCTCCTTCACCAGTCCCCCCAAACCGACCAAGTCTCCGCCTATGGTTAGCTCTATATTCTAATGTCGAACAACGTTTCTCGTATAGAACCTCAGTGTTGCGACTATTTCTATACTAGTTTAAGTTGTAAAAATAGTTGTAGGTTTATGTTTATGTTGTAGTGATAATCAGTAGTTCATTTACATTTTTTATAGAAAAGGTAGCACAGATATTATGGTTCTACCATCCAGCTGAGGTACCCCTAGAGCAGGTTCACAACATCCAGATTGGGAGCACTGCAGCTACAGAGAATAGAAGCTCGCCTAATGAATTGCAATGTTAACTGTTCTGTTGTAGACCTATGATAAGCCGTATCAGTTGCCTTGTGCAATCCATAGACCTCTGTAGCAGAAGGAGAAAACTGCACAAAGAATAGCCTACGATGGGGTTGTTGCTTTTCAACCGACAAATCCTCAGAGTGATGAACAACGAGAGTAACATTTTAGGCGCACGGAATGAAGGTCTAGTGTAGTAGGTCATTCAGCTCACCTCTGCATAGGCCTACCTAAATAAGAATTCAACTTTAGAGTACTTGCAGCCTGCTTGATAAAGTATAGATTTCATTTTCATTTTAGATAGATCCACCTGTTTATCGATCCACAACACACACACACAACACACACTTGTTCTGTGATGACAATAATATAATGACTGATAATTCTGGCGTTCCCACGTAGTGCCTGCTGCCACTGAGGATTTTCTCTGAACGGTTATTACACCTGGTCTCCTAAGGGGTCGTAAGTCGCAGCGGTCGACGACTTCAGCCGCTGCAGTTGATGTTAATACTAGACGTGACGTTGTCAAGGTGTCTTAAACCATAACATCTCAAGCCAAACACCTTCCGAATGAGCACAACACGTCGTCTGTCGTTTGCTGTTCTACAGGCTTCTCTTGTGAAGTCCTAACGCTTTTCATTGACCGATGTTAGATCTGTCCAACCCTCTCCCTTTTATGTTGCTGTTTTTGAGCTGCTACAATTATCATAAAACGTTAATGATAGTGCAGATAATACTATCAAACGGCCATCTTAGTTGTCCGAATAATGGAACACGAGCGAAGTGGTGGGCGTTCTTGGTTATATTTTTGGAACACTATTATGGGACAAAACATTGCATTTAAAACATGAAGCCATGTGTGTGTATAATTGTTCCTCTTTGATATTTCAATACTTTTCCATCCATGGTTAACGTGGACTATCAACCGGACAAGCGCGTTCATGTGTATAATGTATATATATGACGCTGTTGTTGGTGATACCGAACGTGGATGTCCATAATTATTCATGGTCGGCCAAAACTCCTCTCGCTGGCATCCGCTCACTACATCGGACCTTTAGTAAGTCCGAGGTCGCAAGGCGCAGTATAAATGGATGTGAAAAATCCACGGTCGAAAGAAAACGCTTGTAACGGGTTCTTCGGGGCGAATGACCGGTGATTGAAATGCAGTTCAAGGTCGTGATCCACATCTTTTGTGTCCATAGGTCCCTCTCTATGGAATAGACTTCCTCCTTCGCTACGCTCTACAATACTTTCTGGTAGCATCTCTTCCTCTTTCTCTCACCTTAAAACCATCCTTTTTTCTCGGAGTACCTCGCACTGGGAGCGCTTCTGAAAGGCTTATGCTATGAGAAGCGCTTTATAAATGATCAAATACAATACAATACAATACATCTAGTTCGAAACCTGTATGGGGGAGGCTATATTATATAGGACTATAGCAAGTAAACGTTGAACAAACAGAACAAGCGATAACGAAAAGGCGGTGCCAGTCCCAAGCCTGGATAAAGGAGGAGGGCGACGCTAATGGTCTTTGTTACCACACAGTGGTCGTTAAACAGTAAACAAGCAAGCAAATAAAGGCGGATGGAAAAGCTGCTTGAGATATTGGCGATTATTTTTAGAAATTGAAGAACGCTATAGAAGAAATTCGATAATAATTAGTAGCACCAAGGTCACATAGGCTAATGTGGAACGGTTGTTCAGTAAAGGACAGTGAACTGGCGGATTGACTGGTGCAGATACTATTATCATACGGCCAGCTTAGATCTCCAAATAATGGATCACGCGCGAAGTGTTGGGCGCTTCTTGGTTATTTATGGGACACTGTTATGGGACAGAACATTACAGCTCTGAGCACTCCAGTGATGGAGGGCATGACGAACTTCCATGTCCTAATCTAGCCTGGATTATTAACCGATAAAGGAAGGCGGATAGTTTGAGCCACAGTCTGGGGCACAATTTCCCATAAGATTTGCACCGATCCCACGTACAGAGACGACCTTTGACAGAGTTGGGGCTTCGTTCATCGCGACCACACGGGCTACGCGTATTAGCCAGAGGATTGGAACTCGATAATCAACAACCTATCCCCGAAACCGTGTCAGTTCGGTGTAAAAGCATTATACGAATGTGTAGGCCATAAGCGTTACGAACCTCACGCACAAATCCGACCTAAGATGAGGTGCTAATCAGCTGCAAAGGAGCTGAATCAATGACGGGGTCTTTACACTCTAACTACGAGCTGCACTGGTTTCCCAGTCGCTTTAATTACTCGCTCGTCGTTGAAGTATTAAATGAAATATCCAATGGATGTCACTGGTTCAGAATCCACACGTTTATTCTCTCGTTGTGAAGTGAACAATGAGAAGCTTTCGCAAAAAGGCTACGAGTGTCAAGGTGTGAGCTCCAGTCTGCCCTCAGCTCTGCCGATAGAATATGTAGGCCTATGCCAGCCATCGGAAATTCTCACATCGTAAAACTTCAAATTTATATAGTCGCTACTCGTTAAAGCTAAGCGCAGGACACCAGCTGTGGTTTAAATTCAGCCGGATCTCGCCGGATCTGAGACCCGGTACCTCGGGGTTTGAGATCCGCTGCCTAAGCTATGAGATCCGCCATCTAACAGAGTAGACCCGTCACCTAAATGCGCTTTTGTCACAATAATCGACTATATGATTCTTGTTTCACACATTTTATGTTTTTTCCCGAATAGCAAATAGCGAGTATCGGTTAGCCTTCAGGCTACCAAGGTTTTTGCGACATCGGCTACCAAAGGGTGATGGTTACCACCACCCTCGGATTTCGTGTTTGGCCTCACATATCATATCAAGTAATACAGCAGTTGATTCAGCATTCATTTCTGAACAAAATGGTTTATTTAGTTGCAAATCATGTGAATGCACCTCGAAACTACATAATTTTTAACAAGGGAACCGTCCTAATTAGCGATATTTTGTATTATTGCGTACATCTTGTACTTGTTGGATAAACAAATATAAGATTATGTGTGCTTTAAATAGGCCAATAAGCCAATAGGCCAATCGATAATAGGCCAATCGATCTAGTGGATGACTTTTGCTACCTTGGCAGTACATTGACGGCAGATAGCAGTTGTGACAAGAAGATAAGAATACATATTGGGAAGGCAAACGCGGCTTTTGGGAGACTGGAAAAGATATGGAAAGCAATGGATGCAGCGTCAATAAGATCAAGATCCGGTTATATGAGGCCGTAGTGACGAGTACCCTGCTTTATGGAGCAGAAACGTGTCCATTGACGGTAGCAACTAGGAAAAAAACTGGAGGCAGCACATCATAGGTGGCAAGGAAGAATTCTGCACATCTCCTGGAAAGATCACAAACAAAACCATCAGAGAAAGAACAGGGCAGGATAAGCAAGAGAACATCACTAGAAAGAAACGACTGAACTTGGATGGGACACGTGGCCCGAATGAATAACGGTAGAAGAGCCATATTCATCCAAACATAAGCAACCTTAGGGAAACCTGAAGCATCATTAATGCAACAGTGAAAAACTTATGATATCGATTCGAGAACATCTGAGATGACTGGCGATTACGATAAAAGGCATTTATATGGCATATGCTGCAATCAAAATCTATCAAAACAATCTTTAGACGATTTTCATGTTGTATTTGCCAGTCACTATAGGCCTACATGTAGCAGTTATAGATGTCCATATCCCTCAGGCCTAGGACATTTATTGAGAAATTTCTTACACCGTCTCACTCAATTTCTTTCGTATTCTGTCCGACATTCAGCGAAGAATTAATTCCAGACCTGGGATGCTCGCTGTGGCCTCTGTTTTTGTTTTGCCTATTTTCATCCTCTTAGCAATAAGCCATAACACTGGTCCTGTTGGTGCGATCGTGCAATGATCGCGCCACGTGGAAGGTGCCTAAGTGGAGACCGCCGACCGAACGCTTATAGGCCTGGGCCTACTTATTAGATCTCTGCTCACTGGTTGATGGTCTACTTTGAAAAACACCCACAGATTGCATTATCAGCAACCTATATATCAGTCTCCTATAGAACATATTCTGTTCATATCGGTTTACTTCAGTGTCTGAAGCCCTTTTCTTCCTTGATCAACGGCCTCGGCCTGGTTTTGGTCAATTTACAGCTGCTGTTAAACTGCTGAAGTAAACACAAGCAGGACTTTCATAACAATAGTGGTAGTGGTGGTGGTGGTGGTGGTGGTGGTGGTGGTGGTGGTGGTGGTGGTGGTGGTGGTGGTGGTGGTGGTGGTGGTGGTGGTGGTGGTGGTGGTGGTGGTAGAAGCAGCAGCAGTGCAGTAGCAGTAGTAGTAATTTAAAAAAATAATCCTTTATTAATTCAAACTGACAAGCAAACATGATATAGTAGTAACAGATGATAAAAATTAAGTTTAACAAGAGTCGAATTTAACTGTATGGCAGCCTGCAAGGCGCCCGTCTGTCCAACTGCTCATTTTAGTCTTCCACGTCTAGGGCCTGGAAGGTTAAAATGTATATATATATATATATATATACACCGTGAGGCATAAAAAAGGAAGCCCCTACAAAATCGTTATTATTTTTAACAATATTCAAACAATGTCAATGAAATTCATGAAATTTATAGCTAAATAGCAGGCAATGTAAACAAATTTACAATTTGTACTCAAACTGTCCGCCTTCAGCTTCTACGCATGCGCGAAGTCGCTTGCGCCATTCACGCACCGCCGAGTCAATAATTCGTTGGTCAAGATCGTTCCAAGCTTGCATGATTCGCTTACGAAGATCTTCAACATCACGGACCTTTGCTTTGTACACCATTTCCTGCATGCATCCCCATATTTGATAATCTACGGGATTCAGATCTCGGCTGTTAGGGGGCCATAGTGTCGGAATTATGAAGTCAGGAGTTTCATTCGTCAGAAGTGCAACCGTTTCTCGAGCTCTGTGCGCTGGAGCACCATCTTGCTGGAAAATGTAAAATTCAGAGAATTATCGAATTTCAGGTAGAAGGTCTTCCATGAGTAAAACATCTCTGTAGTATTGGCCGTTGATTTTTAACCCCGGTTCAACGAAGTGAATTGACGTGCGCCCCAGAGAAGAAACACCGACTGACACCATCAGGGATTTGCTAAACGTCGGACGTGTGCGTAAAAGGCGGTCGGCTGCAATATCACTCTTTCGAGTTCCAACTGCTACATACAGACGATAATTTTGAGCATTGCTAGGAGAAGCAACTGTGAATAATTTTTCGTCAGTAAACCAGATGAAATGCACTAGGCTAGCTGGGTAGCGACGCAACAAAAGGCGACTGCGGTGCGTGAATGGTGCAAGCGACTTCGCGCATGCGTAGAAGCTGAAGGCGGACAGTTTGAGTACAAATTGTAAATTTTTTACATTGCCTGCTACTTAGCTATAAATTTCATGAATTTCATTGACATTGTTTGAATATTGTTAAAAATAATAACGATTTTGTAGGGGCTTCCTTTTTTATGCCTCACGGTGTATATAGGCTTTTTGGACTAATGCTTTAGGTACTGACCTGATTGCTGCTTGATTTTTTTGGTACGCCATCGTCTGATGCTTTGTACATAGACACCGACGCTATAGAAGCTACTGAGGTTGGGCTGAGAGCGTCTTTTAACAGTTTGTAAGGCACTATATAAATGTTCTGAATGGATTATTGAATGAAACGATTGTTAATAATAGGCTTAGAGTAATAATTATAGACAACAGAAATTTGAAACGATGACATAAGACAGTCACTAGGTTTTCAAACAACTCTGCTAGATAAAGTCGTTCAACGAAGACTCCGATATATAGGACACGTATAGGACAGTGCCAGTTGACAGAATCTATCTGTCTGTCTGTCTGTCTGTCTCTGTCTGTCTCTGTCTGTCTGTCTGTCTGTCTCTGTCTGTCTGTCTGTCTGTCTGTCTGTCTGTCTCTCTCTCTGTCTGTCTGTATGTTTTTTTTCTCTCTCTCTCTCTCTCTCTCTCTCTCTCTCTCTCTCTCTCTCTCTCTCTCTCTCTCGGCCTTCTACGCTTTCCCCGTCTGTCTGTCGACCTACCTCTGTCTGTCTGTCTGCATTCGTCTGTCAGTATCTTGTCTGTCTGCCTGTCGCTGCCACCAGATTTACCGTTTAAAGAAGAATCAAATCTTCAGAATCCTCCTGTGGATGAGATCGACGATGAAGATATATAACCTGCGCATATCCCAATGATAAAGGTTACAGCTACAGACTGTCAACAAAGGCACAACACAACAGGCCTACTACAATGCCGTGTTACAATAGCTCAACATTTCTATAAAATCATCTGTACAAGTTCTGATCCCACTCGCTAACTCGGAGTTTCGTCATCTTACTGAAGACTTATTCAGCAGTTTTGCTATATTGGTTAGAGCGTATACGCTGTCACATAAACCCGTTGTTTAGGAGAGAGCGTGTTATATCGTCAAATTTCGTCCATCGAATCACGCTTTCCCTAACTCGACGTGGATGATACCATTGTTTTTAAATAGTATTGTATTGATGAAATCATTTTTATAAAGCGCTTCTGGATTGATTAAACTAAGTTTTTGATGCAATCCCAAGCTGGTAATGATGAAAATAATTGTTGACTTAAGTAGAAACTGGAGAGAAAGTTATTTGCTTAAATAACAGTACCATTGATGACAAATATTTTGTTGGATAGATAGAAGTTGGATAGTTTTTTCACGAAATGGAAGCTGGATTGATATTTCACGTGAAATTGAGATTGATGAAGTTATCATGGTTATAGACTGCTTACTTACCAACCAGATTTCCCATTCAGAAGACATCCAAATAACTGCGCGAACGCTGACTATCGGAGTTTCACGCCGAAGCGCATGAGCAATTGCGAGTGAAGGACGCGGTTTGCCCAGGGTCCCTACGCGGCGACTTTGTAGTTTTGGATCCGAACCCGCAACCCTTCAGCTGCAAGGCACCGAAAGCGCTCCCAGTGCACCACCGCGCCCCAGTTGTATTGTGATGTGTTGTATTGTGTAGTTGTATTGTACCACGAGAGGAATGCGAGCGTATAGAAGGAGGAAGACCTACAGGGACCTATGCAGGCAAAGGATCTGGATTGAGCCATTGTGGTCCTAACACAGGGAACGAAAAGGTCAAGGATCTGAGAGGACGCAACGGATCTGAGAGGACGCAACGGATCTGAGAGGACGCAATGACGTCACAGAGAGGGGGACGGAGAATTTGGTGACTAAGATATTTTTGAATCAGGCAAACATGTAGGCTATATTAGAGATTTAAATCTCGGACTAGCACGGTCCATACACGGGGACCTTAAATGGTGTAGCACTAGCGTCCATTCAAATGGGCAGCGGTGGTGAAGGATCTCACCCGATCAATTCATTGAAAAAATTAGCAGGGTCGAGGCCGTATACGGTCCCTATATAAAATCGTCTACATTTACATTTAAGATTTCAGTGGCGTTCATTATTATTGTCCCATGCATAGATAGGACGAATCTTTATCGTGGATTGCGCTTAGTCATGGCTTAGTCGATTGATTGGTCAAGGGAGCCATTTCATGAGCCAGAGCAGAGAAGGGCAAGGAAATAAGAGCGAAACTGGAATCTATAGTGTTGAAATAAATTTATTATGAATCAATTGGGCAAATCTTCGATCGGAATACGACTCGTCATCGTAAACAGTTGAAGAAACGAATGACGTCACAATGACGCATCTTCCGTATGGTCGAGGTCTTGAAATGCAATTGTAGGTACAAGGGTATTTCTATAGCGCATTAATTTTGGGGATTTCGTAGAAACCGCAATGCATTTTGGTATCGTAATCGTAATCGAGTATTTATATAGCGCCACTCAAATCTGAGGCGCTCCCGACCCGGGCAGTGTCTTCACTGGTAAAGAGAGAGATTTTCAGGCGCTTGTGGAACTGGTTAAAAGAAATAGAGAAAAGGACGACCCTGTGTGTAAACTCGACGTTTTACACTATTGCCGCTAGGAGCGCCAGACTCAATGGACGTTACGCAGGGACTATCCAGTCCTGTGTATTCGAGGTCCTTGCCCAAAGAGTTTGTCATAAACTGAGCAAATGTAACGCTTATTAATTGGGAAAAATTCAAACGCATGTAAGGTTCGGTCTCTGGCTGCCTTAAGATGTCTCTAAGACTATACGCAATTTTGCTGTCGTAAACCTCCTTTTATATGCTGTGGATCGACGTTATATAATCCTAAGCATGTACGTGAGGCCTAAACTTACTTGCGGGATCTCTGGCGTTTGGTAAAACAACGTAAATCCCCTTATATATGTACTTTATGTGCATATATATTGACGTGCAAGATGGGCTCTGGCGTGGGTTTTAATATCCCGTAACCCAAGACATCTTTAAATAACAATAATAAAACGATTGGTATAGCGCCGTACTCAGTCGAGTCCGAAGGAAAGGACGCTGTACATCATGAGTTGTATTAATCAGTGACAGTCATAATAATTGTTTAAAAAGCCTTGAACTGTCATTTAAATGTTTCCAGAGAGGGGGCATTCTTTGCATATTCCATGCAGTGGGTCCTGCGACAGCGAAGGACCAGTCGTCATACCCCGTAGAAGGCCGCGGGACTTGAAGCAGATTTTTTGATGAGAATCGTAGTCGAAGTCTGTTCCGGTTGTCTGCTACCTGAATGCAGAAGTCTGAGATGTTGTCTGGCTGGCATAAGGTTATTCACGGGTTTTAAAGTTATCAAGCATGGTTTGTAAGTAATCCGCTGAGAAAAACGCAGCCAGTGTAGTTTTATCGCGCAACAGATCAATGATCTGATCGAATGGTGTCCGGCCATATATGAAACTTGCAGCAGTTGAGTTTGTCGTTGCCCTGGGCACCCCGTCCTTAGCGCGCAGGGCAAAAGCGCGCCGTCAAAATCGCGCACCGACAATTGCGCGCGAGACTGAGGCCGAAGGAAAGGGCGCTGTACATGAGTTCAATAAATCAATGACCGTCATATATGATTGTTTAAAAGTCATGAGCTGTGATTTAAATGTCTTCAGAGAGGTGGCATTCTTTACATGGTCTGAAAGACTGTTCCACGCAGTGGGTCCTGCGACAGAGAAGGACCAGTCGTCAAACCTCGCAGAAGACCGAAGGTTATTCACTGCTTTGAGAGTTATCAAGCACAGTTTGTAAGTGATCCGCTGAGGAACGCACAGCCAGTGTAGGTTATCGCGCAGCAGATCAGTGAGGTGATTGCAGTGGCGTAACGAAGGGGGGGCAGACGAGGGCAGCCGCCCCCGGGCGCAGCACCCGAGGGGCGCAAAATCAGCTTTCAGTGGGACACAGTACTATGCAAAGAACGATTAAAAGTCAACAAGAGAATTAAAAGAGGGCGCAGTCATCAACCCTTGCCCCTGGGCGCTGAAACCCTTCGTTACGCCACTGGGTGATTGAATGGTGTCTGGCCATATATGAGACGTGCAGCAGTTGAGTTGAGTTTGTCGTTGCCCTGGAATGAGCCGAGGGACAAGAAGAAAAACTTAAAAAACTACAGAATATACCATCAAAAGCACTAAGAATGGCTTGCGTGTCAGCTAAGGGTACGCCCCTATTGGCTCTACGAGATGAGTGTGGTGAAATGCCCCTCCATTTCAGTCGACTGGGAAGCTCGCTAAAGGTTGGATCAAAAACCCTTGGTGCCAAAGATTATCCAGTGGATACCATGCGGGATCACTGATCTAATTATCTTAATCGCAATCTCGAAATTTCTGCATCACCCTAAAAAGCGAAGTCGCGGGAACCAGCTGTTATGAAGGGGGGCGATATAGCGCATTGGATAACATCTGGCGTAGAGAGCGAGAGGTACCGAGTTCGAGTCCCGTAGGGCGGATATGCTTTGTAGGCTGCTATTAGCGCCGTTGTATTGCAGGCTGTCTGTTCTGATAGTAGTTAAGATTTAAATTGCATACCACGTACATGTAAATGTACAGCGCAGTGCCTTTGTCAGGCGCTTAATAAAGAAAAGATTATTATTATTATTATTATTATTATTATTATTATTAGCTCATTCTTAGGCGATTAATACAAAAAAATCGATAGGCAGAGGGTCAAAATCCAGAGAGTCAGGCAGGCAGACGGTCAAACGGTTCAGGCGGATGGTGTTCAGCGTTGAAACGGCGGGGGAGGCGGGGGAAGTAGAGGATAGGATTTGTGAAAAAGGAGTGTTTTCAGTTATGAGTGAAAGACCTGTGAAGAGATAGCAAGAAGTGAGGTTTTGGTGAGTTCGTAGGATGGATCAGATATTTGTCGTAATACTGGCGGGAGTTTACTCAAAAGAGGCGGAACAGCTATGGCTAAGGAGTGCTTTGCAAATTTTAGTGACGAGGTTACGGAAGGGCAGAGCAATGTTAGGGTGCAAGAGGAGCGGGTTGAACGAAGTGGTTGGATCGTGAACGACTGGCACAGGCCCCAGGGTTCACTGACAATTGCGCCCGTGACAAATGCGCCCCGACAAAGCGCCCCGACAAATGCGCCCGACAAATGCGTGCGCCCGACAAAAGCACCCCGACAAATGCTCCCGCCCCTGCCTGTTGAGTGAGACAGAAAATGAGACAACGAAAGCGGCACAGTGCACGATATTTTAATACATTTAAATACGGTACTAAACTAGATAGTAACTAATAAAACATTCTAAGAAAGAGAGTATGTTGCCTGGCTGACAGTTACACAGTTATAGGTTTTATCTTTTGAAAGACGATTGTCATAAGTTCCTCTAACTTGTCAGACAGTTTAAGCCGACTAAATGTGTAAATTGTGCGCAATACCCCGGAGGTAATCGAGGACTGGAACAGTCCCATAACTGCTGGAAACCACATGCAACTGACGAGCTAACTGAACGTATTTATTCTTAGTGGAAGGCTGCCTTCGTTCCTCTGCCGAATGTCGGGGCGCATATGTCGGTTATTTTGTGACGCTACTGTCGGGGCGCATATGTCGGGGTTTTATGTGTTTTTGGCGCATTTGTCGGGGTGCTTTTGTCGGGACGCTTTGACGGGCGCATTTGTCAAAGGCGATTTGGGCGGGTCACCACTGGCAGAGATATGAGGGCTGGGAGGATTGAAGTGTGTTGTAGATGAGTGATATGACTTCATATTCAATTCTATTCTATTCTATTCTTCTTTGAGCCAGTGGAGTGATTTCAGGGCAGGAGTGATGTGGCGGTGTTTTGGGGTTTTGGTGACAGCACGGACGGGAGCATTCCGAATAGCTTGGAGGCGGTTTATTTGGGTCAGGTCCATATTCAGAAAGAGAGCATTAGGCTACAGTAGTCTCATTTAGCGAGAGGGTATAGATGTAGCGATTGTAGCCTAGATGCAGTTTTGAAATCGAGTACAGGGCGGATTCTGCGAATGACACGGATATTGAGAAAGCAAGAACGGGAAAGATATAGGTGACGTGGTCGGAGAAGCTAAGGTTTTTGTAGAAATAAATTACACCTAGGTTGCGGACAGGAGAATATTTGCAGTGAATGTGAGGGTGGATGCAGAGTTAAGGTTGAGGGAAATTATATAAATTTATAAATACAATACAATACAATACAGGAAGTGCATAGGTTAAATGCAGAAACTAAATATGGGCTAACAGGCATCGAACCCGCGTCCTTCTGATCTTCATGCCAGCATGTTGCTATTCAACCATCTCCTGTCCCGTAGGCCTACATTAGCCTACACACGCGCATGATGCGTCCATTTAAAACAGTTCTTGGTCTTCCGTATCCTATTCATCGCTGGCAGCTAATTAATAAAATCCTGACACTGACTTTGTCAAGCACAGACTGAACAGTGTTTCTCGCATCCGTTGTACTTGTAAGGCGTCTGCCACGACACCTCGGTGCTTTATCATTCATGGCAGCTATAGGTAACTATGGGGTTTCACTGCTATAGTATAGGCCTACTCACGGCACAGTCTGATCACGACTGAGCACGTCTAACTTACATGTAGGCCTATATGCTACATGTGTTTGTAGGTGTGTCTAGGCTATGTCTGGTTCGACATTGACACTTACAGACATGGTAGCCGATAGAATATAGAGCGCTGTCCTTGTAGCACGGGTTCGAACCGACTCTGAGACGGTTACTGTGCATAGACCTTAATTGAGCAAGTCTTTCACTCACAATTGCTCAGCGCCATCGATTGATGCCTCCTCAGTACACAAACACAATGACATTTCATAAACTGAGTAATAAATAATAATTTGACCATAATTAGGCCTATATTATTAATAGTTCCATCTATTGAACCTTAGCTATATTTTTTAAACTCTATTGTTCTGTTGAACTCGTTGTGATCATGAAGATGCGGTGTGTCAACTGTCTTGCGTGCCAATAAACGAAAATAGGCCTATTATTAAATATAATAATATAATAATAAATAAATATGGCTACCTGGCCGATATAAACCTCTTCTATTACCTCGATGTCAGTCGTTGACATTTATAACAGATGCGTCTTAAGGTACAGACGCCGGGTCGATCGCTGTCTTGCCATGCAACACGCCAACGTCTTCCATTTGTTCGGCTTCTAATGCATGCGCTGAAAGGGACATTACACGAGGCTAAAGAATAGTTACCATCGGATGTGCGCATTAAAAAGCTTCTACAGGAGTGGCCGTTACGCCTAATAAACGCCAGCAGCCTAATTGCACCACTACCTTACCTCGTGATTAAGCTGGTGCCCTGCGCTTGGCTTTCGAGTGGTGCTTTAGACGTTTAGAGTTTACGATTATTAGGTCTACCTTTATATTAGTCGTGGGTCGTCCTCTACAGCGGTTGCGTTCAACGACCTCATATATAAGGTTGCGTTTGTATCTCTCTGGCCACCCGCTGGTCCCCGTTGTTTTTGGTTCCACCCGATCGGTCTGGTCCTGCAGGTTGCATTGGGGCAGTTAGTTTTTTTATTTCGGGTAGTCTACTTTGTAGCCTATTCTGTAAAACGCTGATCAAAGCCATGTCTTGAACGGGTATGAATCTCTTTTAAGCTATTTGACTTGTGCTTTCTTAGAGATTAATATTACACGTTTGAAAATGACATCGAGTCAGTGGCCTCACTAGAGGGGTAGAAGTGGTGTTAGCCGCACCGGTTGACACCGTGTCACCTTCAGAGGGTATACGTGACACCAAAATGACAAAACGAGTTTCAGCAGAAATTTATTATTTTTAAATAAACAATAACCCTAACAGAGGAGGTCTGTGGGGTGACACCATGATTACCTCACTGGGTGACACGACACCAACTATAGTGACGCCACTGCATCGAGTTCAGTGTATGAAGTCAAGAATATGGGCCACCGTCCACGAGTACCTTAATGAGAACTTCATAGGTACCTACATGTAGAGACAAGGTTAACACAGTGAAGGTATAGCCTAGGCGGTAGTTTAGGTCAAGATAGGCAAGCCTAAGCATTCAGGAGACAGTAGTCTATGCGGTTGTAGGAGAGGCGACACGAAGTGGCCGCGCATCAGTAGGCCCTATGCTCAAGCGTAGGCTACATTCATGACTGAACTGTCTGTGCATTCTCCTTAGCTGAGAAAACGTTCGAGGCCTGTTGAGCTCCGTCTTAATACCTAAGGCTGTGAGTCATGTAGGCCCTATTTCGGTGTCACCTTTCGCCAGCTGTGGATTTTTCGCTCGAACAGCAGAGGCCTAATTGGTTGTCCCTCTCCAGGGCCGATGAGAGGGGGTCAGGGGGGTCTGCTGCCCCGGGGCCCGGTTCTATGGCAGGGGCCCCTGGTAGGGGCCCGAAAATATATAAACTTTATCAAACTGAAGAAACCTGTGGGTTTTGATCAGTGCAGTCTGTATAATGACGGATGCTTCGTGAATCGTGATACATGATATACAGGGCCACAGACGTAGGCCTACAGTGTATGTGTGGTGTCTGTCTAGGTCACCTAATGTGTCGGGGTATTTCATCCACAGCAGAAATGAACGCAGCACAGTTGTACATGAAGATAAACCGCATACCCTTTACATTGCCTTTACCCATCACTCAGTGACTCAGCTCCAGCGCTCTCTCTTTCACTCTCCGGCGATTTCCTCTCGAAGTCTGACTCTTTCAAGCCATGTGGTCTGTGCACACTACTGACGACTGCAGTCTCCAACGTTTATGTTACCCGGCCTATTGCGAAAGACTAAAGTACATGTAGTTCTTCATGTTCAGAATACAGTCGCTAATCCATTTTACTTTTAAAGAAAAGCGATCTTAATTAAATTTTCAAGTTTAATTGCTTCGATTTAATAACGTTCTAGGTGAATAGGCGTTATAGAAAACGGCTCTATTGAATTTCTTAACAAAACGCAAGCCAGCAACGAATGTGATGGTGGAAATGAGACTGAAGAGGTTGGCAATGTTGCTGACAAGAACAATTTAATAGCTGTGTCACTCAAGTTCAACACAATCTCAGTTGCTAAGTCAGAGGATTTAGGGGCGAGCATATAAACAAATGTAGGTCATCACTCATCGGAATGATTTCGGTCTAGCTGTTGGTGCAAAGTTAACTGATGCAGACAAATATCCATTTCTGAGTAAATTCTATTCTCCACCAGAAACAAATGCTTGGCCTTGCACTTCGCATTATGCGCTCCTATGGTAAAAGTAATAGCCACACCACTGCTTGCAAAGGCTGTCCTACTATTTCAGTTGTTTAAGTCACACTAATTGTTGTGGTCATATTAGAGTTGAATAACTTGAATTTCAAAAACGCTGTGCTTATCAGCATTATATTGAGATTCATCAGTAGTCAGCCTATAGAATAGATTATTGGTTTTCTTGCAGCCATAAAATCTTTTACAAGATGCAACTTTTTATGACTTAAAATTTGAGTTATTATCCAAATAAATACTACTAATACCTTAATTTACAGCTGGATATAAGTTATCGTCAAAACCAAATTACCAATATTTTATATTATATTCCTTCAAGTTGATGATGAATTACCATCAGAATTCTGGAACTCAAAAAAGGAAAGAAAGATTAGCGAAAGTCAGGAATGCAAACGAGAGACAGACACTCCTTCAAAGTCTTGAAATTTTAATTTCTTCAAAGGCGATTGATGCAGCAAATCAAGCCAACAATATCATTGCTAGGCCTAGTAGTAGCAGCAGCAGTAGTAGTGGAGTTGATTATCATGGTAAAGAGCGAGTTGATGTATGCAAACAATGCAAGTGACGTATCCTCACATCTTGAAATTGATATCATAATCATTATAATGCGACAACTGTCATTTAAAAATCATTTATCACATTCACATAATCACATTTTCATGTTATTGGGAATTTCTTTATAATTAAAGTCAGAGATGGACCTTTGAAACCAGAAATTGATTTTTACATTAACTTTTACTATTATATTTTTTATTATTATTAGTAGTAACCTTATTATTATTCATTAATGTAATTTAATAGCCCTTTTGCCGGCTTACATCAAACTTTGGCTTACTGATAAAATTGAAAAAACGAGGGGCCCTGAAGGACCCTGAGAAGTGACTGCCCCGGGGCCCGCCTTGGCTCTCGGCGCCCATGTCCCTCTCCCCTGTACTTTCGCAACGTAACACAGTGGCTTCGCTGTGGTTAACCTTTAAACTCTGTAACAAAGTGCACGCAACTTTCAACATGAGCGTCTCGCTCTTTCTCTGGCTCTATTTCACCAGTGACTGAATACGATCCTATTTGGTCATGGCCTTGTGTTAGCCCAGAGGTGGGCAAACTTTTGGCACATTGGGCCACATTAAAAGCCAAAAAAATTCGGAGGGCCAGATAACAAATTTTAAACTTTTAATAAACTATTAAAATGAAAAAAGTTCACTGAATTAAATTTAATTATACTTTGGCTGTAACTTGTGAGATGTATGCAGCTGTGAACATACATAACAATTTTCCCTTAATCCAGAGTGATTGCACTGGTTGCATTCATTCATTCATTCATTCTTTCTTTCATTCATTCATTCATTCTGGGCACTTATATAGCTCACCTTCAACAAACCTACTCAGGGCGTTCCCAGCCCAGCCACGGCTAAACAAAAAAGACTTCAAGAGTGATTTATAAAACCCAGTTTGATTGGTCAGAGGTAGCAACGATAGTAGGTCATTCCAGATGGAGGGGCTTGCAACCGAGAAAGCTTGGCGCTGCATAGCAGCCAAGCGAGGCCGTGGAACTAGGAGTTGCCCCGTTGTCGCGGGGCGAAGCGCCCGACGCGCTACAACGTCGGACACTGGGCGGCAGAGGTCGCTCAGGTAAGATGGAGCACAGCCAAGGATGCAGCGTGAAACCAAAGCAGCAACTCGTTATGAGATCCGTTGGGCCACAGACAGCCAATGACACACTTGGCGCATGTAGGCAGAGACAGAGCCGAATTTGGGAATTCGCACAATGAGCGGAGCGCAGAACATCGATCTAGTTGCCCTACAACTCCAGACGTAGGCCTAAGTGGATGCGAATAATACAAAGCGGAACAGCAAGTAAGAAGGCAGCATGAGGAATTCTTCTTGGGGTCTGAAGACTTGTTACTTTTCTGAAAATTGTGTGGACCAGCTAAAATGTGTTTGCGGGCCGGATAAAAAGTGTTTGCGGGCCGGATCTGGCCTGCGGGCCGTAGTTTGCCCACCCCTGTAACAGTTAGCCTATTCGTGAGCAAGCACCTGTTTTTTCTGGTAGAGGTGCTATATAAAAGTGTAATAACACTACACTTCTGCCAAGGCAAAAACGGCCATATATCAGAGGTGGGCAACATAAGGCCCACGGGCCGGCTCCGGCTCGTGTGGCTTAATTTTGATCGGGCCCAGAACATATCCGTGTTAGGCCTATGTATTTTTAAAACGGAATAAACTTAAAACATTTTTATTGTAGTGTAGAACTGTATAGGTAGGCCCTAGGGAATGTAATCCCGGATCCCGGGATCTCGGAACATTTTCAAATCCCGTAATCCCGGGATTGACGAACTTGGAATCCAGGGATTACGGGATTACAAAAATCGGATTTTTTTGGGTTAAAATTACATGATGCACAGCCTAATTCTTCCTTGGGCGATAAACGCTAATACGACAGATAATTAGCAGAGGCCCTATTAAGACTACAGAGTGCAGACGGACCCTTAATTGCTGCCTTAATATCAGGGAGCAGCAGCGGTGCACCCTGCTGCTAGGCTGGCCTGCTACTGCCTGGGTTCCTCGCGTTGCGGTCGGTCGCACTGACCGTGGCCATCTGGTATTCTCGACCTGATTTCGGGCCGTGGTATCACTCAACTATTAAGTATCAACACATCCCAGCTGCTGCCAAGTGTCACTACCTAATGAGTCATAGCTCGAGCTCAATTCGCGGTCGAAGTAGACATTGTAGACAAGGCGTATTGCATTATACTGTTATTTGACCTACTACTATACTACGTCTAAGACGATGCCAGTCATATAGAATAGCGTTTAAAAACTAATTTAGTTAGATATATTTCATAGATTTCATAAATAATAAACGTCAGTTGAGGCGGAACGTGCATTTTCGGCGGTACCACGGTAGGTGTTCTATGCTATAAGATAAGCTCAAGGCTAGGACATTCTACTGTTGACACTTTTACGTTTCTTGCGATCATTGTATCGTAAATAATTTTTAATAATACATGGACATTGAACTTTTAACTTTTCATTTTAAGTAACAAGTTAACAATACAAAGCCACAACGTTCTAAAAATCATTATCTTTAGTACAGAACTGCGTTATATTATTAAATATAGGGACCTATATTATTCTAGTCAAGACGAATTTTCCTTGCAAACGTCAATCCCGGGATCCTGGGATCCCGGGATTGATTCATTTCTAATCCCGTAATCCCGGGATTGGCAAAATGCTCCGGGATTACATTCCCTAGAGGGGCCCTATAAGAATAATTATTAGGTTCATCACAAAAACTATCTTCATTTAATTTAACGGTTACTCTGTAATTTAGTTAGTTTGAATAAAATTAATATTCTCATTTTTCCGGGGCAAATGAATCTGCAAAAATTAGCCCACGATTGACATACGGCCTCTGACCTGCCTTTAAAATCTTTAGTAGGGCGTCCTCTGTTTAAAGAAGTTGTCCATGCCTGCCATACATGCATATAGCACGTACAGCTTCTTGAGGACCAGATCAATAGGCCTACTTTGGCCGTATACAGGATACAGTTAGTGCTTAAAAGCAGCCCCTATGGTCGTTAATTTTTACTACCCGATTGTCTGCAATTATATAATTACACGACGATATTTTAAAATTACCAGAGCCACACACGAGTCCAGTGCCAAGCACGCACGGTCCCTGCACGTGCCTGTTTCGACTCTATCTGGGCCATGGGTCGTTTCTATACCGTAATTAAGACAAGCCAGACCGGCGCCAACCGGCTGATGCAAACATTTCCATATGAAGTTCAGATCATCAATTATGACCCGAATTAAATGACCAAAGTGAATATCGCAAAGCATAGTGCCATTATCCTGTTTGTCAACGGCCAGTTGCCACGAACAATACGTCCACACCAAAGGGCAGCAAATCAATACCCACAAGCTAAGGAAACGACCACGCAGAGAATATTTCATCGGGTGAAGATATTGAAAGCGGAATGCAAATTGAAAGGCACACAAACACACGGAACGATAACAAAACGCTGCTTTTATTCTGGCTATTTGTCAACAGGAAACCCACCCACAATACAATCCAATTCATTTGCAGTGCAGCTCTCACTCACGACAAAATCTTAATCATAAATATCGTCCCAAACGTCCGAGTCAAATTTGCACCCTTCCGTCAGTAGAGCTCACCAGGGAGCTACAAAGACGGCCTGCTAATGTACTAATGAGGTTCTGCATTGATACTGAACGTCGGTTTCTCACAAAAGTGCTAAACGTGGGAGACCACAGGCAAACTATTCCCTAGAAAGACAGCATTCCGACTTCTGTACAGCCATGGCGACACGAGAATTTACCGATCGACCTCTCCAAACACAACATCCAGTGTTCCTGCAAAGAAAAAGCATCACATAATTGCGTGAAAAATTACATATATTTATTAGTATTCAAATAAAATGACTTTCTAGCTCTTACATAGCATATTGAATGTATGCATTCATGGATGCATGATTCTACATATCATTAGATGCCTGTAAGTAATGTATGTATGTATGTAATGTAATGTAAATCTTTGAAAATTTCTCAGCGCCCACAAAAGCCACGTCAGGGAGACCAGCTTATTCGCTGGCGCTATACCAAATCAAGTCCGCAATAGCCAAAACTACTCTGTTCGTTGCGGTGCCAGGTCAAAATCCGGGAGGTCAAGCCGAGGAGAGAGCATGGTGCTACGTATGTATTATGTACGCACGTAAATAGATGGCACTGCCCCACACTACAAACACCACAAAGCCATTTGACTATTACAATCTGTTATTTCTTACATTACATACTACCATATCATAACCTATTGTACCTAGAAGAGTGTAATAAACTATCCATAAAGAAATATGTTTCATCAACTTACCAATGATAGCAACAACATCAGCCAGCATCAGACCCTTGCTGAGTTTATTTAATCCAGCCTAAAACACAATATCACAAATTAAAATCAGTAACTAAAGGATTTTCAAATAGTTATCATCAGTGAAATATATTCTTGCAAGTTTCAATCAAGAGAATCTCTCTTAATTATTCAACGATAAGCAGCTATAATTTGCTTGTAGAAAGCCATTAGCAAGTAGTTGTTCGTAACCATCATCAACTGTGACGTACTCCTCTCTGGAGTGCTGACGTTTCTAAGACAAACAGCCAATCATCTGTCAGTTGTTCCTAAAGCAATGCTAAATGCTCACCTAGTACCAACATACACCAATACCAGTAATGCTTACAAATGGCATGGTTCTGAGGTCAAGGATTATAATATTTTGCCAAAAAATAAACACTGCAACATAACTCCAATACTTATCTTCCTTTTACACTTTAACGACGAGCTGCATTGGTTTGCCTGTCACTTTTAGTACGCACTCGTCATTAAAGTGTCAATGGGTTATATTGCCCTGAAGCCAATTCTGCTTAACAAACCAAATTCATATCTTGGACACAGCAGTGAACAACAGCTAGTATGTAACCAGTACAGAATAGCATTAACAGCATTGTCATTGTCAGAACTAGTATGTCATGTACGCTAAGTCAGTTGGGAAGTAAAAAATTAGCTGAAACCCTTTGGCACAAGAATATTCTTAACAACAGGAAGTTACGAGTATGCCTGACAGTGACTGACTGGGGGCCAGGGCATCCGCCCAAATGTGGCATTCAGGTTGCGAATGTACACGCTTTAAACCTGACACTGAAAATGTCAAAGTATGCGCAAAAGAACAACCAATTTACTGCAGGTCATGGGGCAAGGGGATTTAAGGCCAGTCTGATCAGAAACAGGGTTAAAAGTGCCTGCAAGTACACGAAAGCTCCTCTAATTACATAAAAATTAAAACAAAAGAATCACAACTCACCAGGTGAGCAAATCCTGGTGCCTTTATTTTGCACCTGTACGGTTTGCTAGTGCCATCCGACACAAGATAAACACCGAACTCTCCCTAAATAAATAAAATAATTTACAGTAAAATTCAGAGAAAGACAGTTACTCCAAGATGTGAGACATATTCCAAATGGCCCTCAAATGAAAAATAATTATTGTAATATGAATCCAATTTACTGAAACCCCAATTTTATATCCAAGTTCTCCAACAAGCTCCTAAAAGCCCAACAGCATTCTCAGCTGGAATACAGCAATGTTTCAGGTCAACACTTAACGTTGAGTTGCATTGGTTTCTCAGTCACTTTTAGTAAACGTTCGTCATTAAAGTGCTACAACAAACAACGATCTTGACAGGAGCCAAAAGTTCTGTTCATAGTATTTGCTCCAAACGGATATTTCCTTTTACGTATGTTGCTTTTAAAAATGCATGTTTATTGATGCAAGATTGAAGAATATGCTGTTTATGTTTTGAACAAATGATGCTCATATTACTGAAAACAAGTTAAAACAAGGCAAACCTTTGGTGCTTCAATTGCAGTATATGTTGTTCCTGGTGGAACCTGGTAACCCTCTGAATAGAGCTTGAAATGATGGATCAGTGCCTCCATTGATGTCTGTAAAATTCATTCCATCAAAATTTCAATAAGCAGCAAGCACTATCATAGGTGACCAACTGTTCACTTAGTCAACAAATCATAAAAAAAATTATATAGATTATAGAGCTGCAGTAATTAAATTTATAACTTGATTATATTATGCACACAGTATGTACACAATAACCTCTTCTCAGCGGAGCCTTGAACCCGTACTCTGCATTGCTGTGCGAGCACTTTAACCAATCGGCTACCGGCATACTGTTAAATCTGTTTCACCTATCCTGCTATCTGCATATAATCTGCATTTATGAAATTGCATTAGATTCGTAATCTACATCTGTGCACGTTTCTGCAACTTATCTCACTGAAGTTGAAACTAACAAGAACTAGCTGAGAAAACGTTTTTGGTTTACCGACTTCAGCACCTAATCATCTTTTATACAACCTCTGAAGGCGCAGCAAATTAGTGACTATATTATATGTTGTGAAATTTACCTTCATTTCATCTCGTCTGGGTGGTGCAATCTTCGCGTCGTCAATTCTGACCTCACCAGGTGGCATCTTGTTCAAGCACTGGTGCATGATTTTCAGGCTCTGCCTCATTTCCTCCATGCGTATCAGATATCTACCAGGTGCACAACATACCAACCTCAGAAAGTTATATTTGCTCACATTAATTTAGCCTGAATACAGTAAGTTCATCATCCAACCTCTTATATTTCATTATATAGCTAATATTTATAAAATAACTAGTACTCCTACATTTCATTAAAAATAATGCTAAGCAGCATTGCATGCTAACTTGCTCAGCCCAAGTATTTGTATTTGCAATCTTCTTCTTCTTCATGTTCTCTGGCCTGAGGCAGGTTCAAACATCCAATGAAGCCACTACACTCAGTGCGGAGCTTCTTCTTTAAGCATCCTGTATCCATCCATTATCATGAAGTCCAGAATCATCTCTCTGGGTCTTCTCTTGTCATCCCCCACCACTCTGCCCTCAATGACGGTTAACAAGAGCGAGTGTTCTCTCAGGATATGACGAATCCATTTCTTCTGTTCCTCTCTCTTATTGTAGCCATCACCGATCGTTCTTCCCCAGCCCTTTTCAGCACCTCATTTGTTATGCGTTCCATCCAGCTAATTTTCCATCCTCCATCAAATCCATGTTTCAAAGGCCTACAATCGCTAGATGTACTGTTTTCTCATGGTTGACGTTTCATATCTGTACAACCCACACTCCAGTGTTAGTTGGGATGAGTCTCTCTTAAAAATGCACTATATAAATGTGTGATTACAATTTAGTAATTTTCACCATGGTGATTCTTAAACTGTTGTATTTTACCTGAGGTTGATACGATCACTAAGGATTTAACCCTTTAACGACGAGCGTGTACTAAAATTTATGGGAAACCATAAGCGGCTCGTTGTTAAAGGGTTAAAAGAGATAAAAAGGAATTGAAAGTGCCAGAATCAGTTAAACTTAATCAACTTAATATTATATTATTCAATTTAAATCGCAGCACTTTGAAGCTATTGTAAATGGGAGGTACCTGTCATAACAGTCTCCCTTCTTTCCGATTGGTACATCGAATTCCACCTTTTCGTATCCATCGTAAGGCTGAACCTTTCGTAAATCCCACTTGATTCCAGATCCTCTCAACATCACTCCACTGCAAAATGACAGAAAGTATTCAAATAATCATTCTCTAAATACAACAATTCTTAGCAACAACGATAGGTGGATCCATACCTGACAGTCAAACTTCAGAGCAAACTTTCAAGCTCAGCCTCTATGTCAGCCTATTCTGCTCCTCTTGGAACCCAGATCTGAATCCAAACATCACTAATTAACTGCTAAAAATTAGTTTACATAATGTACATAATAATTATTGGCAATAATTGTGGCATGGGCAAAGATATTTACTTGTTTACCAATATCGGGCCTAGAAGTAAGCAGTTGTCTAGCATGGAAAACCTTTATAATCTCCGATGTCTTTGGGGTCCAGATATCACTGCTCACAGATTACTGATGGGTCCCCACTTTGCTAATATACAAATAAGTAACCAGTTAAACCTAGAGTTGTCACCTAAAGCCGTAGTTGAGGGCATCTTCGGCTGAGATGACTCCTATATCGACCGTTCGCTGCTTCCAGATACGATTCTCAGTCAGGAGATCGTCCAACTCATCCAGCATTTGACCAAACTTCTCAGCCCACTGAAAGATGTCGTCCATCAGACCGAGCGGCATATCCTGCATGGAAGCACAGCAGTCTATACCACAAAGTTACTCACTTGGCAAATACATCACGAAAGTAACATCAACATGATATTCTCAGTAATAAATTAAACAGAAACAGTGCTTAAGCCAACATTGTGGTAACGAAACTTCATCAATTTCATCGTTTTTAGCCTCTGTAAATAAGGATGGGTGGCCAAAGACTGTCTAATTACTAGACTGCTGATTATGTAAACATCACGTTAATGCCTTTGAGGACTAATGCTGACAGACAAAATCAGTCATGACTTTCACTTATCCCTAAAAGCCTTAGTCTATTGTCGACAATAACACGCATAATAAAAGCGTAGCTTACCTTGTCCTACGTATTGATTGGTTTTACACTAAAATTTTGCGTAAAGCATAATACTACTTTACCCTAAGTAAGATTTCAGACAAAGACCATGCACAGACACAATAATTTTATTCTTCATTATCATTGTTTCGTTTAAATCATTATTAGTTTGGTGCAGAGAAACTTACCCTGTCGACGCCGCCAGGGCGAACATAGGCAGCATGCATTCTGGCGCCAGATACTCTCTCATAGAACTCCATCATCTAATCCAAAATCAAACAATTAAATAATTAAACCTTCAATTGCCTTATTGTAATCAGCCTCTTAATTGTACTTTTTTTTGTCCACTTGCAATTTTCACTGTCTCAATAAACTTTACTCACTCTAATACTTGAGCTCATTCATATACTTTCATTACTACTTCATGCCTTTATCATTTAACCTCAACAACACTCTTTCCATTATTCTTTCCATTATTCTCACATCTCTTTACAACACACTGCTAAACTAGTTTCAAGAAGCTTAACAGTTTGCCATTTTACAGCTGTCAAGCAATGCAATTTAACACTTATATAGCACCAGTAAAACCACCTCAAGAAAACTTAAAAATAAGTAACTCAAAGCAACTGGTAATATGACATTTCACTGTGTAATGCAGTTCTTAATCCAAATAGCAAAGTGGTTGCTACCTTTTCTCGTTCTTCAAACATCCAGAAGAATGGTGTGATAGCACCAATGTCAAGGGCGTGAGTTCCAATTCCCATAAGATGATTCATGATTCGGGTCAACTCTCCAAACAAAACTACAGAAAATCACACAAAGCTGTTTGATCTAATCGAACTAATCTAACGACTTCTATAATAGTCCTATTATGATTATATAAGACATCATCTCGATGTCACTTTCTATTCAAATCTAATGACTTCAATATCACCATAATCATAATTCACAAGGCATCCGTTGATGGTCGATGGTCTCTTCAAGCGAGATTGTAGTCAACAATTTGGAACATAAAGCCCCGTTGAAATCCAACAGGTACTGGAACAAACCATCAGATAAAACCCCAAATCCACACTAGCAGCCCAGTCAGAAAGGCCAAGATCAGAAGACTGTGGTGGTGTGAGGCAGTACTCAGAATGTCAGACGACTGAATAAATTTGTTGGTCCAAGAGACAATCAACGAATAAAGATGAATCTGTTGACCTAAATGAAATACAGTCGGCAGATTAAACGTAGCATGTTTAACGATTTAACCTCTAAGACAACAGGTGATGAAACTGCATCTCCTTAGAGATTTCAAAATGTGGTTTGGTCAGATGCAACTGTGGAATCATACCTTTGATGGTTACTGTCAACAGAGATATTTACGAAATGGACCTCACCTTGCCGTAGTTACTTGAACTATATAACAAAAGCAACTATATAGATGAGAAATCCTACTTCTGATCCACTTGGCACGTTCAGGTATGTCAATGTTGAGGAGTTTCTCAACGGCCAAAGAGTAAGCTTGTTCATTACACATCATCGACACATAGTCCAGTCGATCGAAGTACGGCAACGCCTAAATGCCACAAATCATCGTTTTGTTAATAATAACAAACTTACTGATCATCAGTTAAATTATATCAACGCTAGACCTGAATTACTCTTTCAACAGATCACAACAACTGTAAAATCTTCAACAAATTAACCCAATCTCTGTTAGTGAGATTATTATCTATGTTAGTTAGATCATCATCTGTTTGTGAGATTATCATCTCTGCATGATTATATAATCTCTGTAAGTGTGATCATCATCATCTCTGTTGTGTAATTATCACCTAAAACTGCACATTCATGTACTGTCACCACAATCACAACTCTAAAACTGTTAATTTACAGCTGGAAGGTACACTGATTGCATTAGAGATCATCATCATCATCATTGTACTGTATTTGGACACTTATAAGTTCCTCTAGCAGTAGTAACTATTCAGAGGTGCCCATTGGCAATTGGCATCATTGCTACCTAGTATAATGTATATTCCTCAATAAAACATCAGTCTCATCACTTATCATCATTCATCATTATCACCACTATATGCAATGTAGTCAAGCTACTCAAGTAGCATAAAGATTATTCAGAAATTGAATGACAAACTTGCCTGTAAATATGTCTTATTTTCAATTAACTTCTCCGTGGCACGGTGAAGCAGACCAATGTGGGGGTCAGCTCTTACCACCGTCTCACCATCCAGGGTCAGGACGAGTCGAAGGACACCATGGGCAGCTGGATGCTGGGGGCCAAAGTTGATTGTTATGTTCTGAACCTTCTTCTCGATCACTTGAGATCTTTCTAGTAAATGTGAAACAGGCCATTCCCAATCCATCAAATTCAAACTCGTTCATATTGGAGATTAATATAGCGTCCTTTCTTCAAGGTTATCTACTCAGGAGCACTTTCGACTGAACCCCTGCTAAAGAGAACAGTCTTTAGTTTGGAATAAAACACAATTCAAGGCAGTGGGCACAGAAGTAAGACAATTTCTTTAACACTTTAATCACGTTTAGTAAACATTCATCGTTAAAGTGTTAAAGAGCTTTATATGCATTAAATTCTGGATAAATTTCTGCTCCACAGATTATAAACCTCCGAGTTTAATTATGAATGGGTAAGTTTAATTATGAATGGGTAAATAATACAAAATATTAGTAACAACTTTAGTTGATATTTACAGTCTGACCCAGTGTCAATTACAACACATTTTTTACCTTGCTACAGCGTAAATACGGACTGAAAGTTTGAAAACATACGGTTTATTGGTGGCAACTTCCATTGTGATGTCACTTCATTCGGATACAGAACTGGTTTATCATACTTTTCGTAAAACTCCTTATCTGGCATCCACACATTTGCAGCCCTAAACAAAGGCCACAACGATTATAACTCAAGCAAATATCTGTCACCTTGAAATAAGATAAGCAATGTACAGTATAACTTGAAAATGAGTTGGTTGTGAGTGAAGAATACAGGAACACAAAGTGAAAGCAAAAGACAATACAAAAACATGGACAAGTAACAACACAGAAGTATGAGATCTACTAATTTTCTATTAACAACTTTCCAGGGAGACCAGCTTATTCACCGGCGCTATACCAAATCAAGTCCTCAATAGCTAGGTTGCTCTGTCCAGTCTGGTACCAGGTCAGAATCCGGGGAGGTCAACCTCGCCTTATAGCCAAGTAGTGCCAGCAAGTATATTAAGGTGATCGTAACCGTAAACTCCAAACTTCTAAAGTGCAACTCGAAAGCCAAGCACAAGGCACCAGCTTATTCACAAGCACTGCGTCAAATCAGAGGGGTTTCTAAACAGCAGTCAAAAAGGAGGTTTGTTGTGTCTGGTTGCCAGGGGGTCCAGATCAAGAGAGGTGGTGGTGGTGTGGCATATTTTCGCCACTACCTAATACAACAAGCAGGCTGGAACATGATGCCCTGTTAAGAGAAACTTTTAGGCGCCATTCAACGGCATGGCCGTGTTATGGCGTCATATAAATTGAAGTTATTATTAAATGGATCTGGATACCTCCTAGACACAACAACTGTTTTTACTTTACCCACTATAAGATAAGCGTATTAACCGGTGGTGCAGCTCATGCCATTTTAACAGAATTCAACAAGTTAGTTCTGTAGGCATAAAAGCGCAGCTTCCACGTCGTGGCGACAAACATAAATGTATATTACAAATACAATCAGGATATAGCAGCTGATTTCCTATATAAATTCCCAATCCCAGAATATTGTTTTGGACTAGCCAATCATCAAGGTCAATCGTGCAGAGACGTACAACAACAAACCATTTCATAACAGCATTTCCTGTTAATTCACGCTTAACGCAAACTTGTTGCTTTTGTGAAACCTAAATCTACCTGGTTGCCGTTATGGCTACGGCATTTTTGGACAAGGAAGACTTCAAAAGCGAAACCCCGTTCTTCCTCAATAAACCACCCAACAACGACGTCGCCATTTTTCCGGTCTTCCAGAGATACATAGATATATATATTTAATAATATATAAATATCTATGGTAGGACCTCGAGATTTCTACAGCGAAGTGGTGGCGTAACTAATTCACGGATCCAGATTTTAAAATCTTTGATTCACAGGCGCTTAGTCAAAACCAAATCGAGAGGTGTGGAGGGGCAAAAATTGGTTACAGGTCAAGATCTGAAGGGGTCAGATGGTCCGTACCAAAGATTTTAAGAAGGTCACCTTAAAAATATTTGGTCTTTACCAAAGATGGTCTGTATAGGCCCTACGATGCCTTAATCTCGATAAATAAGGCTAGCCTATTGTTTTTCTAGCGCTAGATATATTATAAGTATTATTTTGCGTAAAGCTTTTTGCTTTTGAAACCTGTTGTCCTACTCGAATGGGTAAATTTTAAGAATGTTTCTCAAAGCGAACATTTCAGCTCCTAGATAAATACTTAGGTAAATTACAGTAGGCTACACGCTAAGGCTATGGGAATTGTAAAAAAAAGTAACTGGGTGGGTTAGACGTTGATTTATGTGCATTTTGGGTGTGAAATTCTCATTCATTCATTCAGTTCATTCATTCATTCATTCATTCATTCAGAGAATACGATAATAGCGCCCATCCAAGATAGACCTACTCAGAGGCGAAATGTAGACTTTACTATGACAATCCTACAACAAGACTAGGGGTTGAACTGTTTAACTACTCCGGCAAATTCTCACCCTGGGTAAATAGGTAAAAAATTAATCCGATGTAATTATTTGCTACAGTTAAATGCCTACACGTAGGCCTAGCTTCTAAATTCTGCATTCAATAAGGCAGCGGTGGCTATGGCTCTCACCCGCATAAACTCGATAGAAAAATTAACGAGGTTGAGGCTGTGTAAAATTAAATTAAGTTTATACTGATTGACTGATCGATGAATAGGCCTACGAAAACTGACCACAGCAGAGAATAGGCCTAGGCCATTATAGGCCTGCAAACTGCTAGCAGTGAACAATAAAGTACGACATTAAAGATGACAAACAAAAAGACAAACAAACTGTCCCTTCATTTTTGACGGAGAGACGGAAAGACATCCTCATGAGCGAAATTCGACATAATATTATGACGTAGATCTAAAACTGCTGTTGGGATAACAAGAAGTAGACAACATAGGCCTATAATAGCGGTCGTTCTCATTAAAATTTACATGTACATAAATGTAGACTTGTTAAAGTATAAGAATAACATTAATTTATGTATGTTTATTGTCTTAATTTATGTGTGTTTATGTTGTCTTATAAGACAACATATTATGTCTACAGTAGGCTATCTTAATTGTGTATGTTTATATTAACTTGTGCACTTTTAATTAGGCCATACAGTATACAAAAAGGTTCTTGGCCTGACGAATTTATGACGTCAAAAATTATCATAGGCTTGTGTATCGCGCGAATGCGTTAAATCCGTTGCGACAACGTTTCTTAATTTTAAATTAGACATGCCTAAATTAGTAATTGCAGGTTAGTAACATTTTAATTAATTTTAAAAATCATATTAATAATAAATGTATAATATAATGGCGCTCTACGGTATAGAGTATAGGCAGTGGCGTAACTAGAGTCAAAATGTAACCCGGGCAGCTGCGCAGACCAACTCAACATTAGCCTAATCCTAATTTTAAGTAGTAATTGGTAGATATCATAGGGGCCGTCCATAAATGACGTCACGCACCTAGGGGGGAGGGGGTCGGAAATTTGTGACGATGTGTGACATGGGGGGGGGTCTGAGTAGTGTGACGTCACACCAGGTCTATGTTATTAAATTTAACAATTAACAACAATTTAATTTTAGTAATAACAGCACTAATTTTGAGGATGAAATTTTCGTTATTATTTTATTATTTTAATGTATACGGGCACCATTATTAATAATTTTCTAATTATTTCAATATTTGGTCACCTTTAGATTTTAAAGTATTCATGCTTTCACTATTTGTTCCATGAAGGAGCATTTTGCTTCGCCATGGAAATTGGTTTTAGGGGGAGGGTCAGAGCTTTGTGACGTCATTTTCAGAGGGGGTCTTACTTTTGTGACGAAGTGTGACGAGGGAGGGGGTCAAAAATCGGCCAAAATAGCGTGACGTCATTTATGGACGGACCCATATCACCCTGCCACTACCCCTTCTCCGTCTCTCCATTAGCCTCTCCTTCCGCCTCTACCTCTCCCACTCCACTCCACCTCTCCTCTCCCTCCGCCACCCCTCCTCCTCTTCCCCTCTGCGCATGCTGACTGTGTTGAAGGATTTAATGTACTGAGGACGACAAGAAATCTTGCGACCTCTAGTGTTGCCAACCCGCTGGATGGGCCAGTCTCGACACATCGCCTACCGACACATTTCCTTCCCTCCTCCTCCCTTCCCTTCTCCTCCACCTGGGGCCAGCCACACTCGGCGCTCGTGTGTGGCTGACCCATGGGGCTCCAACGAAACGCCGCACACGGTCCGACACGGACAACACGCAGGGACACACTTTTTATATTAAATGTAATAATTCACTAACTATATCATTTCAACATTTTGCTACCAGATAAAAATATTAACATTGTTACCTTAGAATACGCAAATTTTAAGCAATCTGCAGCCAGTTAAGATCATCATAGTTCAAACTGTCAAACATGTCGATTGTTGGCCATAAAGAATACTAAGCTACTAACAAAATAGGCCTAAACTTAGAAAATGCCAGATTGGGAGAGTCAGCATCTGTAACTAAGTATCCAATATATAAATGACACCGCATGAACAAATAGCATTAATTGTTCAT